>JABXJD010000731.1:70000-80000 GCA_013375575.1 Percina caprodes | reverse complement strand
TAAACATAAAAATACCTGCGAAATTGCGTTCGCTAAACCCACCAGACTCCATGTAAATAAACAGTAATTTAAGCATCGTAAAACACACTTCATTCAAAGTCAACAGAAACAAAATGAAACCATAAAAAGCCATTTTGGGTCGTTTTTCCACTTTTACAACCATCACAACTCTAGTTTTGGTTGAAATAAACACATAATTTACGAATTTACTTGTGAAAACATGTTGGCTCTATACACGCTAAAAGTACTGTTTTTTTAAATGGAGTCTGGTGGGTTTAGAGCTAGCAAACTCAGAGCTGTTTCTGGTTAAATAGAAACATCTCAAAGAGGTTTTAAAGGTCTAATCTCTGTTGGGATCCATCCCATAATGTTATCAGACACTTAATGGAGGTAAAGACAAGCTGGACGATCACTATTGACTCACATTGCAGCTTGTTTCTCCGCTGCCGACTTCAGCGATCTCGCTTATTACCGGATCAACGTCAGAGATTGTTGTTCCCGTCGTCCACGTAGACACAAGAACACAAGAACACAGGGTCCAGGTGTACAGGGTCCAGGTGTACAGGGTCCAGGAACACAGGGTCCAGGAACACAGGGTCCAGGAACACAGGGTCCAGGTGTACAGGGTCCAGGAACACAGGGTCCAGGTGTACAGGGTCCAGGTGTACAGGGTCCAGGTGTACAGGGTCCAGGAACACAGGGTCCAGGAACACAGGGTCCAGGAACACAGGGTCCAGGTGTACAGGGTCCGGGTGTACAGGGTCCAGGAACACAGGGTCCAGGTGTACAGGGTCCAGGTGTACAGGGTCCAGGAACACAGGGCCCAGGTGTACAGGGTCCAGGTGTACGGGGTCCAGGTGTACGGGGTCCAGGAACACAGGGTCCAGGAACACAGGGTCTAGGTGTACAGGGTCCAGGTGTACAGGTCCAGTTACACAGGGTCCAGGTGTACAGGGTCTAGGTGTAAAGGGTCCAGGAACACAGGGCCCAGGAACACAGGTTCCAGGAACACAGGGTCCAGGTGTAAAGGGTCCAGGTGTATAAGGTCCAGGTTCAATAAAACCGACCTGCAACTTTCAGTTTTTCTGGGTCCAAATATACAATTATACCTAAAGACATTTTTACCGCTTTCTCCGGTGTTGTTCTGATGTTACGGTTGATTATTTTCTGGCTATTTTTAACATTTTTGCTGTTTTTTTCCAACATTTGTCACTTTTCTCATTGTTCTTTAATAAAAAAAGAATTCTTATGTTATGTTGTTGTTGTTTTAATATTTAGATCCTACGTACGGGCGTCCCCCTTAGCGATCGGGTGAGAAGCTCAGTCCTCCAAGGGGGTCGAAGTAGATCCGCCAGTTGAGGTGGTTCGGGGATCCGGTGAGGATGCCTCCTGGGGGCCTCCCTAGGGAGGTGGTCCAGGCACGTCCAGCTGGGAGGAGGCCTCGGTGAAGATCCAGGACTAGGTGGAGGGACGTCCAGCTGGGAGGAGGCCTCGGGGAAGACCCAGGACTAGGTGGAGGGACGTCCAGCTGGGAGGAGGCCTCGGTGAAGATCCAGGACTAGGTGGAGGGACGTCCAGCTGGGAGGAGGCCTCGAGGAAGACCCAAGACTAGGTGGAGGGACGTCCAGCTGGGAGGAGGCCTCGGAGAAGACCCAGGACTAGGTGGAGGGACGTCCAGCTGGGAGGAGGCCTCGGTGAAGATCCAGGACTAGGTGGAGGGACGTCCAGCTGGGAGGAGGCCTCGGAGAAGACCCAGGACTAGGTGGAGGGACGTCCAGCTGGGAGGAGGCCTCGGTGAAGATCCAGGACTAGGTGGAGGGACATCCAGCTGGGAGGAGGCCTCGGGGAAGACCCAGGACTAGGTGGAGGGACGTCCAGCTGGGAGGAGGCCTCGGAGAAGACCCAGGACTAGGTGGAGGGACGTCCAGCTGGGAGGAGGCCTCGGTGAAGATCCAGGACTAGGTGGAGGGACGTCCAGCTGGGAGGAGGCCTCGATGAAGATCCAGGACTAGGTGGAGGGACGTCCAGCTGGGAGGAGGCCTCGGGAAGACCCAGGACTAGGTGGAGGGACGTCCAGCTGGGAGGAGGCCTCGGAGAAGACCCAGGACTAGGTGGAGGGACGTCCAGCTGGGAGGAGGCCTCGGGAAGACCCAGGACTAGGTGGAGGGACGTCCAGCTGGGAGGAGGCCTCGGAAGACCCAGGACTAGGTGGAGGGACGTCCAGCTGGGAGGAGGCCTCGGTGAAGATCCAGGACTAGGTGGAGGGACGTCCAGCTGGGAGGAGGCCTCGGAGAAGACCCAGGACTAGGTGGAGGGACGTCCAGCTGGGAGGAGGCCTCGGGGAAGACCCAGGACTAGGTGGAGGGACGTCCAGCTGGGAGGAAGCCTCGGAGAAGATCCAGGACTAGGTGGAGGGACGTCCAGCTGGGAGGAGGCCTCGGAGAAGATCCAGGACTAGGTGGAGGGACGTCCAGCTGGGAGGAGGCCTCGAGGAAGACCCAAGACTAGGTGGAGGGACGTCCAGCTGGAAGGAGGCCTCGAGGAAGACCCAAGACTAGGTGGAGGGACGTCCAGCTGGGAGGAGGCCTCGAGGAAGACCCAAGACTAGGTGGAGGGACGTCCAGCTGGGAGGAGGCCTTGAGGAAGACCCAGGACTAGGTGGAGGGACGTCCAGCTGGGAGGAGGCCTCGAGGAAGACCCAGGACTAGGTGGAGGGACGTCCAGCTGGGAGGAGGCCTCGAGGAAGACCCAGGACTAGGTGGAGGGCTGTCCAGCTGGGAGGAGGCCTCGGAGAAGACCCAGGACTAGGTGGAGGGACATGTGAATTTACATGTGAAAATATGTCGGCTCTATTCACGCTGAAATTATTGTTTTTTTAAATGGAGTCTGGTGGGTTTGGAGCCAGGGACCTCAGAGCTGTTTCTGGTTCAACAGAAACGTCTCAAAGAGGTTTTAAAGGTCCATCTCTGCAGGGATCCATCCCATATAGAAAGATTGTTGTTCCATTCAGTCACTTAGACACAAAAACAGGAAAATAGGGTTGAAAAAACAACGGTATATTTAGCCTTTAAGTTTTAGTTTCAGCGGCATTTAGACATCTTCACGGGGTAAATCAGGCCGAGGAGAAAACTGGGTAACCCACTTCTTAAAAATTCCCATCAGCCCTTTCATTATGTCTTTTAGTAGAACGGGTCGGTGATCACACAGAGATGCAACCGGGACGCTTGGATCCATGAAACCTGCACAGAGAGAACGCCTAACTGGGGCTGCACGACGTGAGGATGCAGCTGTTACCAAGTCAGATGAGACTTTATGAAAGTTAAAGGGCCCATATTATGAAAAAAAAATCCCTTTTTCTGGGATTTGGGGGGTTGTTTTGTGTCTCTGGTGCTTCACACACACACACACACACACACACACACACACACACACACACACACACACACACACACACACACACACACACACACACACATCTGGAAAAACACATCCAAGCTGTGGATGCTGAGTGAGATCCGGTTTCTGAATGTCCTCTGATCCCGTTTCTGAGTATCCTCTGATCCGGTTTCTGAATGTCCCCTGATCCGGTTTCTGAATGTCCCCTGATCCGGTTTCTGAATGTCCTCTGATCCGGTTTCTGAATGTCCTCTGATTCGGTTTCTGAATGTCCTCTGATCCGGTTTCTGAGTGTTCTCTGATCTGGTTTCTGGATGTCCTCTGATCCGGTTTCTGAGTGTTCTCTGATCCAGTTTCTGGATGTCCTCTGATTCGGTTTCTGAATGTCCTCTGATTCGGTTTCTGAGTGTTCTCTGATCCGGTTTCTGGATGTCCTCTGATCCGGTTCCTGAGTGTTCTCTGATCTGGTTTCTGGATGTCCTCTTATCCGGTTTCTGAGTGTTCTCTGATCCGGTTTCTGGATGTCCTCTGATCCGGTTCCTGAGTGTTCTCTGATCTGGTTTCTGGATGTCCTCTGATCCGGTTTCTGAGTGTTCTCTGATCCGGTTTCTGGATGTCCTCTGATCCCGTTTCTGAGTGTCCTCTGATCCCGTTTCTGAGTGTCCTCTGATCCCGTTTCTGAGTGTCCTCTGATCCCGTTTCTGAGTGTCCTCTGATCCCGTTTCTGAGTGTCCTCTGATCCCGTTTCTGAATGTCCTCTGATCCCGTTTCTGAATGTCCTCTGATCCCGTTTCTGAATGTCCTCTGATTCGGTTTCTGAATGTCCTCTGATCCGGTTTCTGATGTCCCCTGATCCGGTTTCTGAATGTCCTCTGATCCGGTTTCTGAATGTCCTCTGATCCGGTTTCTAAATGTCCTCTGATCCGGTTTCTAAATGTCCTCTGATCCGGTTTCTGAATGTCCTCTGATCTGGTTTCTAAATGTCCTCTGATCCGGTTCCTGGATGTCCTCTGATACAGTTTCTGAATGCCCTCTGATCCGGTTTCTTAGTGTCCTCTGTCTCCAGTCTCCGGGTGAGCTGTCCAACATCTGCACGGCTTTCTACGTCACTAGAGACGAGGTGGCTAACCGTAGCATGCTAGCTCGTTCTCAATGGAAAACACTGCTCCAACAGCCACTAGTGGACCAGAACCTCCAAAAGAACTACTTCCTGTCCCTATTCTACTTCCTGTCCCTATTCTACTTCCTGTCCCTATTCTACTTCCTGTCCCTGTTGTGCAAGTATTCCACAAAACATTAGACATTATAGATATATGTCTAATGTCTATATAGACATTTTTTAAAGAGGTCAAATTTGACCCGAGGACAACAGGAGGGTTAAAAGTGAGTCTTAAGGTGTCCTCCACAGACTCAGTCTGTCTATATATCGCCTGCTGACTAGAAAGATATCATCATCATCATCATCATCATCCTCATCATTATGTCTCAGGGTCAATGTCAGTCGATACGACCCCTTCGCTGACGTCGTATTAACAATCCAGAAATATTTCCAGACACAAAGGAGAGTCCTGGGGGAGGGAGGGGGATTCCCGCTGCCTGAATCTGGAGCAGCGAGGGGATTATTCTCCCAGGGAGCCAGAGAAGAAGAGACGGGAGTGAGAGGAGAGAGAGATGGGAGAGAGATGGGAGAGAGATGGGAGAGAGATGGGAGAGATATGGGAGAGAGCGAGAGAGATGGGAGAGAGATGGGAGAGATATGGGAGAGAGCGAGAGAGATGGGAGAGAGATGGGAGAGATATGGGAGAGAGCGAGAGAGATGGGAGAGAGATGGGAGAGATATGGGAGAGAGATGGGAGAGAGCGAGAGAGATGGGAGAGATATGGGAGAGAGATGGGAGAGAGCGAGAGAGATGGGAGAGAGATGGGAGAGAGATGGGAGAGAGATGGGAGAGAGCGAGAGAGAGATGGGAGAGATATGGGAGAGATATGGGAGAGAGCGAGAGAGATGGGAGAGAGATGGGAGAGATATGGGAGAGATATGGGGGAGAGCGAGAGAGATGGGAGAGAGATGGGAGAGGAGAGAGATGGGAGAGATATGGGAGGAGATGGGAGAGATGGGAGAGATATGGGAGAGAGCGAGAGATATGGGAGAGAGATGGGAGAGAGATGGGAGAGAGATGGGAGAGATATGGGAGAGATATGGGAGAGATATGGGAGAGATATGGGAGAGAGCGAGAGAGATGGGAGAGATATGGGAGAGAGATGGGAGAGATATGGGAGAGAGATGGGAGAGAGATGGGAGAGATATGGGAGAGAGCGAGAGAGATGGGAGAGAGATGGGAGAGATATGGGAGAGAGATGGGAGAGAGAGAGAGATGGGAGAGATATGGGAGAGAGATGGGAGAGAGATGGGAGAGAGCGAGAGAGATGGGAGAGAGATGGGAGAGAGCGAGAGAGATGGGAGAGATATGGGAGAGAGATGGGAGAGATATGGGAGAGAGCGAGAGAGAGATGGGAGAGATATGGGAGAGATATGGGAGAGAGATGGGAGAGAGCGAGAGAGAGATGGGAGAGATATGGGAGAGAGATGGGAGAGAGATGGGAGAGATATGGGAGAGAGCGAGAGAGATGGGAGAGAGATGGGAGAGATATGGGAGAGATATGGGAGAGAGCGAGAGATGGAGAGATGGGAGAGAGATGGGAGAGAGATGGGAGAGATATGGGAGAGATATGGGAGAGAGCGAGAGAGAGATGGAGAGAGATGGGAGAGATATGGGAGAGAGCGAGAGATGGGAGAGAGATGGGAGAGATATGGGAGAGCGAGAGATGGGAGAGAGATGGAGAGATATGGGAGAGAGATGGGAGAGCGAGAGAGAGATGGAGAGATATGGAGAGAGATGGGAGAGGCGAGAGATGGGAGAGAGATGGAGAGAGATGGGAGAGAGATGGGAGAGAGCGAGAGAGATGGGAGAGATATGGGAGAGATATGGGAGAGAGCGAGAGAGATGGGAGAGAGATGGGAGAGATATGGGAGAGATATGGGGGAGAGCGAGAGAGATGGGAGAGAGATGGGAGAGAGCGAGAGAGAGATGGGAGAGATATGGGAGGGAGATGGGAGAGAGATGGGAGAGATATGGGAGAGAGAGAGATGGGAGAGATATGGGAGAGATATGGGAGAGAGATGGGAGAGAGATGGGAGAGATATGGGAGAGATATGGGAGAGATATGGGAGAGATATGGGAGAGATATGGGAGAGAGCGAGAGAGATGGGAGAGATATGGGAGAGAGATGGGAGAGATATGGGAGAGATATGGGAGAGAGATGGGAGAGAGATGGGAGAGATATGGGAGAGAGCGAGAGAGATGGGAGAGAGATGGGAGAGATATGGGAGAGAGATGGGAGAGAGCGAGAGAGATGGGAGAGATATGGGAGAGAGATGGGAGAGATGGGAGAGAGCGAGAGATGGGAGAGAGATGGGAGAGAGAGAGAGATGGGAGAGATATGGGAGAGAGATGGGAGAGATATGGGAGAGAGCGAGAGAGAGATGGGAGAGATATGGGAGAGATATGGGAGAGAGATGGGAGAGAGCGAGAGAGAGATGGGAGAGATATGGGAGAGAGATGGAGAGAGATGGGAGAGATATGGGAGAGAGCAGAGAGATGGGAGAGAGATGGAGAGATATGGGAGAGGCGAGAGAGATGGGAGAGAGATGGGAGAGAGAGAGAGATGGGAGAGAGATGGGAGAGGCGAGAGAGATGGAGAGAGAGAGATGGGAGAGATGGGAGAGAGATGGGAGATGGGAGAGATGGGAGAGAGATGGGAGAGAGCGAGAGAGATGGGAGAGATGGGAGAGGGAGAGAGATGGGAGAGATGGGAGAGAGATGGGAGAGAGCGAGAGAGATGGGAGAGATATGGGAGAGAGCGAGATGGGAGAGAGATGGGAGAGATGGAGAGAGCGAGAGAGATGGAGAGAGATGGGAGAGAGAGAGAGAGAGAGAGATGGGAGAGAGCGAGAGAGATGGGAGAGAGCGAGAGAGATGGGAGAGAGAGAGAGCGAGAGAGAGATGGGAGAGAGATGGGAGAGAGATGGAGAGAGCGAGAGAGATGGGAGAGAGCGAGAGAGATGGGAGAGAGCGAGAGAGAGCGAGAGAGATGGGAGAGAGCGAGAGAGATGGGAGAGAGCGAGAGAGATGGGAGAGAGATGGGAGAGAGCGGGAGAGAGATGGGAGAGATATGGGAGAGATATGGGAGAGAGCGAGAGAGATGGGAGAGAGATGGGAGAGAGATGGGAGAGAGATGGGAGAGAGCGAGAGAGATGGGAGAGACCGAGAGAGATGGGAGAGAGAGATGGGAGAGAGATGGAGTGGGGGGGGATCAGCAAAAAAAATCAACACTTTTTTGCTTTTTATCAATTTTATTTTTAACTTTTTCTTACGTTTTTGTCCCTTTTTTTACGTTAACACTACGTAACACTAACTTATTAATTTTAGTTTTACAGTTATTTTTGGAATTTATGGTCAATAAACCTCATTTATAGGAAATTATACCTAATGTTTGAGTTAGCAAAGCAGAAATTAGGAATTATTGAGACTAAAATTAAAGGAATGGATGTTGATGATAATCACAGACTGGAATATGTCAACTTTTACTCTCAATACTATTTCAAGTAATTAGACTGTGTCTATGTTAATGTTAACTAGCATGTTAGTTAGCAGTAATTAGCCTGTGTCTATGTTAATGTTAACTAGCATGTTAGTTAGCAGTAATTAGCCTGTGTCTATGTTAATGTTCACTAGCATGTGAGTTAGCAGTAATTAGCCTGTGTCTATGTTAATGTTAACTAGCATGTTAGTTAGCAGTAATTAGCCTGTGTCTATGTTAATGTTCACTAGCATGTTAGTTAGCAGGAATTAGCCTGTGTCTATGTTAATGTTAACTAGCATGTTAGTTAGCAGGAATTAGCCTGTGTCTATGTTAATGTTAACTAGCATGTAAGTTAGCAGGAATTAGCCTGTGTCTATGTTAATGTTAACTAGCATGTAAGTTAGCAGGAATTAGCCTGTGTCTATGTTAATGTTAACTAGCATGTTAGTTAGCAGGAATTAGCCTGTACCTATGTTAATGTTCACTAGCATGTTAGTTAGCAGGAATTAGCCTGAGCCTATGTTAATGTTAACTAGCATGTTAGTTAGCAGGAATTAGCCTGAGCCTATGTTAATGTTAACTAGCATGTTAGTTAGCAGGAATTAGCCTGAGCCTATGTTAATGTTAACTAGCATGTTAGTTAGCAGGAATTAGCCTGAGCCTATGTTAATGTTAACTAGCATGTAAGTTAGCAGGAATTAGCCTGAGCCTATGTTAATGTTAACTAGCATGTAAGTTAGCAGGAATTAGCCTGTGTCTATGTTAATGTTAATGGAAAACCAAAAAAGGCGAGTAGATGCCATTCAGTGGCAAAACGCCATTAATGGTCAGTTGTATGTTCATTTAGTAAAATAAATACAATGTTTTATGATAATAAAGAGGCGGGTCTGCTTTTTAAGCTGCGTGGTTGTGTTATTATTATCAGGGTCACGTGACAGTGATAAAACCAAAAGATGTATCCTGGGATTCATTAAAATTTCGTTGCAAAAGTAATTCACAAATAAGTATTTTTACATTTGACTGAAAGAGGAAATTATATCGTTAATCGGATTTATTTCTGATTTATTTCCCAAAACACACCGAACAGCACGCCCACGCTTCCGGTCTCTGCTAGATCACGCATCACCTGGAAATACAACCCCGTGCGTCCGTTATCGGACAACTAGCTGCTACACGTCGGTGTATGGACACGATCCAGTCTGATGCCCCCCCACCCCCTTGGTGTCAGGCTCGGGGCTCTGGGTGATCCGGATTGTGTTTGGTCTGATCATTAAAACGATTGTGAAAGTGAGACAAAGGGAGAATGTCAACACTGGCAATTAGCTGCATGTCCGATAATGGATCTCATAAGCAGGGTTTTCTGCGCTGCACAGGTAATCGACCATATTATACAATCAATAAAACGACGTAGGTGGGCTGATATGTAATAATTATGAATGTGAAAGTTATCATTATTGTCATACAAGTATTCACAGTTGACACGTTACAAACTGTACAGTCTCAACCACACAGCTAACCTGGTTAGCAGGTAGCGCAGATGCGTCCTCAGTAAAGTCATTGCACGAAACCGTCATTTAAATATTGCGCAAGTCTATGTCGTCTTGCTTGACATTGACACACATACCTCAGGTACAGTATTTAATACATTTTCTGGATCCAGGAGGGCTCGTCCTTTAATTCGGCATCACAATCATCAGCAAAGTAGCCCGTATAGCAACAGAACTTTACATTTCTTTAACAATGTACGTCATTCCGTGGACAGACCAACGCACAACGCTGAAGCGGTAGTAAACAGTGAGAAGCATCCCTAAAAGTATCAATGTTGCAGGAAAAAACGTGTTGGAACAGGATTACACTGGTCCCGAATCCAATAAAAGGTCTTCCCCACTCAAACTAACCAATTATTGTTACTTTCCTGGCGATATTTATTAGCCGATACGCAATTAGACATTTAATTGCCA
>JABXJD010000731.1:57500-67500 GCA_013375575.1 Percina caprodes | reverse complement strand
TATAACTTTATTTTTCTTAATATCCTGACTCCCTCAGACCCCCAGATCTCAGACCCCAGATCTCAGATGGAGGAGTTGTATTGTCTGTTATAAGTTTTGAACATGAGCAGAAATCTTGCTCCAACATCTGAATATTACAGTTCAGGAGTTAGTTTATTAATTAAAATGAATAATGAGTCATTGAGGGGAATAATTGTCATTTGCACATTGAACCGTCTTGTTGTCCTCGGGTCCAATGGGGTTCTCGGGTCCAATGGGGTTCTCGGGTCCAATGGGGTTCTCGGGTCCAATGGGGTTCTCGGGTCCAATGGGGTTCTCAGGTCCAATGGGGTTCTCGGGTCCAATGGGGTCCTCTGGTCCAATGAGGTTCTCGGGTCTTATGGGGTCCTCGGGTCCAATGAATCAGAACTATGTCAAAAGAACGTTGAAGAAAAACTACAAATAAGGAAAAAACTGCTGAAAGTGACCAAAAAAATGACTAAACTTTAGAAAAAGTGACTTTTTCTAACATAATATAAAAAATGTTAAAAAACAAAATGTAATTTATTTTGTCTTTTTGACATTTAATTGTGAAGATATTGGGGCGTCCTGTGGGTCGCCCCGTGTCGGCTGCAGCGCCCCCCCCCACATCTCTCTCCCCCCTTTCATGTCGGTCTAAAAACGAAAAAAGTCTTTAAAAAAACAAAACATCAAAAGTGACAAATGTTGAAGAAAAACTTCAATGAAGGAAAAATGCTGAAAAAGTGATTATTTATTTGTTTTTAATTTTATTTTTACTAAAACATAATTAAATTTTTTTTTTAATTGACTGAAACATATTTTTTTGACATTTAATTGTTAAATTTTTTTTAACATGAATTAAAAAATGTCAAAGTGTCAAAGAACAAGAAGAACGAACACACACACACACACACACACACACACAGGTTATAATGTGGTGTCTGTCTTCTAACGGATGTCCCAGGTGATAATTGAACGCTACGCGAGGGAGAAGTATCTTCCTCCGCTGGATAAGACGAAGTTCCTGGTGCCGCATGAACTCACCATGACTCAGTTCGTTACCATCATCAGGTAACGGTCCTCTCGCCACCGTGATTTATGCTCCTCTTCTGGGCTCTGGGCTCCTCTTCTGGGCTCTGGGCTCCTCTTCTGGGCTTTGGGCTCCTGCTCTGGGCTCCTCTTCTGGGCTCTGGGCTCCTCTTCTGGGCTTTAGGCACCCCTTCTGGGCTTCAGGCACCCCTTCTGGAAGGGGAAGCTGCTGCCAGTGTATTATTGTAAATACGGTAATTTACTGGGAAGCTGCTGCTGTATTACAGTAATTATGGTAATTTACTGGTGAAGCTGCTGGTGTATTACAGTAATTATGGTAATTTACTGGTGAAGCTGCTGCCGGTGTATTACTGTAATTACGGTAATTTACTGGCGAAGCTGCTGCTGGTGTATTACTGTAATTACGGTAATTTTCTGGTGAAGCTGCTGCCGGTGTATTACAACAATTACGGTAATTTACTGGTGAAGCTGCTGCTGGTGTATTACTGTAATTACGGTAATTTTCTGGTGAAGATGCTGCCGGTGTATTACTGTAATTACGGTAATTTACTGGTGAAGCTGCTGCCGGTGTATTACTGTAATTACAGTAAATTTGCAGTGTGGGTACACAACAATTTCCGTAATTACAGCGTTAGGCTGACCAGCTGCCCGGTCTTTGTTTTATTGTCAGTTGGTGCAGGAAATGAGTTTGACACGGAAATGTTTAGGTTGCCCCACCCCCCCCCCCTCCACTCCCCCCCCCTCCACTGTTGAAACATATCGACAAATGTCAGAAAAAGCGCCAAAAAATAAACTTATATCGAAAGGCAACAAAAACTTTTTTTTAATGGATAATTTTAATTTAATTTTTAATTTAATTTAAATAAATTTTAATTTAATTTAATAAATTTTAATTTAATAAATTTTAATTTAATAAATTTTTATTTAATACATTTTAATTTAATACATTTTAATTTAATTTTTAATTTAAATACATTTTAATTTAATACATTTTTATTTAATTTTTAATTTAATACATTTTAATTTCATTAATTTTTTTATAATCTAGACGTAGAAAAATGCCAAACGTCTCTCAGAAAGTTGAAGATTTTGAGTCTTGGGTTCCTGAGTCGTCTCCATGACAACTCAGCAGAAATGGACGTCTCTGACTCATCGAGTGTCTCGTGAGACGAGACGTCTCGACTTCTCCAATAAATCAATCGGTTTGAGAGACTTTGAGTTTTCTGGACTTCAGAGACGCCGTGCGCTCCGTGTGAAGTCGGATTTGGTCACGTGGCGACGTTGCAGAACAGCTGTTTTCTCCTCGTCGTGGCAACCATCGCGTTGTATATTTGTTTCTCTGCCTCGAAATTTCGACATTTTATTTTTTAAAGTTTTTGTCAATTTTATTCTATTTTTTTTTATCACTTTATTCCCTTTTTTTGGTGATTTTTCTGTTCTTTTTTGTGTACATTTATTTTTAAATTTTATTTTTAAATTAATAAATTAGATTTATTTTTACATTTATTTTGAGTCACTTTTTTGAGATTTTTTTTCTTTTTATACCTTTAACGTTTTTCTGCATTTTTAAATTTTTTTATTTTAGCATCTTTTTCCAACATTACATTTTCACTTTTTCACATGACTTTTAACTCTTTTCAGTCACTTTTGTTCTTTTTTTTTCATAGTTCTGATAGAGAAAGATTTTGTGAATGGGTCCAGTTCCTTTCCACCACTGCGTGTATAACGGTCTGCTTCCTTAATCTCATCCGCACGCCATTACTCAACTTAAAGTTAAACGTTTGAGTCTGCATACTCACATTCTTGCCAAAATGAACCCAATAAATGGTAAAAAGCCTGTAATTCTGAATGGACCCTGGACGCAGCGGAGGGTGTAAATACAATAGTCGATGTTAAATCTGCAGGTATGTGAAGCCGCTGAACGTTTGCAGGACGTCCCTTCTTAAAGGGTAACAATCGTCTTTTTCAACCTGGACCTTATGTTGCTGTGTTTGTGTCTGAGTGACTGATGGGAACAACAATTTTTGACATTGGTTCATTATTAAGAGAGATTGCTGCAGTCGGCAATGGAGAAACGAGCTGCAATGTAAGTTAAAGTGATTGTCCAGCTTGTATTTACCTTCATTAAAATGCTCATTTTGCTGCTGACAGACTCATATTAATATTCTACGTGTCTGATAACATGGGATGGATTTCTAAGGAGGTCGACCTTTCTGTTAAAGAACGTGAAGATCGTGTTTTGAAACCTAAAAATACCCACAAAATTGCGTTTGCTAAACCCACCAGACTCCATGTAAATAAACAGCAATTTTAGCATCTTACAATACACTTCATTCAAAGTCGACAGAAACAAAAGTACAATTTTAAAAAGCCGGTTTTTGGGACGTCTTTCCACTTTTCAACCATCACAATTCTAGTTTTGTTGAAATAAATATATAGTTCACCCATTTACATGTGGAGATATGCTGCTCTATACACACTAAAAGTAGTGATTATTTACATGGAGTCTGGTGGAGATATGCTGCTCTATACACGCTAAAAGTAGTGATTATTTACATGGAGTCTGGTAGAGATATGCTGCTCTATACACACTAAAAGTAGTGATTATTTACATGGAGTCTGGTGGAGATATGCTGCTCTATACATGCTAAAAGTAGTGATTATTTACATGGAGTCTGGTGGAGATATGCTGCTCTATACACGCTAAAAGTAGTGATTATTTACATGGAGTCTGGTGGAGATATGCTGCTCTATACACGCTAAAAGTAGTGATTATTTACATCTCTCCTCTCTCTCTCACTGTCTGTCCCCCCCCCCCCCAGGAACAGGATGGCCCTGCTGCCGTCGCAGGCCTTCTACCTGCTGATTAACGGCGGCGGGATGGCCAGCATGTCCCTGACCATGGCGCAGGTCTACAAAGACCACCAGGACGAGGACGGCTTCCTGTACATGACGTACGCCTCACAGGAGATGTTCGGCCGCTGACAACCGTGCACGCTGACCACCCGCCGTGCACGCTCACCGCCGTGCACGCCGCCTTAGCCTTCATGCTGTAAATAGAAAATATTTTATATGTATTGTAAAGATGTGATTTAAGATGTAGAGCCAATAAATCTTATATAAGACGTGACGGTGCCGTGTGGTTCATCTTCATCTGATTCATCTCCGCCTGAGTCGAGGCCTTTTACATGAAGATCGTCTATGATGAACTTTATTTTAGGGTTAGGGAAACTTCAATAAGGGCCACAACAGACTAACAACCAGAGCCCGACATGTTGAGTGTATTTGCTTTTATTTGCGAGAGAAGTCACATATCTTGACTATTACTGCAACAGAAAAGTCCCCTAGTCGTCATAGAAACGATCCTAAAAAAGGTTGCAGAAGCGTGTGAAATAACGCAGCAAAAATCACCCAAAAAGTGATAAAAACATTGAAAAAGCGGCAAAAGTTAAAGGAAAAAGCCGTGACAAACTTGAGAAAAAGCGATTGTGTTCATTACTATTCATGAGCTGGGTAAAGGATTCTGATAGCTGGGCTCTCATTGGCTAGCTGTTAGCCAATCAGAGTCAAGCAGCTTATCTGGTTGAATATTACTGAGAACTGGTCCAAATGGAGTTGAGTCTTCCTGCAGCTTTCTATACCACGCGTAGAACGGCTGGAAACAAGGTAACCATGGTAACAAAGTTAGTCCATGGTAGGACTTCAGACATTACCACAAAGTCATGAGATACGGGGGGGAGGGGAGGGGACTCTTATAAGGTCCCATGACATGGTGCTCTTTGGGTGCTTTTATATAGACCTCAGTGGTCCCCTAATACTGTATCTGAAGTCTCTTTTATATAGATCTTAGTGGTCCCCTAATACTGTATCTGAAGTCTCTTTATATAGACCTTAGTGGTCCCCTAATACTGTATCTGAAGTCTCTTTTATATAGACCTTAGTGGTCCCTAATACTGTATCTGAAGTCTCTTTATATAGACCTTAGTGGTCCCCTAATACTGTATCTGAAGTCTCTTTTATATAGACCTTAGTGGTCCCTAATACTGTAGGCTATCTGAAGTCTCTTTATATAGACCTTAGTGGTCCCCTAATACTGTATCTGAAGTCTCTTTTATATAGACCTTAGTGGTCCCCTAATACTGTATCTGAAGTCTCTTTTATATAGACCTTAGTGGTCCCTAATACTGTATCTGAAGTCTCTTTATATAGACCTTAGTTGTCCCCTAATACTGTATCTGAAGTCTCTTTATATAGACCTTAGTTGTCCCCTAATACTGTATCTGAAGTCTCTTTATATAGACCTTAGTGGTCCCCTAATACTGTATATGAAGTCTCTTTTATATAGACCTTAGTGGTCCCCTAATACTGTATCTGAAGTCTCTTTTATATAGACCTTAGTGGTCCCCTAATACTGTATCTGAAGTCTCTTTTATATAGACCTTAGTGGTCCCCTAATACTGTATCTGAAGTCTCTTTATATAGACCTTAGTGGTCCCCTAATACTGTATCTGAAGTCTCTTTATATAGACCTTAGTGGTCCCTAATACTGTATCTGAAGTCTCTTTATATAGACCTTAGTGGCCCCCTAATACTGTATCTGAAGTCTCTTTATATAGACCTTAGTGGTCCCTAATACTGTATCTGAAGTCTCTTTATATAGACCTTAGTGGTCCCCTAATACTGTATCTGAAGTCTCTTTTATATAGACCTTAGTGGTCCCTAATACTGGATCTGAATCATATTAATGCTAAAGAACCTCATAAAGTGACATTTTCAGCCCATGGGGGCTCTTTAGGGGCCGGATTTGGTTTGCGGGCCTCGGGGTAGACACGTGTGGGTTAGGGCAGTAAATTGACCCCCACCCACCAGATGTGGGTAACGTTAGGATCCTGCGTCTCTGTGAATCTGCAGAAACGTTGCCAGATTGGTCTGTTTTCTGTGAGAAAGTTGTGTGGTTGTTTGGCTTGAAAACGTCATCTTTGGCATCTCTGGCAACACTTGTTGGACTAATCCTACATTTCCCATGAGCACTTGAGTCGTGACATGTCTTGCAACGTGGAAGCCAAAAATACCAATTCTGGCATTTTTGACCCATTTAATCAAGCATTTCAATAACTTCTTACATTAAAATCCTGTAAGACACCACCAGGGGGCAGCAGAGATCCATCAGCTCATTCTGTCTCTCTCTCTCTCTGTCTCTCTGTCTGTCTCTCCCTCTGTCTCTCGCTCTCTCTCTCTCTCTCTCTGTCTCTCTCTCTCTGTCTCTCTCTCTCTCTCTCTCTCTGTCTCTCTCTCTCTGTCTCTCTCTCTCTGTCTCTCTCTCTCTCTCTGTCTGTCTCTCCCTCTGTCTCTCTCTCTCTCTCTCTCTCTCTCTGTCTCTCTGTCTGTCTCTCTCTCTCTCTCTCTCTCTCTCTCTCTGTCTCTCTCTCCGTCCCTCTCTCCCTCTTAATCTCTCTCCATCTTGGTCTCTATCCCTCCCTTTCTCTATCTGTCCCTCTCTCCTTCTCTCACTCTCTCTCTCTCTCTCCCTCTCTCCCTCTGTCTCTCGCTCTGTCTCTCTCTCTCTCTCTCCCTCTGTCTCTCGCTCTGTCTCTCTCTCTCTCTCTCCCTCTGTCTCTCGCTCTGTCTCTCTCACCCTCTCTCTCTCTCTCCATCTTGGTGTCTCTCTCTCTCTCTCCCTCTGTCTCTCGCTCTGTCTCTCTCTCTCTCTCTGTCTCTCTCTCTCTCCCTCTGTCTCTCGCTCTGTCTCTCTCACCCTCTCTCTCTCTCTCTCTCTCTCCCTCTGTCTCTCGCTCTGTCTCTCTCACCCTCTCTCTCTCTCTCTCCATCTTGGTGTCTCTCTCTCTCTCTCTCTCCCTCTGTCTCTCTCTCTCTCTCTCTCCCTCTGTCTCTCGCTCTGTCTCTCCCTCTCTCTCTCTCCATCTTGGTGTCTCTCTCTCTCTCTCTCTATATATATATATATATATATATATTGAATATTGAAGTCCAATCTCAAAGCGGTGGACTGATGTCCTCGGTCGTCATTCAGACTTTTCCTTCTCTCTCTCGTTCTTTTAGAGAGAAACAGACGTCTGGATCTTAGTTTTTGCTCCATTAGCTGTAACTGAACTTCTTTAAAACCTGATTACGTCCCCTGAGTCTCCAGCAGCTGTCTCCCCGAGGAGGGACCCCGAGTCTCATCAGTCTGACATACAGCCTTTTACCTTTCAACGGGTATGGAAGGCCACGTAGGTCAAAATTCAAGAGAAACGCTGCCATGCGTACGTTGTTTGTTCAAGCCGTGATTACAACTCATATTAAAGATTACAGCGGTGGCATCCCCCCCCCCGGCTACAGTTGATTTAAAAAAAGGAATAAAAAAAACATGTTTTGGAAATTGATCTTAATGTCTTAATTCAAAACATTTAGGAAAATCCAACCTTTTAACCTTCATGTTGTCTCCATGTTGTCCTCATGTTGTCCTCATGTTGTCCCCATGTTGTCCTCATGTTGTCCTCATGTTGTCCCCATGTTGTCCTCATGTTGTCCCCATGTTGTCCTCATGTTGTCCTCATGTTGTCCCCATGTTGTCCTCATGTTGTCCTATATCAATGTTCTTTTAATTCCCCAAAATAACATGATTGATTCCACACAACGCTCTTTGCCAAGTACAAATCTCTACTTTCATTCATTTTGGGCGTCTTATTCAATTTTATAGCATTTTAAACCAAATTGAAGTGTTTTTGAAATAGTATTGAGAGTAAAAGTTGACATATTCCAGTCTGTGATTATCATCAACATCCATTCCTTTAATTTTAGTCTCAATAATTCCTAATTTCTGCTTTTCTAACTCAAACATTAGGTATAATTTCCTATAAATGAGGTTTATTGACCATAAATTCTAAAAATAACTTTAAATCTAACGTTAATAAATTAGTGTTACATAGTGTTAAAAACGGCAAAAAGTGAAAAATGGGTCAAAAGTGTGGAAAAAGGGACAAAAACGTAAGAAAAGTTAAAAACATAGATTAAAAGCCTCAACAAAAGATTTTCAATTTTGACGGAAGACAACACGAGGGTTAAAATCAAAGACAGTGTCAAGCAGGTTCCTTATCAACACATCATCCAGCATTCATTCATTCAAACCTTTATTTAACCAGGATAAAAAAAACTCCTAAAAAAATACAAAGACACACTTTTGCTCATATTCAAACAACAATGTTATCATAAAAAACCTGGGTCCTACATCCACACTAGAAAATTCTGCAGATATTTTAACAGTGTGCCTACTACTTGGTGCACATTCTAATATCAATAAAACTAAAAATAATAAGTATTACGTGTCTTAACCCTTCAGAGACCCATTTAAATCTGTTTAAGACCTTTCTGTTTCCCAGAAACAGCTATAACGTAGCTAGTGCTTAACCAATCCAATCCAATCCACTTTATTTATATAGCACGATTTTAACAAACACAAGGTTTCCAAAGTGCTGCACAAAAAGATAATACAAAATAAATAAATAGATAACACAATACAAGCACAATAATAAAAAATATATATATGGACATATATATATATATATGCACATATATAAGGTACAATAAAATAAATACAATAAAATGCACTGACGGCATATGGTAAAGGTATACACATAAGATCATTACTCTACCTGGTGTTAAAAGCCAAAGAAAAGAGGTGGGTTTTAAGAAGAGTTTTAAAATGAGACAGAGAGGAGGCCGGTCTAACGTGCAGGGGCAGTCCATTCCAAAGTTTTGGAGCTGCAACGGCAAACGCACGGTCCCCCCTGAGCTTAAGCCTAGTTTTAGGCACTGTCAGGAGCAGCTGGTCAGCTGACCTGAGGGATCGCCTGGGGGTGTAAGGGTGCAGCAGCTCAGAGAGGTAACGGGGGGCAAGGCCATTCAAGGCTTTAAAAGTAAATAAAAGAATTTTAAAATGAATCCTAAAATGGACAGGCAGCCAGTGGAGTGAAGCTAAAATAGGTGAAATGTGCTCATTCTTGCTTGTGCCTGTTAAAAGACGTGCAGCAGCATTTTGTACAAGTTGAAGACGAGCAATGGAGGACCCACTAGCCCCCATATAAAGTGCATTACAGTAATCCAGCCGAGTGGTCAAAAAGGCGTGGATCACTATCTCAAAGTGTTGTCTCTGGAGGACTGGTTTGATCTTTGCTAGCTGCCTTAACTGGAAAAAGCTAGACCTCACCACAGCTTTAATCTGGCTGTCAAATTTAAGGTCTGAGTCCACTTTTACACCCAAATTTTTTACAATTGGCTTGCGATACTGTGCCAAAGAACCCAGATCAACTTGGGAGGAGGTCAGAGAAGTCCCACCAAAGACCATGACTTCGGTCTTTTTTTTTATTAAAATTTAGAAAATTTAAGGACATCCAAGCCTTAATGTCCTGTAAACATTGTAGCAGTGGGTTAACATTGTTGGAATCAGATTTTTTAAGGGGGACAACCAACCAGACTCCATTTAAAAAACAGTCCTTTTAGCGTGTATAAAGCCGACATTGAAGAGTCTCATGATAGGTGTGTGTGTCAGAACTTGTTGCTGTGGTTTTTTGGCAATTTCGTGAAAACCATGCAGCAAATCTCTTTGAAAAGTCATAGCCCACCATTCCCGATCATTACACACGTTTTGATGTATTGTGTGTGCGCGTGTTGGCAACGCTCCGGGACTAGTAGCGGGATGAAAAACAGGCGGAATAATAACTAGAACATTTTGCAAATATTTTAACAGTATGCCTACTACTTGGTGCACATCCTAATATCTATAAAACTAAAAATAATAAGTGTTAAGTGTCTTATCTCTTCAGAAATAGACATATTTATAACATATTTAAGACCTTTCTGTTTCCCAGAAACAGCTATAACGTAGCTAGCGCTTAACCAACCAGACTCCATTTAAAAAACAGTCCTTTTAGCGTGTATAAAGCCGACAGTGAAG
>JABXJD010000731.1:27500-45000 GCA_013375575.1 Percina caprodes | reverse complement strand
TCGGACGCTACAGAAGTCTCTCGTTAGCATCTCGGAGGCTACTTCGGACGTTACAGAAGTCTCTCGTTAGCATCTCGGAGGCTACTTCAGACGTTACAGAAGTCTCTCGTTAGCATCTCGGAGGCTACTTCAGACGCTACAGAAGTCTCTCGTTAGCATCTCGGAGGCTACTTCAGACGTTACAGAAGTCTCTCGTTAGCATCTCGGAGGCTACTTCAGACGTTACAGAAGTCTCTCGTTAGCATCTCGGAGGCTACTTCAGACGCTACAGAAGTCTCTCGTTAGCATCTCGGAGGCTACTTCAGACGCTACAGAAGTCTCTCGTTAGCATCTCGGAGGCTACTTCAGACGTTACAGAAGTCTCTCGTTAGCATCTCGGAGGCTACTTCGGACGTTACAGAAGTCTCGTTAGCATCTCGGAGGCTACTTCAGACGCTACAGAAGTCTCTCGTTAGCATCTCGGAGGCTACTTCGGACGCTACAGAAGTCTCTCGTTAGCATCTCGGAGGCTACTTCAGACGTTACAGAAGTCTCTCGTTAGCATCTCGGAGGCTACTTCAGACGCTACAGAAGTCTCTCGTTAGCATCTCGGAGGCTACTTCAGTTATTGAGCATGAATTCCAAAAAGTAGTAAAACTAGGAAGGTGGTGTTAGTGGAAAGAAGTCTGAAAAAGGGACAAAAATGTCAAAATCTTTATTTCGACCCCGGAGGACAACACAAGGGTTAAAACCCAGAGAAAGGTTGTTTTTATCTCAAAATACACAACTACAAAGAGACTCAAAATGAACACAAAGAGACTCAAAATGAACACAAAGAGACTCAAAATGAACTCAAAGAGACTCAAAGAGACTCAAAATGAACTCAAAGAGACTCAAAATGAACTCAAAGAGACTCCAAGAGACTCAAAGAGACTCAAAATTAACACAAAGCGACTCAAAATTAACACAAAGAGACTCAAAAAGACTCAAAACAAACACAAAGAGACTCAAAACAAACACAAAGAGACTCAAAATGAACACAAAGAGACTCAAAATGAACACAAAGAGACTCAAAATGAACTCAAAGAGACTCCAAGAGACTCAAAGAGACTCAAAATTAACACAAAGAGACTCAAAATTAACACAGAGACTCAAAAAGACTCAAAACAAACACAAAGAGACTCAAAATTAACACAAATAGACTCAAAATTAACACAGAGACTCAAAAAGACTCAAAATTAACACAAAGAGACTCAAAATTAACACAAATAGACTCAAAATGAACACAAAGAGACTCAAAAAGACTCAAAACAAACACAAAGAGACTCAAAATGAACACAAAGAGACTCAAAAAGACTCAAAACAAACACAAAGAGACTCAAAATGAACACACAAAGACTCAAAATCAACACAAAGAGACTCAAAAAGACTCAAATGAACACAAAGAGACTCAAAATGAACACACAAAGACTCAAAATCAACACAAAGAGACTCAAAAAGACTCAAAATGAACACAAAGAGACTCAAAATGAACACAAAAAGACTCAAAATTAACACAAAGAGACTCAAAAAGACTCAAAATGAACACAAAGAGACTCAAAATGAACACAAAGAGACTCAAAATGAACACAGAGACTCAAAAAGACTCAAAACAAACACAAAAAGACTCAAAACAAACACAAAAAGACTCAAAACAAACACAAAGAGACTCAAAACGAATACAAAGAGACTCAAAAAGACTCAAAACAAACACAAAGAGACTCAAAACGAATACAAAGAGACTCAAAAAGACTCAAAACAAACACAAAAAGACTCAAAACAAACACAAAAAGACTCAAAACAAACACAAAGAAACTCAAAACGAATACAAAGCGACAGTCAGCTCGGCTCAGCAGCAGCTATCTGAATGGAAGGAAATGAGATCTTGCACTCTGCCTGGCAACAGCAGCAGAATTATGTGATTGGCTGTTGGCTCCGTGACGTCAGGCGTGCCTGCCTGGGCTGGAATGCGAGCGGAGGGCAGCGAGTCAAGCGGCGTCATCACACAGTCGCTTTATTCTGCTTTAACATCCCATAATAACACGTTTCACGTGTTAAACCGTGTGTGCTTGCTGATATACAGCTTACTTTATTTTAACAAATAATAAACATGTTTTAAAATGGAACCGCTGTTGTGTGTCTTGTGTAATCAAGGAATGTTGTTTAACATAATATTGTTTAGTGTATTATATTTATTTTAAATATGTTATAATTATCAGGGTGAGGATGAAATAATAAAGAGGACATATTATGCTAATTTTTAGGTTTATATTTTGAGTTTCTATTAGAACCTATTTACATGCTGTATATTAATGATAATGATAATAATAATAATAATAATAATAATAATAATAATAATAATAATAATAATAATAGTGTATCCTTTATTAGCCACACAAGGAGAAATTACAATTTCTTTATTTTGTATTATTTGTTTTAATTATTTTTTATTATTACATAATTATTATTAATTGTATTATAATTTTTATTTTTAATTATTATTAATTTTATTCTTTTATTTTTCACGTTATCTTAAAGGAGACGTAAATAAATAGCTTTGTCTTGCATAATAGACTGTGTGTGTGTGTGTGTGTGTGTGTGTGTGTGTGTGTGTGTGTGTGTGTGTGTGGGTGGTGGGGGGTTAGAGTGTGCGTGCAGGTTGTCAGATGAACTCCCTGCTCAGGTTTTTCTGGGTATTAATAAAAGCTACTTGTTGCCCGTGGGCAGAGAGAGGCAGACTGCAGGAAGAGGTCTCACTCTGCCTCCACTTCCAGGGTTAGACCACAGAGTACGGAGCAAAGATTTTGCTGTGAGACCAGGTTTTTGTTAAGACCAGCACGCCCAGAATGCACCTGACACACTGGTCTTACAGGGAGGTGTGTTCAGGTGCATTCTGGGCGTGCTGGTCTTACAGGGAGGTGTGTTCAGGTGCATTCTGGGCGTGCTGGTCTTACAGGGAGGTGTGTTCAGGTGCATTCTGGGCGTGCTGGTCTTACAGGGAGGTGTGTTCAGGTGCATTCTGGGCGTGCTGGTCTTACAGGGAGGTGTGTTCAGGTGCATTCTGGGCGTGCTGGTGTTACAGGGAGGTGTGTTCAGGTGCATTCTGGGCGTGCTGGTCTTACAGGGAGGTGTGTTCAGGTGCATTCTGGGCGTGCTGGTCTTGCAGGGAGGTGTGTTCAGGTGCATTCTGGGCGTGCTGGTCTTACAGGGAGGTGTGTTCAGGTGCATTCTGGGCGTGCTGGTCTTACAGGGAGGTGTGTTCAGGTGCATTCTGGGCGTGCTGGTCTTACAGGGAGGTGTGTTCAGGTGCATGTGTGTATATGTGTGCGTGTGTATATGTGTGCGTGTGTATATGTGTGCGTGCGTATGTGTGTGTGTGTATGTGTGCGTGTGTATATGTGTGCGTGTGTATGTGTGTGTGTGTGTATGTGTGCATATGTCTGCGTGTGTATATGTGTGCGTCCGTGTGTGTGCGTGTGTGTATATGTGTGTGTGTGTGTGTGTGTGCATATGTGTGCGTGTGTGCATGTGTGTGTTTGTGTTTGTGTGTGTGTATGTGTGCGTGTCTATATGTGTATGTCTTTGTGTGCGTATGTATATGTGTGTTTGTGTGTTTAAGTATGTGTGTGTGTGTGTGTATATGTGTCTCTAGATGTGTGTGTTTGTGTGCATGTGTTTAAGTATGTGTGTGTGTGTGTGCGTGTCACACTGTTAGTTGTCCTTAAGTAGGCCTACAGTACGTCTTCTTCAGGTATTTTGTGTTACGTTGTGGTGACAGTGAAACCGACGCAGAGTGACGCCTCCGCTCATCCACCGAGACGTAGACGATCTTTGGGCGTAATCTCTCCGGATAAAGACAGAGCCGCGGTGAGCATGCGCCCGAGGGGTCGTCGAAGAATCCAGTAAATAGAACCCCGGAGCACGAGCCAGAGAGTGTCGGCGCTGACGTCACGGCCTACATTGAGAGCTCGAGCTGAATTGTAAAGCGCGAGTTTCCAGACGACGGAGGCGCGCGGACGCGAAGGACACAACTCAACCGACGATGAGCTCCGCTCGGTGCTACTTTGCCGCTTTCTGAGGGAAAAGACAACATTTTTAATTATAATTCTGGGTTATTTCTTCATTCCAGCGACAACAACAAGCCCGCGGACATTTTGGATAAGGTTTTTGTGGTTGTTTTTGTTTGTTTTTTAACAAAAACAACATGTCTTCCGCGGCGGTCGCTGCCTCCAGAAGGCAGTCCTGCTATCTGTGCGACCTGCCCCGCATGCCGTGGGCGATGATTTGGGATTTTACCGAGCCCGTTTGCCGCGGATGTGTCAACTACGAGGGGGCAGACCGGGTTGAATTTGTTATCGAGACGGCCCGTCAGTTAAAGAGAGCACACGGCTTCCAGGACGGCCGCTCTCCGGGCCCGGGGAAG
This sequence comes from Percina caprodes, assembly GCA_013375575.1. NCBI lineage: Eukaryota > Metazoa > Chordata > Actinopteri > Perciformes > Percidae > Percina > Percina caprodes. Next base: position 40,559 of record JABXJD010000731.1, on the reverse strand, counting down.
CCCCACCACGCCGCCGGGAAGGACATCATCAACCACTCGGCTGGAGACCCGGGCTCGCGAGCGCCGCCGCAGCCGTTGGACCGTTACCCGCTGTCTGACCGGCCGCCGCGGCTGGGACCGGAGTACCAGGCGGCAGGGAGGCAGGTTAACGGTCTACCGAACGGATTCCCCAAACCAGACGAGCCTCCGGAGCTGAACCGCCAGAGCCCAAACCCCCGCAGGACTAGCGCGGTTCCTCCCAGCCTGGTGCCGTTGGTGAACGGCGGCATTTCGGGGACCATCCATCCGCTCAACGGTCGCGCCACTCAGATGGGTCTGCCCGGGGTTATGTCTGCACACGGCCCCGGGAGCGAGCACGGCAAGCGTCCGGAGGATCTGAAAGACAAACACAGGCCGGACAGCCTGTTGGACATGTCGGACAGCCACAAGGAGTGGATGTCCAAAGGCAAAACGGTCCGGGACCTGATGGCGCTGCACCCCTTCGACAGCAGGTTTAAGAAGGACCACGCCGCCATGCAGCGGGTGATGGGGTATGAAACCATCGCCACTTCCTCAAAAACAGGTATTATTTATTATTTATATATATTTTTTTATTTGAATTCATGTTATTTTTTTGTTTAAGTTTTAATTTAATATTTTCTTTAATTTTGATATATTAAATTCTTTTATTTTTTTATTTTTTATATATATTTCTTTTATTTGCTAATTTTTTATATATATTAAATTATTTTAATTTTATTTCGAATTAAATTTTTCCTTTTACATTTTGTAACTATTTTTTTAAATGTAATATGTAGGGTTTTTAATTTAAAATTTTCTAGATATAATAATTTTTTAAATTTTATTTCAAATTAAATTTTTCTTTAAATTTTTATTATATTTTTTAAATTTAATATTTTCTTTTAACAATTTAATATATATATTTTTAAATATCTTCTTCTGTTTTAATCTTTTTAAATTTTGTGTCGAATTAAATCTTTTAAATTTAATATTTTCTTTAATATTAAATATTTTTTTACATTTTATTTCGAATTTATTTTTTAATTCAATATTTTATATTAATTTAAATTAAATATTTTTTTATAATAGATATTTATTTTAATTACATTTTTAAATTTTTCCTTTTAATCTTTTTTTTTTTTTTTATATATTTAATTAACTTATTTTTGTGTGTATTATTTTCCTCCACTGGGGCATTTTGAATTGACAGGAACCATGAAAAACTTACTTAACAGCACTAAAAATCCTGTGTCAGCATTATTGCACGTGTATATACGTTGCTGCTGCGCATTTAAACCGACGTGCTTGGTAACGCCATGGCGCCATTTTGATGCTAACAAGCTATCACCCTCCGTTAGCATCCCATTGACTCCCATTCATTTTGGCATCACGTTGACAGCGAATAACTTTCCATCTAAAGCGTTTAAAGACTCTATTTGTCTGTTGTTGATTTCTAAAGAAACACGACAACGTATGAAAGGCTCCGTTACCTTGTAGCTCACCTTATGGCTCCGTAGCAGACATTTTATAAAAATAGGCTAACGATTGCGTCATAACCACGCGACTTACTGTCGCATAGTAGAGGAATCACCATAATGGGCTTCATCAGCTGTTTAGGTTTAATTACTAATGTTAACTAGCATGTTAGTTAGCAGTAATTAGCCTGTGCCAATGTTAATGTTAACTAGCATGTTAGTTAGCAGTAATTAGCCTGTGCCAATGTTAACCAGCATAGCATGTTAGTTAGCAGTAATTAGCCTGTGCCAATGTTAATGTTAACTAGTCACATCTACCTCTTCGAGCTGAGTTGGAGGCAGCGTGGTAACGCTCAGGCCGATATATCGCAATATCAGATTTTTAAATAACCAAATATTCGGTATCGGCCTTAAAATCCTTTATCGGAGTCTCTGGCTGAAGGGACCTGGTCTGCTCAGCGTTGGGCCGACCTGCAGCGACGTGAACAAAGCTTTATTCACCGTGTTGAGATGTTTCCTGTGCTTCATTCTTCAGAGCAGCATAAAGTGTGTGTGTGTGTGTGTGTGTGTGTGTGTGTGTGTGTGTGTGTGTGTGTGTGTGTGTGTGTGTGTGTGTGTGTGTGTGTGTGTGTGTGTGTGTGTGTGTGTGTGTGTGTGTGTGTGTGTGTGTGTGTGTGTGTGTGTGTGTGTGTGTGTGTGTGTGTGTGTGTGTGTGTGTGTGTGTGTGTGTGTGTCTTGAGGTATTTTTAACCCCTTCCTCTTCCTCAGACAGGGGGAAACACCCCCGCAGCCTGAAGAGAAAGACTTCCCCAGAGCCAGACGGGGAGGGCAGCGCCCCCAAAATGAACGGCGTTGAGGCTCAACCGTGGCTCCCGTCGCCCTCTGAGGTCCTGAAAATGCCCCCCACGGCCCTGCCAGGCTTCTCCGTCAACCCTTCCTCCACCATCTCCCCCCACTCCCGCACCACGCCCCCCGAGGCCGCCACAGCCCACAACGGCCAGTCCCCGATGGCGGCGCTCATTCTCGCCACGGATAACGCCGGCAACACGAAAGACGCCAACCAGGTCCACTCCACGACGGCGGCGGGCGCGCGGCGGAACAGCGGCAGCCCCCTGTCGCCGTCCTCCGCCTCGCAGCGGAGGCTCGCCCAGACCGCCTCTGTGCCGCACGGCCCCGGCGGCGCGGACCCGGCGCCGCTGCAGAGCATCCCGGACTCGTCGGTGCCGCCCGGCAGCGTGCCGCTGTGCTGCACCCTGTGCCACGAGCGGCTGGAGGACACGCACTTCGTCCAGTGCCCGTCGGTGCCCTCGCACAAGTTCTGCTTCCCGTGCTCGCGGGAGAGCATCAAGCAGCAGGGCGCCACCGGCGAGGTGTACTGCCCCAGCGGCGAGCGCTGCCCGCTGGTCGGATCCAACGTGCCCTGGGCCTTCATGCAGGGCGAGATCGCCACCATCTTGGCCGGGGACATAAAGGTCAAAAAGGAGAGAGACCCTTAAAAATGTTCAACCTGTTTTTTTCAGGAATTATTTTGTTTTTTTGGGCTTTTTGTAGTCCGACTACGGCAACAAAGGCAGGACAAAAACGTCCCACGCACACTTCCTTTCACCCTGAGATATACAAATGATCCAGAAAGACGGGACGTGTACATATTGGACACGAGAGGGGACGTGTGGACTTGGTGAACAATGGCTGTATAATTCATTATAGTTTTTTTTGGTTCTTTTTCAATACGTTGTGTTTCTATATTTTTGAAGATATATAAAAACCAGGTATGTACTTCCTCATAACAGGCTCTCCCTTCCCATCAGGGTGGGGGAGGTCTGGAGACGTCCCTGTCGACTGAGAATGTGACTAATCTGAGCACTTGGCAAAAAAAACAATTAAAAAACACAACAAAACAAAGAAAAAATGCTTCTAGCTGTACATGTATGCACTTGTTTAAGGAAAAGAACTCGCCAAATACAGTTTCAGACCTTGTAATAATACCTCTAGTGTCTCTGTGGTTTTGCTTATTTATTTAATACATTTTCTTGTATTTTACAATTATTTTCCTCCCAACGCTGGAATATCCTGAATTGGCAGGAACCCTGAACACATCACTTGTTTTATTTTTGTCTTTGGTCTCTCGTGCAACAGCGGCCCGTATTTCGGGTTAATTACCGCTCGTTAACCGTGTGTTTCTGCAGTGAATTGTACGTTAATCGTCTCGATCGTGGGACTCAGCGCTTGTGGATTCTGGTTTTCACTTCAGAAAGACAAAATAACACGGAGGGGCCCCCGCCTCGGAGCGGAGGAAGGATATAAATGCCTTGCTCGGGGGTCACGTGATCCTCGGTGGAATTCCTGAGTCACCGTCCTCCCTCCCCCTCCGTCCCCCTCCCTCCCCCGCTCTGCTGCAATAACACGCCTTCCACTGTTCAAGGTTGATCACCCAGCGAGCGGATGAATGGCGGCCTGTGTGTGTGTTTATGCCCCCCCGCCGCTGCCTCCAGCAGCCATTCACAGAACTTTAACCCGTTCCTGGCACACGGTACACACACGGTACGGGGGTGCGAGCGTTATTATCAGTGTTTTCCAAAGTCCAAGACGACGTCCTCAAATGTCTCGTTTTGTCCCCGTCTCACAGATTGTCCTGTCCCAGAGGAGACACCAGGACATGTTGGTTGTAACTGAGCATTTCATTTTTTCATTTTAATTTATTTATATAGCATAATATTATATTTAGGGTTATATATATTATATATAACAGTTATGTCGTTGCTCTTTTCATAAAAGAGGAGGTCCAGACCGGAGTCTCTTTATTTATTTTATCTGAAGGTCAGAGTGGGGGGGTCGCCCCTCAAGTCCGTTAATCGACTAATTGTTCGTACGGCTTCATTTTGCTTTAAAAAGGAAGATCTTCTGCTACGTTTCCCTCTCATTCCCCCTGCTCTGGCGTTTCCCCCTCTCATTCCCCCTGCTCTGGCGTTTCCCCCTCTCATTCCCCCTGCTCTGGCATTTCCCCATCTCATTCCCCCTGTTCTGGCGTCCCCCGCCCCCCCATTCCCCCTGCTCTGGCATTTCCCCATCTCATTCCCCCTGCTCTGGCGTTTCCCCATCTCATTCCCCCTGCTCTGGCATTTCCCCATCTCATTCCCCCTGCTCTGGCGTTCCCCCCCTCTCATTCCCCCTGCTTTAGTGTTCCCCCCTCTCATTCCCCCTGCTCTGGCATTTCCCCATCTCATTCCCCCTGCTCTGGCGTTCCCCCATCTCATTCCCCCTGCTCTGGAGTTCCCCCTGCTCTGGCGTTTCCCCCTCTCATTCCCCCTGCTCTGGCGTTCCCCCCCCTATCATTCCACCTGCTTTAGTGTTCCCCCTCTCATTCCCCCTGTAAAGATTTGTCAAATAGGCATTTTTCACATTTTTCTGACATTTTATGGATCAAACAATCAAATCTTTTCGCTGCAGCCCAAAACCAAATCTGTCAAACTGCTCGGTGCTTCGGGGTTACCGGGTTACCGGGTTACCGGTGAAATGTTGAGGTCCCGCCGGTCAACAGACTGACAGGTCAGCATTGGTCCGGTTATGTAACGCTTTCTTCTCCCAGTCTTAATATTCCTCTTTCTCTACAGACGGGGCTGCATTGGTCCACTAAAGTGCTCGTTTTGCTGCAGACAGACTCAGATTATTATTATTTTATCATTATTATTATTATTATTCTAAGTGTCTGATAATATTATGGGATGGATCCCTACAGAGATAGACCTTTAAAACCTCTTTTAGACCTTTCTGTTGAACCAGAAACAGCTCTGAGGTCGCTAGCTCTAAACCCACCAGACTCCATTTAAAAAAACATCACTTTTAGCGTGTATAGAGCCGACATGTTTTCACATGTAAATCAGTCAACTGTGTTTATTTCAACCAAAACTAGAGTTGTGATGGTTGTAAAAGTGGAAAGACGTCCCAAAAACGGCTTTTTATAGTTTCATTTTATTTCTGTTGCCTTTGAATGAAGTGTGTTTTACGATGCTTAAATTACTGTTTATTTACATGGAGTCTGGTGGACGCACTTTCGCGGATGTTTTTATGTTTAAAAAAAGGGATAATTTGGCCGTCCTACACCCGGAGCACGCCAGGCAGACAGCTGACCGGCATCATGCGGTGGAGACGGACTCGTACGGTCACTGTGGTCGTGCGGATGTGAACACGCTTCCCTTCTGGAGATTAAGCGGTCGCATGTGTCCACGACAACGTGCACCATCAGGGCCGGGCGCCCCGGACCAGCCTGCAGCAGCCTGCAGAGCTCGGACATGTCTGGACCTCTGGATCCATGCAACAGATATTAGTCTTCAAGCTAAAGCGTAGCACTGCAGACGGAGCCTGACAACAACAACAACAACAACAACAACAACAACTTCAGTCGGCTGCTCCTTCTCATGGCTGACGGCCAATCAGGCCTCCACCCTCTCTCTGTCTGTCTGTGTCTCTCTCTGTCTGTCTTTTTCTCTGTGTGTGTCTCTCTGTCTCTCTCTCTCTCTTTCTGTCTGTTTGTCTGTCTCTCTCTCTCTCTCTGTCTGTCTCTCTCTCTGTCTCTCTGTGTGTGTCTCTCTCTCTTTGTCTGTTTGTCTCTCTCTCTCTCTCTCTCTCTCTCTCTCTCTCTCTCTCTCTCTCTGTCTGTCTGTGTGTCTCTCTCTCTCTGTCTGTCTCTCTGTCTCTCTCTCTTTCTCGTCTGTCTCTCTCTCTGTCTCTCTCTGTCTGTTTGTCTGTCTCTCTCTCTGTCTCTCTGTGTGTGTCTCTCTCTCTCTGTCTGTTTGTCTCTCTGTCTGTCTCTCTCTCTCTCTCTGTCTGTCTGTGTGTGTCTCTCTCTCTCTGTCTGTCTCTCTGTCTCTCTCTCTTTCTCGTCTGTCTCTCTCTCTGTCTCTCTCTGTCTCTCTCTGTCTGTCTCTCTGTCTCTCTCTCTTTCTCTGTCTGTCTCTCTCTCTCTCTCTCTGTCTCTCTCTGTCTGTTTGTCTGTCTCTCTCTCTTTCTCTGTCTGTCTCTCTCTCTCTCTGTCTCTCTCTCTCTCTCTGTCTCTCTGTCTCTCTCTCTCTCTCTGTCTCTCTCTCTCTCTCATCCTCAGATTCCAGCTCGTTTCTTTTCATCTGTCATTGAAACTCGACACCCAGCAGAGCAGCGCCCGAGATTAATGGGTTGGCTCAAATTACGTGGCACAGTCCGAGAGAACCACCCCCCACCCCCGCCCCCCATTCCTCTCTCTCTCTCTCTCTCTCTCTGTTTGTTCAGCTGTCCCTCGCCCTCCTCCCTCTCTTTCCTGCCTCTGGAGAGCAGGATGGGGCTGGAGAAACAGTCTTAGAGCCGCTGGCTGGAGGACGTCAGCTGTTCACCTCGCCCAGCGCTGCCAACAGCAACAACAACGGGGGGCAATAGGGCGCTATGACCAAAATTAGCACCATCTACATCTTTATTTCGACAATTTTTCCAATGTTTTAGTAAGTTTTTGGCAGTTTTTTGGGACAACTTTTCTTAACCCTCGTGTTGTCTTCTCGTCAAAATTGAAAATCAACACTTGACGCTTTTTATATTTTAAAAAGTTTCTTTATCAGAAATGTGGTTTTCTTTAAACAAATTGTCAAAAGAAATACGGTAGATGGATCCCTCTTCTCAGGTTAAATAAATGATCAGTTAGCTGATTTCATTTAATTGTATGTGGTTGTTGTGGAAAAAAAATCATCAAAGAACGTTAAATGCATCAAAAATGTCAAGAAAAGCGCGGAAAAACAGACAAAAACATCAGAAAAAACACCTAAACATTGAAAAAAATGTAAATAACCACTACTTTTAGCGTGTATAGAGCAGCATATCTCCACCAGACTCCATGTAAATAATCACTACTTTTAGCGTGTATAGAGCAGCATATCTCCACCAGACTCCATGTAAATAATCACTACTTTTAGCGTGTATAGAGCAGCATATCTCCACCAGACTCCATGTAAATAATCACTACTTTTAGCGTGTATAGAGCAGCATATCTCCACCAGACTCCATGTAAATAATCACTACTTTTAGCGTGTATAGAGCAGCATATCTCCACCAGACTCCATGTTAATAATCACTACTTTTTAGCGTGTATAGAGCAGCATATCTCCACCAGACTCCATGTAAATAATCACTACTTTTAGCATGTATAGAGCAGCATATCTCCACCAGACTACATGTAAATAATCACTACTTTTAGCGTGTATAGAGCAGCATATCTCCACCAGACTCCATGTAAATAATCACTACTTTTAGCGTGTATAGAGCAGTATATCTCCACCAGACTCCATGTAAATAATCACTACTTTTAGCGTGTATAGAGCAGCATATCTCCACCAGACTCCATGTAAATAATCACTACTTTTAGCGTGTATAGAGCAGCATATCTCCACCAGACTCCATGTAAATAATCACTACTTTTAGCGTGTATAGAGCAGCATATCTCAACCAGACTCCATGTAAATAATCATTACTTTTAGCGTGTATAGAGCAGCATATCTCCACCAGACTCCATGTAAATAATCACTACTTTTAGCGTGTATAGAGCAGCATATCTCCACCAGACTCCATGTTAATAATCACTACTTTTAGCGTGTATAGAGCAGCATATCTCCACCAGACTCCATGTAAATAATCACTACTTTTAGCGTGTATAGAGCAGCATATCTCCACCAGACTCCATGTAAATAATCACTACTTTTAGCATGTATAGAGCAGCATATCTCCACCAGACTCCATGTAAATAATCACTACTTTTAGCGTGTATAGAGCAGCATATCTGATGTTTTCAACTTTTTCTTACGTTTTTTGTCGCTTTTTTCAACACTTTGGTCACCTTTTTTGACGTTTTCAACACTACGTAATACTGATTAACTTTAGTTTTACAGTTATTTTTTGGAATTTATGGTCAATAAAGCTCATTTATAGGAAATTATACCTAATGTTTGAGTTAGAAAAGCAGAAATTAGGAGTTATTGAGACTAAAATTAAAGGAATGGATGTTGATGATAATCACAGACTGGAATATGTCAACTTTTACTCTCAATACTATTTCAAAAACACTTCAATTTGGTTTCAAATGCTATAAAATTGAATAAGACGCCCCAAAATTAATGAAAGTAGAGATTTGTACTTGGCAAAGAGCGTTGGGTGGAATCAATCATGTTATTTTGGGGAATTAAAAAGAACATTGATATAGGACAACGGGTCAATTTGACCAGAGGACATGAGGGTTAAAAAAGAGCCGTAAACTGTAAAAAGTAAGTAAAGTTTATTCAAAAAGCAGTTTTCACGGATAAAAATCACAATGTGCTCTACAATGAAAAGTATATAAAATATGATGAATAGGAAACATGCAACGGAGCCTTAGATGATAATAATGATAATAATGATAATAATACATGTAATCAAACCTTTGTCACTAGCCGTGTGTGTGTGTGTGTGTGTGTGTGTGTGTGTGTGTGTGTGTGTGTGTGTGTGTGTGTGTGTGTGTGTGTGTGTGTGTGTGTGTGTGTGTGTGTGTGTGTGTGTGCGCGCGCGCGCGCGCGCGTGCGCGTGCGCGTGCGTGCGTGCGTGCGCGCGCATGCAAATAGGTGTGTGCCATAGCCGTGAGATGATTGGTGGAAAGCTTTCATGCCCAAACCCGTGATTGGCTGCAGCTGGGGAGGTCCCCTGATGGCTGTGTGAGGGCTGCAGACCTAGGGACCTATGGACCTTAGTGGTCCCCTAATACTGGATCTGGAGTCTCTTTATATAGACCTTAGTGGTCCCCTAATACTGTATCTGAAGTCTCTTTATATAGACCTTAGTGGTCCCCTAATACTGTATCTGAAGTCTCTTTTATATAGACCTTAGTGGTCCCCTAATACTGTATCTGAAGTCTCTTTTATATAGACCTTAGTGGTCCCTAATACTGTATCTGAAGTCTCTTTATATAGACCTTAGTGGTCCCCTAATACTGTATCTGAAGTCTCTTTTATATAGACCTTAGTGGTCCCTAATACTGTATCTGAAGTCTCTTTATATAGACCTTAGTGGTCCCTAATACTGTATCTGAAGTCTCTTTATATAGACCTTAGTGGTCCCTAATACTGTATCTGAAGTCTCTTTTATATAGACCTTAGTGGTCCCTAATACTGTATCTGAAGTCTCTTTTATATAGACCTTAGTGGTCCCCTAATACTGGATCCGAAGTCTCTTTTATATAGACCTTAGTGGTCCCTAATACTGTATCTGAAGTCTCTTTATATAGACCTTAGTGGTCCCTAATACTGTATCTGAAGTCTCTTTTATATAGACCTTAGTGGTCTCTAATACTGTATCTGAAGTCTCTTTTATATAGACCTTAGTGGTCCCCTAATACTGGATCCGAAGTCTCTTTTATATAGACCTTAGTGGTCCCTAATACTGGATCTGAAGTCTCTTTTATATAGACCTTAGTGGTCCCTAATACTGGATCCGAAGTCTCTTTTATATAGACCTTAGTGGTCCCTAATACTGGATCTGAAGTCTCTTTATATAGACCTTAGTGGTCCCTAATACTGTATCTGAAGTCTCTTTATATAGACCTTAGTGGTCCCCTAATACTGTATCTGGAGTCTCTTTATATAGACCTTAGTGGTCCCTAATACTGGATCTGAAGTCTCTTTATATAGACCTTAGTGGTCCCTAATACTGTATCTGGAGTCTCTTTATATAGACCTTAGTGGTCCCTAATACTGGATCTGAAGTCTCTTTATATAGACCTTAGTGGTCCCTAATACTGTATCTGAAGTCTCTTTATATAGACCTTAGTGGTCCCCTAATACTGTATCTGAAGTCTCTTTTATATAGACCTTAGTGGTCCCCTAATACTGTATCTGAAGTCTCTTTTATATAGACCTTAGTGGTCCCTAATACTGTATCTGAAGTCTCTTTAGGCCTATATAGACCTTAGTGGTCCCTAATACTGTATCTGAAGTCTCTTTTATATAGACCTTAGTGGTCCCTAATACTGTATCTGAAGTCTCTTTATATAGACCTTAGTGGTCCCTAATACTGTATCTGAAGTCTCTTTATATAGACCTTAGTGGTCCCTAATACTGTATCTGAAGTCTCTTTTATATAGACCTTAGTGGTCCCTAATACTGTATCTGAAGTCTCTTTTATATAGACCTTAGTGGTCCCCTAATACTGGATCCGAAGTCTCTTTTATATAGACCTTAGTGGTCCCTAATACTGTATCTGAAGTCTCTTTATATAGACCTTAGTGGTCCCTAATACTGTATCTGAAGTCTCTTTTATATAGACCTTAGTGGTCTCTAATACTGTATCTGAAGTCTCTTTTATATAGACCTTAGTGGTCCCCTAATACTGGATCCGAAGTCTCTTTTATATAGACCTTAGTGGTCCCTAATACTGGATCTGAAGTCTCTTTTATATAGACCTTAGTGGTCCCTAATACTGGATCTGAAGTCTCTTTATATAGACCTTAGTGGTCCCTAATACTGGATCTGAAGTCTCTTTATATAGACCTTAGTGGTCCCTAATACTGTATCTGAAGTCTCTTTATATAGACCTTAGTGGTCCCCTAATACTGTATCTGAAGTCTCTTTTATATAGACCTTAGTGGTCCCTAATACTGTATCTGAAGTCTCTTTATATAGACCTTAGTGGTCCCCTAATACTGTATCTGAAGTCTCTTTTATATAGACCTTAGTGGTCCCCTAATACTGTATCTGAAGTCTCTTTTATAGACCTTAGTGGTCCCTAATACTGGATCTGAAGTCTCTTTTAGGCCTTAGACCGACGTTACTATTGACCCTCCGTCCATCAGCGTATAAAGCCCGCCCTGACGATCTGATTGGTCCAAGTTCTGAGTTTTGATACGTTCCCCAGTTGAAGGTATTATCTGATTGGTCCATTATTTCTCTGTGTAATGAGAATATTTGATATCATTAACCTGATGTAACCGGGGTAGCGTGCACTGTGCGTGCACGTTATCATTGGCCTGTGTTCAGCACGCCATGCTGCTTCAGGGGTCGTTAAGGTGGGGTGAGCTTATGTTCCCCCAATCAAAAAGTCAGTTGTCCCTCGCGTGGTCAAACGAGCCGGGCTCAGGCAGAACCTGCTGCCACACGGTACACACACACACACACACACACACACACACACACACACACACACACACACACACACACACACACACACACATACACACACACGCACATACACACACACGCACACGCACGCAAACACACACACACACGCACACGCACGCAAACACACACACACAAACACACACACACACAAACACACACACACACATACACACACACGCACACACGCACAGGCACACACACACACACACACGCACAGGCACACACACACAAACACACATACACACACACATACACACGCACAAACACACGCACACACACAAACATACGCACACACACACACACACACACAAACACACACGCACACACACGCATACACACACACACAAACATACGCACGCACGCACGCACACACACACAAACACGCACATACACAAACAGAAAATCACCCACACGTACACACACACATACACACAAACACACACATACACACAAACAGACATACACACATACACGTACACACACAGAGTTGCACACATACACACACACACGCTCAATATTTAGTTGATTGTGATTGGTCTAAAGAAATGTCAATAAGCACGTTGTTCTCCCATCCCAGAATGCAGTGTGGACTAACCTTCCTCCACAGCGCCGTGCAGGAAGGACCGGCACAGCGAGACCTTTCTGTACCCTGTAGAAAGGTGATAGGTGTGTGTGTGTGTGTGTGTGAGTGTGTGTGTGTGTGTGTGTGTGTGTGTGTGTGTGTGTGTGTGTGTGTGTGTGTGTGTGTGTGTGTGTGTGTGTGTGTGTGTGTGTGTGTGTGTGTGTGTGTGTGTGGGGGGGGGTCAGACCAGCAGCTGCACTCTCTAAAATTAGCGGCCGAGGCTGCTGTGCCATTAATCAGCAACCTGCCGGCAGCGAGCACCAAGAAAGGAACGCGGCTCGTTATCTGGAGGGAGGTTACCGAGCAACGGCCCAAATATGGCCGCCCCGTTGCCTGGATACCCCATCTGGATGTAAACAGGGGGCATGTCCATGAGCTGGCAGGAAGTAAAGGCCACAGGGAGGGAGGGAGAAGGAAAGAGGGAGGGAGAGAGGGAGGGAGGACGAGAGAGAGTGAGAGAGAGAGAGAGGGAGAGAGGGAGTGAGAGAGGGAGAGAGGGAGGGAGGAGGATAGAGGGAGAGAGAGAGGGAGGGAGAGAGGGAGGGAGAGAGGGAGGGAGAGAGAGAGGAGAGAGGGGAGGGAGAGAGGGAGGGAGAGGGAGGGAGAGAGGGAGGGAGAGAGGGAGGATGAAGATGGATGGACTGTGTATAAACAAATTTTAAAGTCATTTGATGGAACAAGGCCTAAAAAAGAAGACGAAAGACGGGGGAGGCCTCCAGTGTCTCCGTCACGTCCTCCAATGTCCTCCCCCGTCTCCCCCGTCTCCCTCCCCCTTCATGTCTGTCCACTGTCACTTTAATAAAGGGGA
>JABXJD010000731.1:20000-22500 GCA_013375575.1 Percina caprodes | reverse complement strand
TATCATATAACACGCTTGGTCGTCTCCTTTAGCGTCTTATAACACGCTTGGTCGTCTCCTTTAGCGTCATATAACACGCTTGGTCGTCTCCTTTAGCATCATATAACACGCTTGGTGGTCTCCTTTAGCGTCATATAACACGCTTGGTCGTCTCCTTTAGCATCATATAACACGCTTGGTGGTCTCCTTTAGCGTCATATAACACGCTTGGTGGTCTCCTTTAGCATCATATAACATCATCAATCATGCTTTGGGGTTGTATTGCAACCAGTGGCACAGGGAACATTTCACGAGTAGAAGGAACAATGGATTCAATAAAATTTCAGCAAATTTTGGAGCTAACTTGATGCCATCTGTGAAAAAGCTGAAGTTAAAGAGAGGATGGCTTCTACAAATGGATAATTATCCCAAACACACCTCAAAATCCACGCCGGATTCTATCAAAAGGCGTAAACTGAAGGTTTTGCCATGGCCTTCACGATCTCCTGACCTCAACATAATGGAAAATCTATGGATAGACCTTAAAGGAGCAGAAATCTCAAAGAACTGGAAGACTTCTGGAAGGAAGAATGGGCGAAGATACCTCAAACAAGAATTAAAGCGTTTCCAAGCTGTGATACTTGCCAAAGGGGGTACAAGGTTTTAACCAAACTTTTGCAGATGCCATATTTTTTGTTTTCTGTTATTTTGAAAGTGTAAATGATGGAAATAAAATCTAACTTTTTGTGACATATTATACGAATGTCTAGTCTCTCATTTGATGCTTTTTGGAGATTTTTTCATCTTTTCTTGGCTTCTTTATGCTCATTAATACTGATTTTCACCGGGGGGGGGGGGCCCAAACCTTCGAGCCCCACCGTAGATGTTGGCTTACCGCCACTGTTCACCAAGTCATTGAAACCAAAACTAATGCCAAGCGTCTACGTTGCAGGAGATATGCAGCCCGTCGTACGTTTGCCAACGTACAGGCGCCGGTAAAAAACAATATGAAGACATTACATTTAAAAAGCAAAAACTGCATGAAAACGAGTCGTTGAGTCTCGAAGCTCAAGTCCGAGTCTGAAGTCTTTTGGGACGAGTCGCAGTCAGAAGTCAGCTGTTAAGTTCGGATCTGGTGTCGTTCTAAATGTGGTTGTTGTATACGTATGTGTATTTTTATGTAGAGGAAATCTCCCTCATGGGACAATAACTACCCCCCAACCCACCTACCTAATCACCCACCTACCCCCACACACCTACCCACCTACCTACCCATCAACCTAACCACCCACCTACCCCCCAACCCACCTACTTACCTACCCATCAACCTAACCACCCACCTACCCCCACACACACCTACCCACCTACCTACCCATCAACCTAACCACCCACCTACCCCCAACCCACCTACTTACCTACCCATCAACCTAACCACCCACCTACCCCCCAACCCACCTACTTACCTACCCATCAACCTAACCACCAACCTACCCCCACACACCTACCTACCCATCAACCTAACCACCCACCTACCCCCCAACCCACCTATCTACTTACCCATCAACCTAACCACCCAACTACCCCCCAACCCACCTACCTACCCACCTACCTAACCACCCAACTACCCCCTAACCCACCCACCTACCTACCCACCTACCTAACCACCCAACTACCCCCCAACCCACCTACCTACCCACCCAACTACCCCCCTATCTACCTACCTAACCACCCAACTACCCCCAACCAACCTAACCAGCCACGCAGCTACCTAACCACCCACTTACCCCCAACCCACCCACCTACTTACCCCTCAACCCACCTACCTACCCACCCACCTACCCACCTGCCTACCAGATTAAGCCAAGGGGAACCCACGGTGACGTAGCTGCTACAGGGTCCCAAGATAAACTACACATGAGGAGCTGAACTGACATGTTGGTGTGACGGGGGGACATATTGACACTCCTACATCACCGGGGGTAAAAATACATTCACTACCCCCCAACCCCTGCTCCGTGCAAGGGTTGCTGGGAAGACTTGGTGGGTGTATTTATCCCAAGGCACAGCGGGAGTTTATATATACGTACACATGTAGATAAAAACAGCTGACGGTGTAAACACGCTCCTGTGTGTCTTAATCTGATATATCAGGTTATATTTAAAACAGCTGAACCATGACCCAGTGAAACTTAAAAACCCCTTTTACCCTTCACACACACACACACACACACACACACACACACACACACACACACACACAGAATGCGTCTCACTATCTTTGTGGGGACCCATCATTGACATGTTGTGTTCCATTACCCTAACCTTAATCTAGGCCCCACAATTATACTGTATTCCCGGGTTTTGGACCCCACGAGACCACACACACACACACACACACACACACACACACACACACAGACCAAGCGGCGAAACAAGCGATTGAAAACCTGCCAGTTTACAAGAAAACTAGTTGAGACGGCAAATCTTGTATATATATATATATATATATATATATATATAT
>JABXJD010000731.1:5000-12500 GCA_013375575.1 Percina caprodes | reverse complement strand
CACATGGGCCCGAAAAATTGAGAGGTGAGCAGAGACCCTGTTTTATCAAAACGCTGCGTAGCTTAGGAAGATGTGAAAACATTTA
This sequence comes from Percina caprodes, assembly GCA_013375575.1. Classification (NCBI taxonomy): domain Eukaryota; kingdom Metazoa; phylum Chordata; class Actinopteri; order Perciformes; family Percidae; genus Percina; species Percina caprodes. Next base: position 12,415 of record JABXJD010000731.1, on the reverse strand, counting down.
GACGTGTAGATTCAGTAGACATCACCGCCGTAAGTCTGTAAAAGTAATGCCAAACTGAAACTGAAGCAGTGATGAGGATGTGCTTAAGCAATGGTGTGTGTGACTGTTTGTCAAGTAGTGAGTATGATTGAGTTAAGCTTAAAAGCCTGAAAAAGGGTCTCGAGGATCTAAGCGTTTGAGTCGCGTGCACTGTTTTAGAAAGTCCGTTTGAGTCGGCCAGTGAAGCCTGTTGAATCTTAAATTTAAAGTGATCGTGATAGTCGACCTGGTGAACTTGTGTAAATGTTTGATTTACGTGATCGTATTAAGCCGACCTAGTTTAGCCTGTTAAATTTAAGATTGAAGTGATCGTGAAAAAGTCGACCGGGCCACAAGAAAAATTTGTAAAATGTTCAGTAAAAGTTGACCAGGTTAGAACCGTGATAAATTTTAAATAAAAAGACCGAAGGGACGGCGACAGAGTTTTAGTCTCTGTGGGGCACGGAGGAAGAACAAAGTCTCTAGAAGCCAGTCGAATGACTGTGAGGGATCAGGCCTGGTGCGCTTTCTTTGCGGCGACGGGAAGTAAGACCCAGAACAGGGTTCATCAGTTGTTTCCTCGTGACCATAGTAAGAATAGGAAATAATTTGATCTATATAGTTGAATTGTGTTAAAAATACACTTAGGAATTGTACAGAGGCGCCTAATGTAAATACATTTAAGTAGTGTAATTTGAGTGTTTTGTGATAAAACGTAGCCTGGTGCAAAGGTTGGCTGTGTTGCTGGGAGCTGGTAGAAGGCGGCTCCAGCTGTGCTGATGATGACTGTAAATAACTCATTGTATGGATATTTGATTTGTTGAATTGGGAACGTGCATGCTCAAGCAGTAGAAACTTGGCTCATAAAGAGGAGAATTAAATTGGAAACAAAGAAATTTGAGTTTTACTCTGCGGCAAAAGGAGGGGAAAAGATTTTCAATCACATTTTGATCTCTTTTAGAAAATTTTATTTTTAAACACCCCAATAGATTACCTCTGATGAAATTGAACTGTGAGAGTTCCATTTCTGATGAGATTGTGGCATGTTGAAATGCTACACAGAATTGCTGGCTTGATGTTTTGTGAGGAACTGCTGAAAAAGTGTGAATGGTTGATGTGAAACAATGTAAAGAGGGATTTGGAGTGCCTCAGAAAATGCATAAATGAGCAGCTAGCAGTTGAAAATTTGTCAAACACTGGACATTAAAATAATTAGTTTCATTTGATTACATCTTCTATTTCATGTTTGGTGTTGTCCTATGGGGACAAAGGAATACATTAGTCTGGTTTAACTTTAAAATCTTTTTTCCTGCTCCCTGATTAAGTGTTAATTTGCTCTTTCAAAACCTCACTTGTTGTCTCCTGTGTTAATGAAGGACTCCCAAGGAGGGACTGGGGGTTTTCACACCTCGATGCAGACAGATTAAATCATCCATATATATACTCAGACAGTCTTAATAGTGAATGCTCATCAAAGAATCATGGTGACATTCAGCATTGTGTAATGTTCTCAAATGTTTGTAATTGATAAGTGCGTTTGAATTTTGGATTAATCTGTTTTTCTTTTTCCGTTCTCTTTTATTCTTTTGGGTTGGTGTTTTGAGTAACATTGTGTCAGAGTGATTTGATAGAGGTCATTACAAGTCAAATTAAACATTCCAGTAAAGTCAACTGAAAAGTGGTGGGAATAGTTTGAGCTGCCTTAAGCAACTTGACATTAGAAGAAAAGTTCCAGAGAGGAATTGTAGCTTATAAGGGTTTTAAATGGACACATTCGTAAATGCATATTTGGCATTTTGACTCAAAATTGGTTTGTTTTTTGACTTGAAATGATAAATAAGAGGTTTTCCACATTTTTGAGTTCATTGCATTTATATTCATTCTGAAATTTGTTTTTCATGATGTCTTTGTTTGGGTTTATTCTTTCTTTCACTCAACCTTTTGATTTTCTGTAGGGGTGGGGATGCACGTTTTTAGTCAAGACGGTAGCTTTTCTGCTGTTGTTTCTCTTTGGTTTGATTTTTATTTTTCTCCCTAGTTTGTAAAAATGTTTTTAAAAAAAAGTGAGAATGAAAATTTGCTAAACTTCTGTGCTGGCCACACAGAACGTTGAAACAAACTTCTTCTGAGAGTGTTGTGGCACAGAACGTGATACAAGACTGATATTGACATTAATTTGCTCCAAAATATCAATCTGTTGGAAAATTTGTCAAAATTTTTAATTGAAAGGATCAATCAGCAGCCCAGCCTCCTTGAGAGATATTGGGAATTTTATATAGTGAAGAATTGCGGTGGTTTTATTCTTTGAATATATGTATTTGGGATTGGTGATATGTACGTATATTTACAATGGACTGATGATTTTGGATGGGTAATTTCATATTTTTTTGTGTTTTGGACTGAAGTTTTGCCCATTGTGTTAAGGACTTTGGAAAACACAGAGATCAAGGAAAGCATTTCTCCTCCATGAGAAATGAATGGACAGATCAAAGACAAACTCATATCACAGTTCTTTCCTCCCAGAATGAAACACTAATATGACTTCTGAAAAGCAGAAAGTCTGTCAAAACCATTTATTCACAGGTGAAAGCAGAGACTGATGGCTTCAGCTGTTCAAGAAATCCAGATCCAGGTGGAGCAAGTTTTATTCTGGGTGCTGTTGACTAGGCTACCAGCCCTGCAGTAAAGGACACCCCACACAGCATGGGACCAACAGCCCAGCAGGGGGCCAACAAACATCTGACCAGACGCCGACAGAGAGCTTGGAGCGTCGCTGTTGCTGACTTCCTGCGGTGGCTCCTGACACTGTCAGCAAAGAGGAGGGAGACTGGAGTCCCCTTCCTGATGCTGACTTCTGCTGACCAGATCAACTCCAGGTGCTGGAGTGGAGGCACACCCAGCTGGTCCATCCCAATGTTTCCCAGTTAGACCCGCGATGACATCCACACCAGGTGTCGGACGTGAGGGGAGGGTCCTGATTCCATGATGCGTTCCACTCAGGGGCACATTAAGCATAGCGTCATCATCTTTCCTCTTGATGTTTCTGAAACAAACGATGTTTCAGAAAAGGAGGGAAAAGGAAGGTGTTGATAAAAGGAGGGTGCATTCAGTCACCTTTCCATCCAACCGGTAAAGAACCTGAACATCCAGCAGCGGCAGCTGAACGGGCGCACAAATGTGACATCATGGAAAGCGCCGTGGTCAGTTGCGGTGACATCATGCAGCCTAATGAACCAGAACCGATCTGAGATTTTTTATTTTTTTCCCAAAGACTTTGTTTCCAGATTAGACGAAAGTGAACAAGGAACTTTCAAAAATCTGGACTTCAGACAGAGTTGAGATTAAGTATAAGGTTAATTGTGCAGATTTGGATTAGAAAGTTACATTTAGTTAGGAGTTTATCTGTTTTCTTATGATTATAAATGTATATGTTGATATACTATTCTTTTGATTTAGAGATTTAAGATTTTTTTTCCTTCCTAGATTTTTTTGTTCTCCTTCCTGTTAAATGATTTAAATTCCCATTGTTTTTTTCACCTGGTCAAAGACTTCTAGTATCTTCTGATTTGTTTTTTGTTTCAAAAGTTAGTCACTAATCACTGAGTAATATCAGCTATAGGAGCAACAGTTGTGTTAAAGAACATTGCATTGTTTACAAGAAAAGGAGTCAGATGAGGTCAAAAGAAAATGAATCGTTTGTAAAATCATGTTTGTTTCTTACAACTTTTGCAGCTGATGTTTACATTTTTGGTTATATTTTTATGTTCATATAAGACAAGACATTGTTTTCAGTTACATTTATAGTATTTTCACACCAAAGGTGTGAAAAAGGAGGGATTGTTGAGTTTAAAAAAGTTAAAATGTCTGAAAGAACCAGGTTTAGGAAAAATGCATTATCTCTGTCCCTCACCTCCCCCCTCATTACCACTGACAGGAAAGGAACACCTTGCCACCCAACAAAAGGTGGCCTACTGTCTCCAGCCCCTGGGGTCTTAGTCTAGGCTAAGACAACACAATGTTGATTCAACTGTATTGATGATAGAATTTCACATTTACACGACAGAACCTTTTGTTCTGTCACCACAAACGACCCCCAAAGTGACAGAGTCTACCAGCATTTTAACTCTCATTGGACAGCAAAGGTGCGCTCGGCATGATGTCATGACAACAACGGACCAATGAGAAGGGGTTTGAATGCACCAGGTGAAAAGGAGCAGCCCCCGGGTGCACGGCATAAATGAGTGCGATTCATGGATATTCGGGGCTGCATTCACGTGACTCCGTCAGGGGGAGCGTGGATCAGTCCGCTGTCAGCTGCAGTGTTATTATGTTTCATGTTGTCTTTGTTATTGTCTATGTCTTTGTCTTAACATCCTCATCATTCTGTTGCATTAAACCTTTTTCTTAAATTCTCAATTCGACCCTCGAGCCTCCTTCCTCAGAGATCCAACAGAACACGACGTTAGTCTCAAAAAATTCTAACACAACAAACCCAGAGGCATCATCATCCAGTTCATCGCACGTTTCTGTAGAGACGCCGTATGGAAAGCTGCTAAGACGTCACCACACCTGCGTGACAACGGATTAAGATTTGCAGAGGATCTTTCTAAGGAAGACAGAGACCGAAGGAGCAAACTGTGGCCAGTGATAAAAAAGGCTCGAGAGGAGGGCAAACCAGCCTTCTTCATCGGAGGTCGCGGATTTATCAACGGGTCAGAAGTCCCTCTGCCACCATGAGAAACTGACTCGCCTGCTGGTTGATATCACTAGGTCTCCTATTGGTTTGATTTGCACTACATTCAGAGTTGATATTGTGATGTTATAGTTATTGTTGTGCTGTAACTAAGACGTTACAAAGGCACTTTAATTTACAAAATTGCTGCCAGTTCTGTTATATATGTTCTACCTTTTAAGGCCTTTTAATACCCAAGGCAGCTGTTTAGGAGCTGGCCGGGACTATTTCCTTTCCCCTTTACCGTTATTTTTCTTATAGAAGCAGCACTCGGTCCCCTTATCCAGTCATACACCCTTATTTAACTGGTTATTAATCACTTTCTAGTTTATTCCTTGTTCACGTTTAATAACTTTGTCTTTATCTATTGTTTCTTTAAATGCCAGGGGTTTAAGACAGATTTGTAAAAGGAAAGCCTTATTTTTATTTGCCAAACAACTTCATACAGATTTTTGTTTTTTTCAAGAGAGTCATTCCACATCTGCTGATATTAATTTCTGGAAATCTCAATGGGGTAATATCTGGTTTTCTCATGGCTCAGAGAGATCTGCTGGAGTAACTACGCTTAAAAATACTTTCACTGGTGATGTTTTACACTCAGACTGTGACTCCCTAGGACACTACTTATGTATAATAATTAGAGTTGACAATATTTCTATCATAGTTATTAACCTTTACGGTTATAATAACAAGCTTGAGAATGATAAGTTACTTGATTCAATAGAGGAAAGAATTTCATTTTGGCTCACCAAATACCCAAACTCCCTTCTTTTAATTGGTGGAGACTTTAATATTGCTTTAGATAATGCTGTTGACAGGTGGCCCCCTAGGCGGCCCTCTTCCCTCAGCACGAACCTTAAAAGACTTATGGGTCGATTTAACATTGTAGATGTATGGAGAGAGAAATTTCCTGATGAAAGATCCTTCACTTGGAGTAATAGTTCAGGATCCAACCAGTCTCGCATAGATTTTTGGCTGTTATCCAATAACGTTGATAAAGAGAAAATTACAGTAAATATCCATGCCACACCCCTCACTGACCATAGAGCAATTCATATAAGCATCCAATTTAATGCATCTAATACAATCTATAAGCCTTGCTACTGGAAGTTAAACAATTCCCTGTTACAGCATAAAAAGGTTAAGACTGAAATTATTAAGTTAATTACTCGTTTTTCCAACAAGGCTAGAAAAGAAAAATCCTACAACACTAACTGGGAACTATTTAAGTTTGAGTCAGGAAAATTCTTAAGACAATATGGAACCGCTGTTGCCAAAGCTAAAAGAGCAGAAGAAGAGGAAGTCATAAGTGAAATTTCCTCATTTTTTCAAAGACACCCTGGCGAAGTTTCAGAGGAGGATAAATTACATCTTTTACAACTCCAAAACAAATTAGATGACTTATATCGTCAAAAGCAGAGGGAGCCTTTGTAAGGTCTAGGAAGAGATGGCTGGAGGAGGAGCAAAATTCTGCATACTTTTTCCGCCTTGAAAGATACCGAGCCAAAATCAATTCTATCTATAATTTAAGTATTAACGGAATCATTACTGATGACGCTAAATTAATTTCAGGCTTTTGTTCAAAATTTTATGGCAATCTATACAGCTCAAAATTTAATGAAGAAGTTGCGTCTCAATTTCTTAACTCGGTAAATAACGTAAGAAAGATTAATGTGGCAGACAGAGATTATTGTGACACCCCTCTTACAGTGACAGAGGTCACTAATTCGATTACTTTACTCAAAAACAATAAATCCCCCGGGACTGACGGTTTAACTGCAGAGTTTTACAAAGCGTTCTCAGATCACTTAGCCCCTTTTTTACTACAGGTTTTTGTGGAGAGTATAGAGAATAATGCCCTTCCTCCTAGCCTCACTCAAGGGCTGATCACATTGATTCCCAAACCTAGGAAAGACGTGCTTCTTATTGATAGCTGGAGACCCATCTGTCTGCTAAATAATGATTACAAAATTATGGCGTCATTGTTTGCCAGGAGAATTAAAGAAACTCTTGACTCAATTATAGATGAGACACAATCCGGCTTCATGAGGAATAGGCACATCTCTAACAATATTAGACTAGTCTTAGACATTCTTGACTACTCTGACTTGATATCTGAAGATGGCTTCATCCTCTTCTTAGATTTCTATAAGGCCTTTGATACAGTAGAACACCAATTTATTTTTCTGTCTTTAGAAAAATTTGGTTTTGGAGATTTTTTCTGCAAAGCGATTAAAACTTTATATATTAATGGCAACAGCTCTATCAAACTGAAAAATGGAACTTCCCCTAGATTTGATCTGAAACGGGGCATTCGTCAGGGATGCCCGATTTCCCCTTACCTGTTCTTACTTTGTACACAAATTCTCTCAACTCATGTCGGTAACAGCGGTATACAAGGCATGTCTGTCGCGGGGGTATTATCATCAGTCATCTTGCTGACGATACCACCATCTTTTTGAAAAATGCAAGCCAGATACCTGTCGCCATTCAAGTAATTAACCAGTTCTCAGAGGCCTCTGGTCTATGCCTAAATATTAATAAATGTGAACTGCTACCTTTAAGAGATTGTAATATACAAACTATTTGCAACATTCCAGTCAAGGAAGAAGTCACGTACTTAGGAATTATTATCTCTAAAGATCAGAAAGTGAGATGTTCAGTA
>JABXJD010001361.1:42500-92674 GCA_013375575.1 Percina caprodes | reverse complement strand
CAGCTCAAAATCATAAAATGAAATGAAAGTATAGTCTGAGTTTCCCTTTTACTCTTTAGTTAACTCCCTTTCACATCTTAAGTTTGAACAAATTTTATAATCTCAACAGCTTTAACACCTCCTTTTCTCTTTTTTTTCCCTTTTATATCCCACTTCCCCACTTTATCTTCCTTAGTGAGAAAAGCGAGCTCTTGCTTGTGCTGCCAGGATTTTAAATCTGGGCTGGAAAGGTGTCAGGGCCATTCTCATGCACATGTGTAGGTTCTCATTGGTGAGCCTGGATGGTTTTTTAGTTCTGGATGTCAGTGGGTATATTTGGCCAAAAGATTTGAGTTTTGTCTCATAGTGTCGCTTCACATTGCTGCTTTTAATAATCGCGACAGTCTCTGAACATATGAGACATACCGATTTTGAATTGCCCGTGGGAAGAATGAACATGTAAGACTCTGTCCATTCTTGATTGAAAGCTCTGTTTTTGCTGTCCACTTTTCTTTTTAGAGCACGCGATGAAAACATCGTCTCTCTTTCGTTTTGTCTCTCCTGGGCCTGTGTGTGTCTATCTCACTCTCGCTCGAGTTGCAGTGGTTATCGAAATGCACAGATTTGATTGGCTTAATAGCATCACATGACATGATTTACAACGCATGCTATTGGTTGGGGTTTCAGTGCCGTGAGAGGGCTAAACCAGTACCATAAATGCCAGAAAGGATGCGCAGGTTAAAATAGAAACTCCGTCAAAAGTCAATAATTCTCAATATATTGGTTTTGATCCGGGTCCGAAAGCACGGTGGCTGACTCCGGATCCGGACCACAGTCCGCCTATTAGTGACCTCTGATGTAGAGCGTATGTCCCATGTATGCAGAGTCCTTTGCTGCATGTCCTCCCCTCTCTGTAGATAGATCAGTTTAGTCTTTCTACTTCATTTTTAGCCAGGATTTCAATTTTTGTCCTGTGGTTTGTTAAAATGGCCCACGCGTTAAAGTATCTTTTTCTTTCTGCCATGATTCAAGTTCCACATAAAAAATAATGCCGTGATTCCACTGCATGGTATCTGCTCCACTCGCCTTCTTTGGTTTTCCATTACCTGCTAACAGGTACTTTTTGTAGTACTACCTCAGTTGAGGTTCAAAGCGGCGGAGGCGATACCAAAGGTGACGTGAAAAACCTGCAGACCGCTGATTGGTCGAAGAGAATCGTCACTAATCACTGCGTCATCAATAGGGCTGTAACGATATGGAAAATAATGGGCTCAGACACGAACACACTGCAGCTTTAAACCTGTACCTCCTCTCGGAGCTCGTACTGCTCGATAAGCTTTTTGAGCTTCTCGGCCAGGTCCATGTTCTCCTGCCTCAGCTTGGTGTTGTGGGAGCTATGCTGCTCCATCTGCACCTCGATGTCGCTCAGGGTCATCTGGAAGTGCAGCATGGCCTCCTTCCGCTGCTCCTCGTACTCCCGGGACCGCTGGGAGTTCTCCTCCTGAGGGAGAGGAGGTCAAAGAGAAGTTGGAGTGAGGCAGGCGAGGGAGATTTCTGCTGTTCACACGGCTGTGTAGCCGTTTTCTAAATCCCTCTCGCTTGAGGAAACATCAACAAACTTCGAGCTAGCAAGCTACATGCTGAAAATGGCAACTTTTGAAGGAAATATGGATGGTGCAACAAGGCAGGCCTGCTTGGTTCTTTCGGGGTAACAACTGTATAGATTTACAGAGAATTGGGATTGGTTTGAAGAATTCCAAACAACCCCGTGTTTATCCTCCTATCCCAGAATGCATCTGTGGTGTAGCCAGACCTTACTCCACAGCACTGTGGAGATAGGTGTTAGCAATAAACTATTTGAAAGACATGTTTACCTTCCTGAACTTAGAAGTGATCGTTTGCCCTATGACAGTGGAAGGTGGTGCTGCTGGTTATTGTCCAGACAAGACAGAAGACATGGACGAATCCAGTTGCAGTAAGCGGAGGTGTACCTTCAGTGTCTTGTTGTGTCTCTGCAGCTCCCTGCAGAGGCTCTCCAGCTTGCTGCGGGCCAAGATGGCCTTGCTGTGCTCCCCCTGCAGGTGGATCTTCTCCTTCACGATCTGAGACTGTTTCTTCTGCAGGGCTTTCAGACGCTTCTGCATGCAGCGGCTCTCCTCCAACTGAACATGCAACACACAGTCAGCAACAAAGATTGCATTATAAATACTTTTCTTGGATACATAAAAGCACACTACAGAAACCCAAATTAAAGTTATTTGGAAAATTACAGTCAATTAAATGTACAAATGTAACTTATAAACCAATAAAATCCCGACATGCTTGATATAAGACATGAAGAATCCTCATGAAATTGACTTAATGGTCCCATGACAATTTCACTTCATAAGGTTTTTTAACATTAATATGCGTTCCCCCAGCATGCCTACGGCCCCCCAGTGGCTAGAAATGGTGATAGGTGTAAACCGAGCCTTGGGTATCCTGCTCTGCCTTTGAGAAAATGAAAGCTCAGATGGGCCGATGTGGAATCTTCCTCCTTATGAGGTCATAAGGGGCAAGGTTACCACCCTCTCTCTGCTTTTCCCACTCAGAGAATTTGGCCCACCCATGAGAGAGAGACATGATGGCTTTCAAACAAGCAAAGTGGCCGTTTGTCAAGGCCACATCCTCAGCCTCCACCTTGCCCCCTCCTCCTTAAAAGATACAGACTCAGAAATGGCACATACTAAGGAAAGCTCATTGTGGGACTGGCTCTAGTGGCTGTAATTCTGCACCAAGGCTGAATTTTGGGTAAGAGACTTCAGATACAGTATTAGGGGACCACTAAGGTCTATATAAAAGCATCCAAAGAGCACCATGTTATGGGACCTTTAAACTGTTGGATCGAAGAAGGAGACCACTGGACAAAGTTTGCTTTGTATGTTTTGCATACAAACAAAGAGGAATGTTCTCAGCTCGTCCTTAAATAATCATAAATACTACAATACTAGAGTAGCCTACTTCATTTTGCTGCACCTGTAATTAATTAAATATAGATGACAATTCAAATAAAAGCATCTGTCTCCACAAAAACCATCCGTTGACGGTTTCATGGTTATTTAATGGTGCTTTAAAACGTTACTGCTGTGAACCAATCAGATAACAATGCATTTCTCTCATTCACAGCTCCTGCGCTCTCTCTCAATGATTACGAGAGTAAACTTCCGCGGCCATTTCCAGCATGTGAGTAAATGGTAGGGATGAGCGAGTACAGCATTATCTGTATCTGTTTACCACATGAATTATCTGTATCCGTATCTGTGCTCGGACTGTACTCGGACGGACGGACGGGGGGGACAGGGAGCTGTTCTGTGTGAGTGAGCAGAGCGTGTGTGTACAGGCGGGGCGCACGGTCCGCAACCCAATCCGAGTACAGATAATGACTCATATTACTCGTAGAATACTTGTATTCGGAAAAAGTGCTTTATCCGTACCGGATACTCGTTTCAGCCGAGTATCCGGCTCATCCCTAGTAAATGGTATGCACCACTCTCGGTTGGGGACCCAGGTCGTATCTACACCGTCACGACCAGGGATCAACCAACGTTGACAAAAAATAAACAATAATTATCAATGAGGGTTGCACACGGGTCAGATAACCCTGGTCCGACCTGGGTCGAAAAAGGTATTTTTCAACGGTATACTATAATTAGTATTAGTGTTGACTCTTCAAATGCTGACATTCAGCTTACCAGGTCTGCATATTTCTTGCACAAAGCGGCTAGTTTCTCCTCAGGAGTGGCTAGGGAGTTCAGTGCCTGCATCAAAAGAACAACCTCCTTCCCTGGAACAAAATGACAAAAAAGTAATGTACAGGGATGCTATTATATTTCATATTCCCCAAAGAATTGTGTATGGTCATCTTGTCATTTTGAGGATATTAGAGAAATACTGTATTTTCTTTTAGGAATAAGCAGGTTTCATCCCTAAAAGCATGTTTTGGAATAGGTCAAACTGAATATCAATTATTCCTGTGACTCCTTTGGTCAAAATAAAGATTTTAGAAAATAATATCTATGTATGCAAAAGTTTGTTGATGTGCAGAACGTTTTATCTGGGAAAGCTAGTCAAATTCTTAAGGAAGAGGATTAGGGTTAATGTGAAAAATGTGACATTTAGTGACGGAATAGGTAACATGGTGTGTTGCATCTATCTGTTCATATGATGTCCATTAGGGTTGGGTACCTTTTGCATCTGAACCAATATCAGTACAGGTACCTCAAATTTGGTTCCCCGTAACCAACAGTACTTTGCCTCAGAAATTACACAAAAAAAAAAAAAAAAAAATTCAGTTGTAATAATAATTCCAAACCTATTTATCATATTTACTTAGAAAATTGTGTTATTTATTTAGAATATTTTAAACAGACAGAAATTATGAGAATAAAACATCTCCCCCTTTCCTCCCAAACCCGTCCCTACAAACTATTAAATTGAATCATTACTCAACTTTTATTTTTGTATTTGCATATTATTCTTTTTTAGCCTGTTTTATTTTCAGCATGACTATTTTTTAATTGCTCTTTAATGTTTCATGTAAAGCACTTTAAATTAGGGCTGTGCAATTAATTGACTTTTGATTTCGGCTCCCAATGATCACCAAAATAGTATAATCGAGAAAAAATGATTACTTTGCCATGTTCTGTTTTGCAAGAACACTCTTATTTTGTCGTGTGTTCTGCACGCGCGCCCCTCCCAAAGCCATAAACCCTCTCAGCCTATACAGTCAAGGAGGCAAGTCTTGTGCATATCATCCGCTGGAATTTAAAAACTTGAGTAAAGATGGCAGAAGGAGGGCAGCCACAGCAGCATTTGGTGAACAAAAAAGGCAAAACCTACTCTGTTGTCTGGGAACAGTTCATGTTGCCTAATCCTGCAGCACCCTGTACCTCACAGTGACTTCAACGCACCTCTGTGCGTGCGTGTCGGAGCTCCGCTCTCTGTCAACATGCAGAGGACAGACAAGCTTGGTAGCAAAAGGTACTGAAATTTGTCACCATTTGATTTCACGTGAACCAATACTCGGTAATTACCAACGTGATTCGTTCGGTACCGGTGAAGGTAAAGGGTTTGGTACCCAACCCTAATGGCCATTAAGTGATACATTTATTGCAGTGACTGTTACGGGTCTGACTTAGTAAGATTGATTTTGAACTGTGATTTTTTTTTACAGAAATACAGTAGGACTTGGCCGCTAATTAAGACATGAAACTCTCCAATTTATGTATGTAATGAGAGCATGTCTCTAAGTGCTTGTAACATACGTTGTAGTGTTCCTACCAAAAGACTTGTCCTCTCCAGTCTTGAGGTCTCCTCCAGGGTCCAGCTCTGCCTCCCCCAGGTCGCTGGGACTGTCCTCTCGGCCTGGAGTCTCTCCCCTCTCCTCCTCAGCACAGCACAGCCCCAAACCAAACTCTGCAACCTCCTCCTGATATATAAAACACACACACACACACACACACACACACACACACGGGGTTAAGTGCCTCTCTTACTCCTAATTTCGACTGTCTGGCAACCTGGCCCGGCTGTCAAAATAGGCAGTTGATACCAACACACAGGCCAAAACACAAACAGACATAACGTCCCGGAACGGAACTTTCAAAAGGAGAAAATAGGGCTTTAGCTTTGTTGTCAGAAAAGTCAGTATTTCAGCTTAGCATGTTATATCTTAATATCAGATGACATATTATGGTCATTTTTAGATTTAATACAGTAAATTTATTACATATGTCCCCTTTAAATTGCATTACAAATGAGAGAAAATCCACAAAAGCCCACACAGGTTGACAGTGTTTACCTGGCAGGGGCTGTCCAGGTCGGGGGGAGAGTCACTGCCTCCCACTATTCTTCTGGTCGCCACATCGATCTCACAAACTCCTGTTGTCTCCATTAGTCCTGATCACAAGCTAGAAATGCATAGCAAACCAGAACTGTTAGGAAATATAAATGAGACGAGTGCAGGACTAAATACTTTGTATAAAGTGATGAGAAGAATTAGTCTCATTCGGACTAAATATAGCCTTGTAATAATGGAGAAAAAAAAAGCAATGGGGGTTTCAATAATGTGGATGGGCTGCTTTGGGTATTAGTGATGCGATAACATACATGAATAATACATCCATAAGGCTTATCAGACAAAAAACACAGCACTCAGATATGAGATAGGGTTTTAAAACTGACTTAGACTTCTCTTTATTAATCCTTTTGGGATGACTCACGCAAGGAAATTGAAATTTCTAGCATCAGTTTTGGCAAGAATACAGTATAGAAGACAATATAAAGATAACAATAATAACAGTAATAAAAATAGTAATAATAATAATAAGAAGAAGAAGAACCTTAACAATAACAACCTTTGGCTATGAAAAAAGTCAAAAGTGTCAGTGTTAAGTGTTAAAGTTTCCAGGTATTTATGTGAGTCCAGGTGTGTATGTGAATGTATTGTCCTCTCTGCCCTAACTTTCTAACTGTGGAAGGTTAAAAGTTATTTAAAATGGAACTTAAGGAAATCATTGATTTATTGTAGGTTTGCATGCAGTTTATTGTTCCAAATTCCACTATGGCCACGCCAAGACCAGCCTATTGGTTGGGGTTAGGCATTTGACCTCGAGTGGTTAAGGTTAGGGGATACAACCTGTACAAATGGGGTTACGTTATGGGGAATTTGGGACACTAAACTGTACGTATACCTTTTATTGTAGTTACGCTTTTACTATTGAAAATAAAAACATAATCCTAATTGCAGGTGAATCAGGATCGGTCTGAATGGCAGTGTTTTAGAGAGAAACACTTTTTTTGCTTGACATCGTCACTCCCAGATGTAAATCGAGTGCAGATTTAAGTCGCGCATGCTCAGATCTAAACGTTTACGGCATAACGTGTCATCCTGAAAAACGTTTTAGCTATGTATGATTGTTTGATTGCTAATGTTTGCTCAAAACACCATCCAACTGACAGCCTTTGTTGTGTTTGATTGCTAACTTGTAGCCAGCAGTGAACAAACTTCATTAAGTAGGTCAATTTTACTGCGTTGACATTACAGATGTCTCTCGTTAGTGTCTTGTTAGCTAGCTACTGGTCGCAAAGTGACGCATGCGCGACTTAAATCTGCACTCTACTTACATCGGTGAGTGACAGACATAAACAAGCTTTCATACCTTCTCAAAACAAGCTACGCAGTGTTTAAGGACTGGCCAAATTACTTCTATATATGGAAGCAAGGACTTGATGGCAACACAGCACCAGGGCAGATACAGTCGATGTCAACAGAACAATCTAAACACCTGCTTAGCTTTTACAGTAACTGTGGCCATTGCTGTATCATTTATGTAACAAGCCCTGGGTGATGGAGAGAAACAAGCTTGCCAAGATAAAAAAACTTTTAGCAAAGAAAAAGGACTAATTTAACTCCAGACAGCAAACGTTAACCACGTGTGCAGCAGTGGCAGGAGCAGCCTGCTTAAAACGGGTAAACGTTAATGTCATCACAGCACACACAAAGCCTCGTCCTGAATTTTAAATAGTCATACACTTAGGTCTCGCACATCGACTTCCTCTTACGTTACCTTACTACTACTTTTTCACCTTTCCGCGTAACTACTTAACGTTAGGTTAGCTAGCTAGTTGTTAGTTTAGCAGCCTCGCAACAACATTCACATCGAACGAGCCCAACAGGTGGACATGCCATGCTAACATAACATTACGACAGGCAATTTACATAATGTTAATTACAATCTAGCATGCCTACCTCGTCGGCTAACGTTAATTTATGCGTATGGCGTACCAATGTTAACTTTTAAATTACTAACGGTAACTCACATCTGCCTGTCAAGCGCGAACACATCCGTTATGGCAGTGTGTTGCGACTTAGCTAGCTAATAATGTTGTGATTGCTGTATGCATTATGGACCGTTTGGAGCTGGAGAGACACGATCCCCAGCTAGTCGTGCAATATAACTAACTTTGCTGCAGTTTCCTGCATATGAACAGACACTGGCAAGAACACAAAACATGTAACGTTAACCTAGCTAGCACTTCCAAAAGTTAAAAAAAAATAAAAAGGATGCGCACCGATTGGAGATAGTACTTAAGCCGAATTGAAATACACATCAGTCTACATAGAGGGAAAAAAAGTATTCAAGGATGTATAATGTCAGGAATGTGGTTTATCAGATTAACGAGGTATAGGTTAGCTACATCTTGAACTGTCGAGATTTCAAATGGACTCTGGTGTGACGTTCCATTGCTAAGAACAGAACAGCGCGTGCGGTTCCTGGTCATGTTAGCTAACGTTACTTAGCCATACGCACAACACGCATTTCACTAGCTAGCTAACTATTATGGTAACTAAACTGCCGTTAACGTTTGTAATGTAAGAGCAGAGCGCAACTGGTAAATTAACACCAGTAAGACGGGGAATGTAAATACATTTCTAATGTAAGCTAACGTGTTTGCTATCGTTAGCTGGGCTAATGCTAATCTTGTGCTAACAGCTAGTTGGTGGCTTACACTGGAAGTGAACTTTCCTTCGGCAAATGCCAAATGTGTGATAGTGAATCAAAAGACACACGCTCCAGCTGATAGTGACAGGTCACCTACTGCATTAGCTACAATTGTGTAAAATCAGCAAGACACAGCACCAGTAAATCAAATACGTTGCTGAAATAGCTAGAGCGTTCAATTTACCTGTGTTTTTACACTGGATGGAAGCAGGACACGGTTATCAAGCTAGCTGTGACTGTCCAATAACAAGTAGCTTAAACGTCCGGTTATAGCTTTTCAAAATAATGTTGAGCGTCTCCAAGAGGTAGCTAGCTAGATTCTACCAGTAAAACAATTGTATAACGTAATTTATAAAACGCATCTAATAAAAAATAAAAAAACATTTACACAAACTGCCACGGAACATTGTAACCGTCTTTCACGCGTGCTAGTCATTTTTTCATATTGTACGCTTTTAATTTGAAGGTAGCAACCTTAAATGCCGGTAGTAATCTGACTACCGTAACTTGATGGAGCTAAAGTCAAAAGCAAAAATCTCGGAGCTCGTTTTTTTCCGGCTCGATAGAGAGGGAGGAAACTAAATCTACAACAACAACAAAACACTTACCTACGGTCTCTAAGCCATGTTATCCAATTAAGGTGACGCCATCAACTGTGCTTTCTAAAATAGAGTAAATGTAGTGTTGGAATTCACGGTGAGGTGAATTCCAAGGCTGTTTTTCTTTCTTTTTCTCCCTTCTGTGCATGAACCCTATGAGCAAATAGAAATTAACATTCAAATATAGGCTATGTAGACTGTGTGGAGAATAAATAAATCACTTTAGAAAGCACAACTAAACAGGTCCATTGGATGATATGATCAGAGTAGTTGGATTGATCCCACACAGGGAACTTAAAGAAGGCTTTTCTGAATTTCTAAGTTTACCTTGCCTGGACAATTTAACTAATGAAACTGGGTAATTAGTAAATGAAAATCTAGATCCATATGCATGTTACACATTAAAATGACCCCTGAAATGAGTGTTTCATATATTAGAAATACATTAATCCTCATCACCTCCAAAATCAAATGTGTGTTTGTGGAAGAAGAACAGTGTGCATTCATTGATTCATTTCCTCAGAGGGATTATATACATTCTTAGTATTTGATTATATATTGGAGTTGAAAAAGGGAGATACTTTTAGGAATAGGTCGGGGTTCACTGAGTAGGTGGAGGAGCTATGGCATTATAAAAACAGGCCAGATATAAATCAGAGGAATGCCTGATGGAAGATTGAAATCTATAGCAGGCTTATTTTTCTGACTGAAGTTTGGCTCCATCTAGGGTTCTGATGGCACACTGACATTCAGTCTCCAAACTCCAAATCAGCTGATGGTGCACAGCCTTGACTGATCAGCAGCTACTTATACTCAGGTGTGTGTGCAGCTCATGTTTAATCACTGTGTTTTCACATCCAAGTTCTCAACAAGGTAAAGTCACTCTACTTTGGTTGTTCAGGGTTTTATTTAAGTCTTGTCTCACACTGTTATTCCTCATGTTGGATTTTATTTTATGTACTGTGTCACTCACTTTAGAGCAGAGCTTTCGAGTTAATGTAGCCTATATGTTTTAGCTCACTTATTCACTTAACCCTCATGTTGTCCTCGGGTCAAATTGACCCATTTTCCTATATCAATGTTCTTTTTAACTACTGAAAATAACATGATTGATTCCACACAACACTCTTTGGCAAGTTCAAATCTCTCCTTTCATTAATTTTGGGCTGTCTTATTACATTTTATAGCATTTGAATGAAAACAATTGAAGTGGTTTTGAAATATTGAGTAAAAGTTGACATATTCCAGTCTGATTATCTGTCAACATGCATTCCTTTTAATTTTAGTCTAAATAATTTGATTTTCAACTCCAACCTTAGGTATAATTTCCTAAAAATTAGGTTTGAGGGTTTTGATGGGAGGACAACACGAGGGTTACAGCACAGACTGCAGTTTGACTAAAAACCTTGAATATTTTTACATAAAAGTAGGACATGAGTGTCAGACAGAACCATGAATCAACATGTACATACGTGGTTAAACTGTCATGCTTGGTGTTTGCTTCAACTAGCATAAACAGTTGAAATGTCATTAATTTGTCATGGAAAGCCATGGAATGTGCTCTTAATACTTTTATTGTAGTTTCCTTGTCTTCCAGACAATTTATTGTCGAGGGTATTTCACATTTTTATGCATGTTAAATTAATAAATACACAGACCAAAAACTAATCTGGAAAAAAAGAGTTTTGGCAGACAAGTGGGCCTGGGGGACGAGTAGGCCAACCTAGTTATTGCAAAACTTGGGGCTAGGTTAAATAATTTTGGAGATCTGTCAGGCAATGAGAGATCTTAAGGATAAATCTTATTCGATTTTTATATTATGTGATCTAATTGTGAAATATTTTTTTCCATGTCCAATGTCTTCTATAATTCATAGCCATTGATTTAGTTTGGGTGGATTTGGCTGTTACATGTCCTTGGCAACTGCTTTATAGCCACACACGTAAATTAATAAATTAATACCCTAAATATTCTAGTTTCAGAGGTTCTTTGAAGTACAAAACATACTTTACGCTCTTCTCAACCTCTTCTCGAAAGGCTATCAATATTGCATGTGAACAGTTATATTCTTGTTCCTCACATCCTCACTCCAACAATTAATTCCTGCTAGGGGTAATATTGCCCGTACTTAAAAGGCATAATACAAATCTAATGCTCACTTTCCAAGCGAATTCCCTCCAGTTTTTGATTGTGATGTCTTAAAGGACAGTTCACCCTAAAAAAGGTTTTAAGTTGCCCAGATGTCCCAGATGACGTGATACACCAGCTATAGAGATGTCTTCCTGCCTTCTCTCCAATATAATGGATCTACATGGCACTTTGCTTGTGGTGCTCAAAAAGATAATAAACAGACTCAATTATGAGCATACGATTTCCATCTTGCACATGCACTGGACGGATCATGCAAGCAGCACAGATTGGGTACCAATATACAGAGCCATAGAGAGAACGTCTTGCTGTAAATACTTAAGGAATAGTTCGATTCAGTTTTTTTAAATATAGTTGGAATTTAATTTATAGTTTAATGACGTATGAAAAGTTAAGTCATAATTTAAACAAATAGAAATAAATTGGTAAATAAGTGACAGACTGGCAAACCTCATTGAAGAGTGACTTTTCCCTTAGAGATGCATTAATTATTCCAAGAGACTTGTTTGACAAAAAGTTATGAGAATGACACAGCTTCCAGGCTAAAAGAGCTTGTTGATGATATTGGGATAGTTTTAAAGGTGCCCTGCCACACACACACACAAACTGTTTTTTACCTGCATTTTTTTTTTTATATATTTTGGGTCCATATGTGTTTAATGTGGTGAAGATGAACTGCTACCACCTCCTGTCAGCTCTAGCACTGAAAAGAAATAAGCAGAGAAATCAGGCAAATTACAGCTGGTCAGTATGACGTAATGTTGCCAGAGCTGATTACTACTCATGAGCTTGCCCAGTTGGCTAGCTGTTAACCAATCAGAATCAAGCAGCTTAGTTCATTGAATATTAATGAGAACTGGCACAAATTGAGCGGAGTCTTCTGCAGGCTTTCTTTATCACACTAGAATGGCTTGAAACAAGGTAACCAAGGTAACGAGGCATTTTTTTCCACAAAATTTAAGTCAATGGTAGAACTTCAGACCTTAACACAAATTAATGAAATATATGTGGCAGGGCACCTTTTTAATGGCAATCTTGTAATGTCATTATTTTTCAATAGAAGTACCTGTTGTACCTCCAACACTATTAAAAAATGGTATTGGGTATAAAGTACCATAAGTGGTGCTCTCAAACATTCATTAAATCATTTCACCTTATCCCTTGTCTTCTGTCAACCATAAAAAAAGTCATTGCTTTTTCCCACATTTTTGTCACTTTTTCAATGTTGATTTTTAAAAATATTTTTATTGTTGACATTTTCAGCGCTTATTTCGATGGCCCATTTTTTTTGACACAAAATTAACTGTAAATGGGTCCGTTTGACCCAAGGACATGTAATTTAAGTCCCAAAAGTTGAAATCCACCTTAATCCTTAGAACAAGAGAGCACCACTCTTTAAAATATGGGTTTTATGTCTTTTAAAGACTTTAAAAATGTCAAAATAGAAATGTCTCTTTTAAAGCAATACATTTAGTATTGTTTTTTTCTTCAATTTAGAGCTGCTGACGTTCCATGTGGTCCTTGTAGATGTAAAATAACAGATAAATAAGTCAGTATTTTAAACATTTCTCATATGTAGGCTATATTAAAAATGTTTTCCTCTTCAGTCTGATACAAACTGTTTTAAACCTGTAGCAGCTGAAAATTGGTCAATTAGGGTTATAGCAGATTCAATCTGTTTGTTACTCACAAAGAGCTGTATGATCCGCTAATTGTGTTAATCTAAGTTCCTTACAAAAAATGGACGAATTATGGATAGGATTGTGTTTAAACAACAACCAGCAGGAAAAGGGGCGGTGAAATGGGGCAGCCCTGGCGAACTGATCTCAGTTTCTTTTTGTGGTGTTTGGATAGATCACAGAAGTGTCAATATTTTTCTAAAGCCATTCAATTATGCATATGAAATTTTGTTCAAAAGCAAAAAATCTGAACTGCATTGATTAAAAACCGTGTTAAATGCTTCATAAAAGTCAAAACCTACTACCCGTGTATCAGTTATGCTTTCTAATGTCTTATATTAGAGTTGATGTGATTTTTGTTAGACATAAAACCTTTTTGTTTCACTTATTCAATGAAGACCCCTTTAACCCTTGCGTGGTCTTCTGTCAAAATTGAAAATCAACACTTTTGACGCTTTTATTAATGTTTTTAACTTATGTTTTTGTCTTTTTTTTATATAACAATTTTGATGCTTTTTTGAATGTCACTTTTTTGACGTTTTCACCACTACATAACACAACAATACAACATAATTTTTTGGAATTTATGGTCAATAAACCTAATTTATTGGAACTTATACCTAATGTTTGAGTTAAAAAAGCAGAAATTAGGAATTATTTAGACTAATATGAAAGGCATGGGTGTTGATGGATAATCACAGACTGGAATATGTCAACTTTTACTCAATACTATTTCAAAACCACTTAATTTTTTTTTTTTCAAATGCTATAAAATTGAATAAAACACCCCAAAATTAAAGTAGAGATTTGTACTTGCCGAAGAGCGTTGTGTGGAATCACTCATGTTGTTTTGGGTAATTACAATTGGGTAGTTAAAAAGAACATTAATATAGGAATTAATAGGTCAATTTGACCCGAGGACAACATGAGGGTTAACGTTCAAAAAAAATATCATTTTGTAGTCAATATTTGATTTGATATTTTAATTTTCTGTAATTACGTGATCTTTATCAGGTTTAGGGTGAAGACCTTAAACCTTGCTTCATACTCGACACTTTTTTTTTTTTTTTAATATAAAGTGCCTTCTTTGAATAAATCAAATAGAGGATTTCCAATAGTTTGTCAAATTAAAATAATATTCGACTGAAGGCCCATCATTACCCAAAGATTTGTTTTTAATATTGAGCTTAAGGCCTCGGCGTCTTCTATCTTCAGTAATGGGAAGTTCGCATTCCATTTCAAATTTTTCAGATATAGTTTGTGTAAATGCTTTAACAGACTTGACAAATCGCACAATCTCCAAATTGAGTATTTGACCTATTGAAATCGATATAAAATTTTACATATCTTGAAATGTCAGAATTAAAGTGTAACGTTCATTTTAAGAGTAGTTAAATTATTTCTCTTGCGATTTTGCTTTTCCTCTTAATTTTTTTCATCCTCTGAAAGATTATCCTTAGTCATTAAAACATTTAATTTTCATTGGCTATGATATATATTTTTCAATTTTAATTGCTGTTTCTCTGATTTTAAACTTGAAATATTCCCATTTTTGTATGTGATTAACTTCATTATTACCCAATGTTTGTAGCGTTTTTTTTTTTTTGACTAAATCACAAAACAAATTTTAATCATTTAGTTTCCAATAACCATGTAGATTAACATTTTGTTTCTGCTAAATGGATTGAAATTAATTTCTAATTGGAACTAGTGATAGGGTGAGGGAGATATAATTCATAGATCCTTTTTAAACTAAGGATCTACTGATGTTGCTCCAGGTAAAATTGTTAATGTCAGTTTCAAAAATGAAACTTAAGTGTGGGATTGGTTTTACAGGTACTCGTATTTAAAAGATTATCTGGAGCTTCTTCATAATCAATCAAGTGTGCATCCTTATGTTTTTAACCCTCATGTTGTCGTTGGGTCAAATTGACTAAAATAGCATGATTGATTCCACACAACGCTCCAAATACAAATACAATTGTACAAAAAGTACAATTCTCTACTTTCATTCATTTTGTTTTATAGCATTTGAAAAAAATTGAAGTGGTTTTGAAATAGTATTGAAGTATAAAGTTGACATATTCCAGTCTGATTATCCATCAACATCCATTCCTTTAATTTTAGTCTGAATAATTCCTAATTTCTGCTTTTTTAACTCAAACATTAGATATAATTTCCTAAAAATTAGGTTTATTGAACATAAAGTCCCAAATTAACTGTAAAATTAAAGTTAATAAGTTAGTGTTACATAATGTTAAACATCAAAGTGACAAACATTGAAAAAAACATAAAAAGTAGTAAAAGCATAATTTTTGCTAGAGCTGAAATGTTCTCGTAATATAAATAGGAAACTATAAAGAAGGAATAGTCTAATTTGAAAACCAAGTTTATCCATCTACCCTCATTTAAAAATCACCGATTCAACTATATCTCAATGGCAACACTTGCTGGTTATTGAGAAGCATGGCAGAAATAATATTGATTACCCCGTTTTGCTTTCAAAAAGTTATTGCTTTTTTTTTTTTTTTTTTTTTTTTTTAAATCTACTGAACAAGATTGATTTCCTATATTTTTTTTTTTTTTTTTTGGTGCTGTCATGGGTACCTCTGAATTGAATGATTTGTAAAGAAGTAAAATGGAAGTCTGTCATAATAATAAGGGAAAAAGTTTGAACTGAATGTCTAAGGTTATAGGAACTAGCTAAAGGAAAAAACACTGATTAGTAAATCTCAGATTAGCTTCCGCCAAGTAGAACGCTCTGAACACGAGCAGGCTACCTAAATTAACTCCTGAAATTCTTATTTTAGCTATTGGAGTGAACATCATGCTTGTGTAATTGTATACAGGGAGAGCAAATTAACCCATTAAGATCGAGTGGCATGCTTACCTCACGTTAAGGGAAGTGTAACAGGTTATGTGGTGTGTCTCACTGGCTGTATTTTTCACTACCATTTCTTCAAGCAATTAACGTTTTAGGATGTCAGCATTTTATACCGTTTTCATCTTTTTGCACAGACCTTCTTGGGATTTGGGCTTTTTTTTAATGAGTATTATGAAGAGGTGTACATAAATCGGATTTTTCAGTATTATCAGGCCTCCCCTTTCTCACATTCTTGGCTTCTGTCTTTACAGCGCACTGCACACGTGTCCTGGCCAAAAGGTGACACTGACTCCTCGAACTATCCAGGTAACTACTAGCTCTCTCTACCTAACACTGTTTGTTACAGCAGGTAAAGAGAAGGAATGAGGCTTTTTTAAGTGTTCTAATAAACCTGCTAGTGAGAAACATAATCAAATGGTTGACCTGTTTGAGTATTGTTTGCTAAGATCTAGAGTGGCCAACTGTTTTGGAAAATTAGTGTGGATGCACAATGGTCCTAACGGCCCTTCCTCCATCTCTGTAGGTTGAATATGGCAGCAACATCAGCTGTCAACATAGCTCCACCAGCTCATCCAGGACCAATTGCAGGGAGCCTACACACTAACGCCAACAGCCGTGGACCAACCTGTGAGCAGCAAGCTCCAGGACTGCACGGCATCAGCCAAGACCCAGGAGCGCCATTCCACCCCCAACCCCCCGTCTTTGTACGGCCTTTCTTCTACGTCCATGCTCCACCGCCACACCAACCCCCACCTCCACCCCCTTTCCTCCACTACCAATGGCCCATGCACTTCCCCTATAACCCCTTTGCTGCCTTTCCAGGCATGGGTGAGTCTTTTAATTTTTAATTTTAGCTTATTTGATTTGAACCATCATCTCAGTTAATTTAACCTATAATTTTTCGACCTTCCAGGCTATGGTATGGTCATGCCCCCATTCCCCCCTCATCCTTATATGAATGCTCCAGGCCATATTCTGCACCACCCTCACGTCCAACCTGTGGACAGACGTTTTCTCCACTCCCCAGTCTATGCTCCTAGCGCACCCTACCAGAACCCAAACCAGACCTACAGAAGTCATGTGACTCATACTGGCAATGTTAGAGAAACCGTGAACTGTGAGGTCCAAACAGAACCCATTCAGATGGGTCGTTATGGAGAAAGAAGCACGCTCATTGGCTCAGATTCTGGGCGCGCAACCGGCTCTAACTCTCCATCTCCCTCAAGTACCAGATCGCAAAAAAGAGGCTCAGCCGAGGTCAGGAACAATACCTTACCCAGCAGTGCTTCACTTACGTCAGCCAGTTCTCCAGATAGTATAGTTCCTATTTGTAGCTCTTTTCAACAAGAGGTTGTCAAAGAGAGACACGTCTCTGTTCCTGACATCCTAATGAGTTGGAGAAGTTGCACGCCGCAGGCAAGGATTCTGAAATTGGCGGACAACCTTCCTCAGAATGACGACCAGCTGCCGTCTTACGAAACAGAAGACCACCAGAAGTCTTTTTACCAGAATCCAACTCAGACCAAAAATGGTCGAGTGGTGGCTGACAGTGCGAAAGATGACGCTGAGTGTAACCTAAGCTCTAAGGACGGTTCAACCCTTTATCAGATCCTCAAACTGAGAAAAGCTCATGGAGAGCAGAAGGCAGAACGCAGTACAGAAAATGAACCGGTGGGATTGATTGGCTCTAAAGCGTAGTCTACCCTACAATGGTGAGCTGCGACATTCACATAAGAAATCCCAAAAGCTCCCTGATAATGAGCAAGAAGATTACGAGACAAATCCACAGAGACCAGAGACAGTTCCAGACCAGACAAAGATCATTCCCTATCAAATGTATAGCTGTCAGACGGCGAGAAAAATGAATGAGTCGGTTTGGTCTGTGGAGTCTCTGCCCCCCTTTATTGCCACCAAGGAGTGGCTGCTGCAGAACGGCATGTTGGAGCCTCAAGTAACTGACCCTGTTCTAATGTCCAAAACACCGCCTCAGAATCGCTACCAGCTGTCATCTTACACAACTGAAGAAGACAATGATGGGTCTTTTTACCAGAGTCCATCTCAGACCAAAAATGGTCCAGTTGTTGCTGACGGAGCTTATGATAATGCTGAGGGTAGCTTAAGCTCAGTGGACATTTCAACCCTCTACACAATCTTCAAACTAAGAGTTGACCATAAAGAGCCAAATGCAGAATCCCAAAGTGCTGTACAGTGTAGTCTACCCTACACGGATGAACTGCTACATTCACAAAACCAATCCCGAAAGCTCCCTGACAATGAGCAAGAAGGTGGTGACGAGCCAAATCCACATGCAGATCCGGTAGAGATCATTCCCTATCAAATGTCTTTCAATAGTTCTCAAATGGAGAGAAAAATGAATGAGTCTGTAAAGTCTCTGCCCAGCTATATCCCCACTAAGGACTCTCTGCTGCAGAACGGTATGTTTGAGCCTAAAGTAACAGACTCTGTTCCAGTGTCCGAAACGCTGCCTCAGGATGACCACCAGCTTCTGTCTTACGACACTGGTAATGAGACTTCCCATGGTCTTCAGTGTCCAACTCTGACCAAAAATGGTCCTATGGTGGTTGACGGTCCTAATGATAATGTTAAGGGTAACTTGCAGTCTGAGGACAGTACAGCACCTTTCATAATCCTTAAACTGAGAAAAGCTCATGAAGAGCGAAATCTAGAATCCAGAAGAGAAAATGAGACAGAATTCACTGGCTCTGAAGGGAAAGACAAACTGCTACATTCACCAAACAAATTCCAAAAGCTCCCTGACAATGAGCAAGAAGACGACGAGACGTCTCCACACGGAGACACAACAGAGATCATTCCCTGTCAAATGTCTTTAAATGTTTCTGAGATGGAGAGAAAAATTAATGAGTCTGTTTGGTCTGTGGAGTCTCTGCCTCCCTTTATCCCTAAGGACTGGCTGCTGCAAAACGGCATGTATGAGCCTAAAGTAACTGACTATGTATCGGTGTCCAAAACACCACCTCAGAATGCCAACCAGTTGCCATCTTACGAAAATGAAGAGCAGATGTCTTTTTACCAGAGTACAACTCGGAAGAAAAATGGTCCAATGGTGGTTGACGGTGAATATGCTAATGATGATGCTGAGAATAACTTAAGCTCTATGGACAGTGTAATCCTTTTCAAGATATTCAAACTGATGGATGCTCATAAAGGGCATAATGCTGAATGCAGAAGAGAAAATGAGCCGATGCGTTTGGTTGGCTCTGGAAGGTGTTGTAGCCTACCATACGCAGATGAACTGCTACATTCCCAAAAGCTTCCTGACAATGAGCAAGAAGATGCCAACGAGACAAATCCACATGCAGACATGACAGAGACAATTCCCTATCAAATGTATAACTGTCAGACAGAGAGAAAAATTAATGAGTCTGTTTGGTCTGTGGAGTCTTTGCCTCCCTTTATCCCCTCTAAGGAGTGGCTGCTGCAGAACGGCATGTTGGACCCTGAAGTAACGGACTCTGTTCCAATGTCCAAAACACCGCCTCAGAATGACAACCGGCTGCCGTCTCTTTTGGCTGAAGAAGAGCATGAGAAGTCTTTTTACCAGAGTCCAACTCGGACTGAAAACAGTCGACTGGTGCCTGACGATGCTAATGATAATGCTAAGGGTAGCTTAAGCTCTAAGAATAGCCCAAGCTTTTTCAAACTGAGGGAAGCTCATGAAGCGCAAAACGCAGAATCCAGAAGAGAAAATGAGCCGGTGGGATTGGTTGACCCTGTAAGGCGTGTGCTACTTTACACAGATGAGCTTCCACGTTCACGAAACGAATCCCAAACTATCTCCGACAATGAGCAAGAAGATGCCGACGAGACAAATCCACATGACACGACTCCCTATCAAATTAAAAAAATTAATGAGTCTGTTTGTTCTGTGGAGTCTTTGCCCCTCTGTATCCCCAATAAGGACTCTCTGCAACAGAACAGCATGCTGGCGCTTGAATTAACAGACTCGGTTCCAATGTCCAAAACATTGCCTCAGAACGACCACCAGCTGCTGTCTTACGAAGCTGAAGAAGAGCATGTGAGGTCTATTTTCCAGAGTCCAACTCAGAACAAAAATGATCTAGTGATGGCTGACGCCCCTTATACTTATTATGCTGAGGGTAACTTAAGCTCCATGGACAGTGCAACCCTTTTCAAGATCTACAAACTGAGAAAAGCTCATGAAGAGCGACATGCAGAATCCGTGAGAGCTGTAAGGCGCAGCATACCCGACACAGATGAACCGCTACTTTCCCAAACCGAATCCCAAAAGCTCCCTGACAATGAGCAAGAAGATGGGGACGAGATAAATCCTCAAGCAGACGTTCCAGAGATCATTCCCTATCAAGTGTATAGCAGTCAGACGGAAAGAAAAATGATTGAGTCTGTGGAGTCTCTTGACCCCTCTATCCCCGCCAAGAAGTGCAGGGACATGGATGCCTCTAAAACGAGACTAAAGCAAGGCCAGGACATGGTTCCTTTAGTAAAGGGCCCCTTAGCTTCCCCAACTCCCCTGCAGAGTAAAACTTTATATACAATCACTGAAGACGACGCAGACACCAATAGTTGTCAGGTGATTGGCCAAAACGGAGTGGACATGGAGGTGGACGATGGAGCTTTCAGGAACAAGGACATCCAAAACCAGCAACTGTGTGTCCAGACGGCTGCCCAGAAGATGGCCGACGTGTCTCCATCAAAGGCACACTTAGTGGACTGTGGCGTCCAGTGTACTGAACTTCTGGACCACAAGTGTGTATGTGAGATGAAGAGCAGCGTGGGACCGAGTAGATGGCATCAAAATAAACATTTGGGTGATTTGCTTCCTAACCTTGATATTGTCGTCCTGTAAAATTTTGAAAATCAACAATTTTGTTTGCTTTTTATCAATTTTTTACATTTTTTCTTTTTCTTCAACACCCACTTTTTTTTTTCAATGTTTGTCACTTTTTGACATTGAACACTACGTAGCACTTATTAACTTTAGTTTTAAAATTAATTTTGGAGTTTGTTCAATTAACCTCATTTATAGGAATGTTTGAGCAGAAATTAGGAATTATTTAGACTAAAATGAAAGGAATGTATGGATAATCAGACTGGAATATTTACTCAATACTATTTCTTTTTTCAAAGCTATAAAATTGAATAAGACGCCCCAAAATCACCGCAAAGAGCATTGTGTGGAATCAATCGCGTTATTTTGGGTAGTTAAAAACATTGATATAGGAAAACTGGTCAATTTGACCAGAGGACAACATGAGGGTTAATTCAACAATGATGAATATGTGCTAGGGCTGCTCAATTATGGGAAAACGTGTTAATCACAAATATTTGTAAATATTGAAATCATTATGTAAGGATTACTCAACTTTTGGAAAGATGTTGCATTTATATAAAATGAAATGGGGCTTATCACACTCTCCGCTAGCTGTAGATGGGTGGGGCCAACACATTTTCTTTTCTTTTTTCCTCTTCTCAGTGCATACATTGTTTCAGTCTTGTGCAACGCTGCAATTTAGCTTAGCGTACTGAATGAAAGCCCATGTTGCCGGTTAGCATGTTGTGAGCCACCGAAACAACCTAGTTAACGTGCAATGCACATTCACGAGCACGAATGGCAATGCGGTTTAAGACAAGACTATTTTCTAAGCAGATATTGACTTGGGACTATAGTGGGTGGAGAGACTGCGATAAGCCCTAGTTCAACGAACTGTGGCGTGATCCTTTAAAGTGCTCATAATGCTTTTTCCCCTTTCCTTTTATAGTATTATATCTTTTTGTGCATGTTATAGGCTTACAAAATGAAAAATCCCAAAGGGACTTACTATCTCCCCCAGAAAACACTCTTCACAAACTGCTCCAAACGGCTCTATCGTAGTCCAGCCTTTACTTCTGTGACGAATGTGCATCACCTTGTGACGCATTATAATGCTCGCCTAGCTGCTTGTTAATGGCTAGTAGTCCTTACCTGGGTACTGCACATGTGCAATTCCCAGCAAAGATGGAACAGAAGTGAGCTGCCTCACTCAGTAGCTAAAACAGAGCTCAACACATAGGGTGAAAAGAGGAGCTGCAGTGATGTG
This sequence comes from Percina caprodes, assembly GCA_013375575.1. Classification (NCBI taxonomy): domain Eukaryota; kingdom Metazoa; phylum Chordata; class Actinopteri; order Perciformes; family Percidae; genus Percina; species Percina caprodes. Next base: position 70,744 of record JABXJD010001361.1, on the reverse strand, counting down.
CAGTACAACAACATTTTTTTTTTTTTAAATTCAATCATGAAAACCTATGGTACAATCTCAGAAATACAATTATGAACCTGAAAATAGGCATAAATAGGAGTACTTTAAATTTAACTTTTTTCTCATTCCGAACCTAAATAATTATTTTAAATTGCAAAACGTATTGTGCAATAAAAGCGTTTCTCTCGATTTACATTGTTTTTGGGACCTTCAGGAGCTAGACTCAAAATTTGATTAATTGCACAGCGCTAACATGTCCCACTTTTGCCTGTTTGGGAAAAAAAAAAATGTTTTTTTTTTTCTTGAACTTATTTCTCCATAGATGTGAAGAAAGCAACCCATGGCCCGGCTGAAGGAGTTAAGAGGAAGAAAAGAAGAGGAGGCATGATCACTGGAGGAATGTCATCAGGTCAGGGTTTCAATTTAGTTTAACACCCAATTCTTGCATGACCCTTTTTTATTTAATAGAAACATGTGCATGCTGTAATTTTAAAGATTATTCATTTGCAAGCACAAGCTTGCATTCCAAGCACAGTACTTGTCTACACTGTGGTTTTTACAGGACAGTAAGTTGGGGACCAGTCATAAAATCTTCATCTTCATAAAAATTTCTAAAATATTTTTTTATGAAATGTAAGTCCTGATTTTCTATCCTAGAATATTGTGACGTAAAGAACTTCAGGTCCAGAATATTAAGTGCATGTTTTAATAAGCAGCCATACTGGCAGAAATTAAGAGTTCGGAAATTTGAACGCATTCTTGAAGCATTCTTAAAATTTGTCTGTGGGAACTAAAACCACATTTTCAATATCAAAATTTTCTATGGGTTTGGTTTGATTAAGTTACCCAACTTCAAACCAATGAGATCACAGAAAAACAAACCGTTCAGATTTTGGCAGAAAATAGTATGGTAGTGTAAGAGAACTAATCATGGACTTTTAATTGCATCATCCCTCCATATGACTACAGATATGCACAGCAGCCAACAGGAAGCCTACAATGGAAATTATTGCAAACCTTGGACGTCGCAAGGTAAGAATCACTCATCAGGATAGGTGATGCTGATCATGCTGTGCCTTTTTTTTTTAAAAATGTAGGCGTATACATTGTCTGTGTAATTGTGAACACTGGTCATCTTATGAACCTTGTTTTGTTAGCACATACAAAAAACAGAAATCAATCTTCGCATGAAAATTGAGGTGCTTGGTTGGGGCACTTAATTGTATAATTTCATCCATCGTAAAGGAGAAAAAAATACTCTTGACGAATTGTATACAAGAAATGAAATCTGTAGTTTGATTTTGAAAAACACCGATGCCTGAATGTTTGAGATGGACTACGATGTACACAGTTGATTGTTAATGCTCGTTTCTAAAGACGAAAGAGTACTCTCCCAGACTGAGTTACAGTAATGCATACCAACGAATAGTATGAAGAGTGGCAACCTCCAGTGTTTATCATAGGTTGGTGTTTTCCCAAAATACCAACGCTTTATTTTTTAAATTGTAGCTATGTCCCTTTTTTTTTTTCCACTGAGATTGACTGAAGTTGTGCACCCAAAAATTATTAATGGTATCCTTTAATTCAAAGACATGCCATCATTCCATGGCTGAATGCTTAAAAAAAAAGCACATTTTGTGTTCATAATGTTGAGATAATCTTTTAGATTGTGTAAGACCTTCTGGCGTCATCGCTCTGTATGTCTACAGATATGCACAGCAGCCAGCAGGAAGTCTCCAATGGAAACTTTTGCAGACCTTGGAAATCCCAAGGTGAGAATTGCATAAAAACAAGACTACTCATTCAGTGTTAACCCACTTTTTTTCCTATCACTGCACATGCTTAATATGCACTGTGGGGATAAAGGTGGAGTTAAAAAATATATTTGCCACAGTTAAGAGCCAGATGGGGTTTGAGGCTTAATATGAGAGGGGCAATGCCCCACCCACCTACCCACCCAATTAGAATTAATTTTGCCCTGTGGATCCGTGGCCATATTATCCCAGTACTTTTAGAAAGCTCAAATGAAGCCTTCATGAGCAGTCTAGTGCAGCTTGACTTGGTGTCAATCACTTAATTGGATGTAATTTTGATTTTTCAGAATTTTTGTCCGGCATCATGCATATATCAGTTAGGATGATGCTACTAGATTTAATTGCATTGGACAAATGATTCTATTCTACAAATCCTCATGTATCAGTGGCTTTTCTTTTTGCCTTTTTAATGCAGTTTATTGCTTCTTCCAGGTAGATATGGAAGGAACCGACGCTGACGACTCGCTAGAAGACTATGCTTGGTTTTAAAGAATATATTTTAAATCTAAACATGAATTTTAAATTAAAAATGTAATATTTTTCAATAAATGTTTTTACATCTCGATATTCAACGTTTGTCAAGATTTTTGAACATAGTTTTAAGATGAAGATCCAAATAAAATAAATGTCAGGCTCCCTTTCTTCTTCTGTTCTCTTTCCTGAAAACCAGAACTTCTGCTTATACCTAAAGTTAAATAGAACACAAGATGGGACATATCTCAGACTAAACTCCAAGGGCCCCTTCTTTTTTACACAATGGTTAGATTGCAGCCAATAAAGAAACTAAAACCAAGCAGCACCCAACAATGCAACACTTACTGGACACACACAATGGAATTTCTCGGTATCAATCCAATCAGCCACATAAAATATTTAATATCCCATCCTTCCAATGTATTCAACTTGCTTCAGCCTTTGATTGCATGGAAATGTGCCCGGATTGAGGGTTGTGCTACAACTAGTCAATACAATCCAAAATGAGTGGCTACATCCTGATGTCAGTTTTGATCTTGCATTGATGCACAGATTGGTGTTAAGTGAGACCACAGCCTCTCTCCGTAAATGCATGCAAATAAATGATTTATGAAAGAACCCTGGGAAGGGAAGTCCACAGCATTGACAGAATGTTGGATTCTGTCTGGTTTAACTGCAGTTTGGTGAACCAGAGTGAAAAGAATATTAACCCATCACACTGGTACTGTGAGTGAATATCTTGCCTTCCACATAAGCCAAAGTTGAACCCTTGTGTCTTCCCATCGACAATGCAACGTCCTCCCAGGTAAAAACTTAATTTTTTTTTTTCTGTTTTTTTTTTAAGATTCTTTAGTTTAGCTTTTTTTTTCTGCACTTTTTGCAGTATTGGATTCACAAATGTATTACTGCTAGTTTTACACATTTTTTTGGAGATAATAAACAAACCTCATATGTAATTATACCTAAATTGTTTAAAAAAAAATCTGAAATTGGGAATTATTTCGACAAATCGTTACGTTTCGTGAATAAGCAGACTGACCAAAACATTTCAATGGCTTTTCAAGTGCTATAAAAATTAAACGGAACATGCAAAATTCAACGAATGGGGTGAACTGATCAAAAATATTACCTGCAAAAAACTGACAATGGATCAAATTTGACCCGATGACAACATGAGGGTTGAAGACATCACTATGTCAGCCACACTTGATGCTCTTATCTACTGTAGGTTGTCTCTGGTAAAGGTATTCAGCCCCTAACACATGGCACTCCTGTAAGAAACCCTGCGGAGGAGAAAGGCATGTACCGTCCATCCAGCTGGAGATCATACACTGATAACATACACAGACCACTTAAGATCTATCTATGGAGTAATGGACTGATAAAAGAACAATTAGACATGCAGGGAGCTCCAGGTTCTCTTTTTCTGCATGACCTGCTGCTAACAATTTCAACTGCTCATTCACACTGTTAGTTTCCAGGACGACCAGCTGGCTGAACCCAGAAGTGGCTCTGCAGAGTGAAAGACGGACGTGATTAATTATTTAGATGAACTCAAATTTTTAGCTGGGCGTAGCCTGTCACAGTGGACTCATACAAGCAGTCATAGTCAAGTTACCAACTTTCAAGTCCAAGTCAAGTCTGGAGTCCTCAGGGTTTGATTCAGTCAGTCCACAAAGGGGTTGAGGTAGGAGTCCCAGTCACTAAAGAAGAGCATCATAAACTACAGCTGCTGGTGGAGGACACACACCCTGCCTCTGTATTAAACAGTTAATAGTCTATATCCACGATGTTCCACTTCCAGGATTGCTCTGTTGCCGGATGTCCGTTACCTAGGGCTTTCTTTGTGTTGACATTTTAAACTCTGGATTTATGGATTTTGGTCAACTGCTCCTCAGATCTCTGCAGGGTAAATCAAGACAACTAGCTTGACTATCTGTCCAGTTTTCTGTTGAACCATTAATCGTACACATATGTGCCACCAAAACAGTTACAGACTGAACATATCAATATGTTATATCACATTTATATGATGAATTATGCATTAACATAGTCAGAAACTTCATCTAACGTCTTAGTCCTATGGATTATGACTGCTCGACTGATTTAATAAAACCTAGTGTCAAAGTCCAAGATATCAGTGCGCTACAGTGTCACAAGATATCAGTGCGCGAGTCTAAAGCGAGGCACGAGTACATTGACTCAAGTCCATCACTGCACTTAAGACCGATAGTTCTTTGTTATCCTATGAATTTCAACCAGGGGTTCTTGTGTCCCAGGGGGTACTTGGAAAGATTTTGGAGTAGCTCAGTTTGAGTACTGGATGAATGGTTCAGATAGTTAGCTGACAGAAATGTTAATGAATAAATGGTTGAAACATTCAGCTTCATTCTATCAGCAGCCAATAGACTAGCACTGTCATTGCAGCTGGGGAATGACACTGTAGTGGCATTTTCACCATGTATATTAGTTGTGTCATCACAACCATACAGAAGTCCTGATGACTCGTTTAAAGACAGTTTCTGAATACGGACTGTTTGTATTTCTCTATGCATTGAGCATTTTTGATACTTTCATAGTATTTGCATAGCAACTGAACCTGCTGTGTAATAAAACCAGACATGGAAATCTCACTTTTTACAATATGGAACCTTTAATGTCGTGAAGGCCTACTATATTCGTTTTGATAAAGCCAATAAATGGGTTATTGTATACAGTCCAGTTAAAAAAAAGATTTTTGCCAATGAATTTACACAATCTACAAGCAGATACCCAAAGCTTTTTCAATTCTAGGATGACATACAATGCCACTGGCTCTCTTTTCATTAGGTTTTTTAGGTAACCAATATTCAACACAGCTTACAAAAAGCTGCCACATTCTATTTGAGTCAGAGCCAAAAGAAATCTGATAAGATACACTTCAGCTGTCTGTGAGGGGAAATCAGTTGGCTGGTGGTGAGTCTGTGCAGGTAGCATACTATGCAGACCATATGCATGTATTGTCATGCACATGTACATATACGTCTCTGGTTCAAATGTCATTATCGTGCAACATAACCATTACTTTAATAAAAGCAGACGTGATATTCATTCTAACGGATCATCACATTTCAAGTCTCAGCATGCTCATATTACAACCATACTTAACCCTTGTGTTGACTTCCCGTCAACATTCAAAATCAACGCTTCTGTTGAGGCTTTTTATCAATGTTTTTCTTTTTCTTACGATTTTGTCCCTTTTTTCATCACTTTTGATGCTTTTTTTTTCCAACTTTTTTTTACGTTTTCAACATTAACTTCAGTTTTACAGTTTTACAGTATATATTCAAATTTATGAATACTATTCAAGTAGTACATTTTTATTGCCAGCTTGTATATGCATTTGTACATTTCTTCCTTTGTTCTTTGTTTTTTGAATATTTATTTTCGCATTCTATCCTATTTATTATTCTTGTATATTCTGTATTTGTGCTGTGTGTCTGATATTTTGCTGCTGTAGCACTGAAAACTTACTCTTTTGGAAGGGCTTGTGTCTCTCCTTCCTTCAAAGATGCACTGTTGCCACATGAACACAACCATAAATATAATTAAAATGAGATACACTAGTGTTGGGATGGATAGTAGTGGGAATATAATACTCTGTGCAGTGACAAAAAACAAGACAAGGTGGAATGGTAAATGGCTGGGCTGTGTATGGTCAATATGTTAAAATGTGGCCAAATTGATACATGGGTAGTCAGTAGTCGTGTCAAAATGCATGCTGAGGTGTAACAAGATTCTGTGTCGTCTGATTCAGTTGTGTAGACCAAGACTACAATCCAAACTCCTTACCAGCAGTGATCACGTCCAATTAGCTGGATTCACCAACCATGACTAAACCTCCACACCACCTCTAGCTCAAAGTGCTATAAATATGGTACAGCTTTATGGAACATAAAATACCAACAAACCTTATTTTTAAGAGCCAAAAGAAAGAGGAGCTACTGTGTTAAAAAGCAATGATCCTGGACCCCTGTATATGTTAATTCAAACATATACAAATTGAATCTGCGCCCCGTGTATTGTGAAAAAAAGCATGTCTTCCCAGCCCAACACACTGTGTGTGTGTGTTTTTAAGCATAGTGACTATTACAGCTGGATTGAAAACCTGGTAAGGCACACACCTGCCTTGGGGTCCCAGATCTCCAGATTTTTAGCTAATTTGATTGAAAATACATTTTGGAATATGCAGCACCAAAGAAATAAAAATTAAATGCTATGGGCCTAGCATGGCCTTCTTAACCCTCATGTTGTCCTTGGGTTAAATTGACCTGTTTTCCTACATCAGTGTTCTTTTTAACTACCCAAAATAACACGATTTATTCCACAACAGTCTTTGGCAAGTACAAATCTCTACTTTCATTAATTTTGGGGGCCTTATTCAATTTTATGGCTATATTTGAAGTCTTTTTCAGGCTGTTAAAGCCATATTTTACTCTATTTCAGGCTACTCTAAAACAGAATCCTCCTGTTAAGCCAGCTTCATTCCAAGTCTTGGTGAGACACCACATGTCCAGTGTGTTTCTCAGGTAATATCAGAGCATTCTGATGTAGGATTTTAAAATTAAAGGCTAAAATGTTCAAGTAAATCTATATTTGAAATATTTATCAGGCTGTTAAAGCCATATTTTTCTCGTTTCCAGGCTACTGTATAACAGAACCCTCCTGTTAAGCCAACTTTATTCCAACTCTGGGTGAGACAACACCTATCCAGTGTGTCACTGAGGTAATATCAGACCATTGTGATGTAGGATTTTAAAATCAAGGGTTTAAAAGTTAAGCTATATTGGAATTTGTTTAGGCTGGTAAAGGCATATTTTACTCTTTTCCAGGCTACTCTAAAAAGGACTTCTCCTGTTAAGCCAGCTTCATTCCAAGTCTGGGTGACACGTCATTTATCCAGTGTGTGACTCAGATAATATCGGAACATTGTGATGTAGGATTTTAAAATTAAAGGCTTAAATGTCCAAGTAAAGCTATATTTGAAATATTTTTCAGGCTGTTAAAGCCATATTTTAGTCTTATTCAGACTACTCTAAAAAGGAATCCTCCTTTTTAGCCACCTTCATTTTAAGTCTTGGTGAGACTTCACAAATCCAGTGTGTCTCTTAGGTAATATCGGAGCATTCTGATGTAGGATTTTAAAACTACAGAATTAAATGTCCAAGTAATGCTATATATTAGAAATATTTTCAAAGCTGTTAAAGCCATATTTTACTCTTTTTCAGGCTACTGTAAAACAGAATCCTCCTGTTAAGCCAGCTTCATTCCAAGTCTTGGTGAGACATGCCAGATCCAGTGTGTCTTTCAGGTAATATTGGAGCATTCTGATGTAGGATTTTAAAATTAAATGTTTAAATGTCCAAGTAAAGCTATATTTGAAATCTTTTTCAGGCTGTTAAAGCCATATTTTACTCTTTTTCAGGCTACTGTAAAACAGAATTCTCCTGTTAAGCCAGCTTCAGTCCAAGTCTGGGTGAGACATCACATATCCAGTGTGTCTCTCAGGTAATATCGCAGCATTCCGATGTAGGATTTTAAAATTAAATGTTTAAATGTCCAAGTAAAGCTATATTTGAAATCTTTATCAGGTTGTTAATTAAAGCCATATTTTGCATATTTTCCAGTCAACTCCAAAAAGGGCTCCTCCTATTAAGCCAGCTTCATTCCGAGTGTGGGTGAGACATCACATATCCATTGGGTCACTCAGGTAATATCGGACCATTTTGATGTAGGATTTTAAAATTAAAGGCTAAAATGTTCAAGTAAATCTATATTTGAAATATTTATCAGGCCGTTAAAGCCATATTTTTCTTGTTTCCAGGCTACTGTATAACAGAACCCTCCTGTTAAGCCAACTTTATTCCAACTCTGGGTGAGACAACACCTATCCAGTGTGTCATTGAGGTAATATCAGACCATTGTGATGTAGGATTTTAAAATCAAGGGTTTAAAAGTTAAGCTATATTGAAATTTGTTTAGGTAAAGTAAAGCTAATATAAAGTAAAGCTATATTTGAAATATTTTTCGGGCTGTTAAAGCCATATTTTAGTCTTATTCAGACTACTCTAAAAAGGAATCCTCCTTTTTAGCCACCTTCATTTTAAGTCTTTTGGCTACTAATCAGAAACGTTTCCAAAACACAAATACTTTATTTCCAAATTATAAAGTTTATTACAATGCTAATGTACTTAGCAATGAATCAGATTCCAATTCTGACAAAATGTTTGAAATCTGCTTTTAAAATACACAAGGACAGACAGATTTCACTTTAAGTTGCATTCAGGTAAGTGCAGTAGTTCAAATGTCAAAACACTCTTCTTTGTTTCAGTGTTTAGAAATCCTTTTTAAAATTCCCGATTGAAAACCTTCCGTTAAAAACATGTATTCAGGTTTGTTGTGATAAACAAACATTAATTATTGGTAATCATCGCTAGTTAATTAGCTGTTATGCTATGATGTAATTTCTTTTCTTCCTCCTCACAGACTCAGCCAGGGGAAGGGAAAGTCTACAAGTGTCTGTTCAATCACAAGTTTGAGGAGGCAATGTCAGAAAAGGTACGGCCAACTCAGTTGTGTTTTGGCATCTTACGGTGAACTTGTTTCGGTCACTAATACACCTCTCTTCCTCGACAGTGCCGTGACGCTCTGACCACCCATTAGAAGCTGATCTCCCAGGACTACAAAGTCAGTTACTCTCTGGCATTTGGAAAACATATTGAAGTGTTTTTGAAATAATATTGAGTAAAAGTTGACTTATTCCAGTCTGTGATTATCCATCAACAAAATTTCCTTTAATTTTAGTCAAAATAATTCCTAATTTCTTCTTTTCTAACTCAAACATTAGGTATAATTTCCTATAAATGAGGTTTATTGACCACAAGTTCCAAAAATAACTGTAAAACTAAAGTTAATATGTTAGTGTAACGTAGTGTTGAAAACGTCCAAAAAAGTGACAAACATTGAAAAAAAAGCGTCAAAAGTGTTGAAAAAAGGGACAAAAACGTAAGAAAAAGGTAAAGACATTAATAAAAAAGTGTCAACAAAAATGGCGATTTTCAATTTTGATAGGAAGACAACACAAGGGTTAATTCCCTGGTCTTGGGTCCTGTTGTTAAAATGCCACTATAAAGGAAGACCTTAATTTTTTGAGATTGGTGCCAAAATATCCTAAATAACAACGTAGTATTTCAGGGTAGAAAATCGACACATTTCACACACAGGTTGGAGCAATGGCGGGTTATTAGAGGCCTTCCAGCCATTGTGAGCTTTTAGGGCCGACCAGGGTCCTCGGCTTGCCATCAGGGGGAGCCAGTGTTCTGTTTTCTTTTGCATTTGTGAAACTCTTGTCATAGGTAATAGGACCTCATGAGCCTTAGCTGGTGTGATGTTTTTAGTTTAGGCCTACCAAACTAACTCCTTAATGGCTCAACTTAACTTTCCTAGATTATTGAGATATCTAGAATTTTTATGCATATATAGCCTACCTTTTTCAGTTTAACAGCTGTTTAATTATTGACAGAGTATAGGACAATGGGCCCCTAAGCACAGACATGTAAAAGTATATAAATACTTCACATGCTATACAAAATACCATGGGAAATCATCAAAGGAAACCAGTTATATATACTTAAAGCAGAATATACTCTGCCATCAAACATATAATTCTATAACTCAAGTGTGCATGTGCTGCTTTATGAAGGAAGAATGATTATAAATATAGTAACAGTATTCAATATTGAATGGTCAGGATGATTTGACATCCCTTATTTTTATTCCGTGATTTTCCAAGAAATGCTAAAAAATAGCCACTTTGTGTTAATTAATCAAGTAGTCAATTGACAAAAAGTGTGTTTTTTTTTCTAAATTAAAAAAAATATTTTTAAATAGCTGATGAATTATTTAAGTCATTTTAAGCTAAAATTAAAAATATGACCCAGTTCCAGCTTCTCCAATGTGAGAATATGCTGCTTTTCTTTATTTTATATCATTATAAACTGAACGTCTTTGGGTTTGGGATTGCTGGTCTGCAAAACAAGACATTACCTTGGACGTTAGGAAACTGTGATGGAGACATTTTATTAACTAAACGTGTAATGGTTGATAAAGAAAAATATATTTTATTAATTTTAGAAAACTTGCATTTGCTTAACATGCTTTCAAATCTAGAATTTGATGGTCAGCATTAATATTCTTGGTAATTTCATTTCAAATGAATAATAATCATTACAGAAAATCAAATCTGTTGTGCTCCACATGGTTTTAAATTGAAAAACAATCCTGTAATATGTTTATATATCTATAAACTAAGGGTTGTTGCTGATAAAAGAACTTTGTCTGCTTTGTTCTTCAGTATTAGGTAAAGTGAGTGAGATCACATTCCACCAGCTCCTCTCCCGGTGCTGTAGTATTTCAACTGGGAGGTCTTCACTTGGCCAACCAATGAGCACACGGCTGTGTTGGAAACAGAACCCGATTGGCTCACTGCAGGATAGTCTTGTCTCGTCGATAGCCGATTGGTTGGACGAGTTGTCCAAACGCTCGAGACCCTCCCATTTTCTCTCCTTAGCGAGGACGACGTTTTCCATCCAGACCAGAGGGGGAAAAAACAGCAAAAAGAGGACAGCCACCAGACCGTGGTTGGTCTGGGAAAAAAAACCGGAACCTTTAGCTGCTTTACCGGGATAAAACACATATCGCAGGCGGAAAGAACTGCTTTCTTCACCGGTTCTTCATTTACGGTACGTTCCCCTTTGCTTTTGTTGTCATAGTGGCTGATAGTTTGACTGAGTACACTGCTTTGAGACACACTGGTGTCAAATGACACGTACAATATCTTATTTTTCTCTTTTTCGCTCTCCATGTGCATCGGCTTTTTGGGTTATTAGCCTAATTGCAAAAATAATAGACATATGGCGTGCTTTGAAGTGATATTTCCATAGTTGCTTTATCCGTGATGTCTCCTGGTATGTTGGTAACATTGTTGCTGGAAGGAAAAGGCACTTTGACTGTGGAAGCCCCTGTGAAGTTCAGTGTTTTTGTTTTCCCTTTGCTCATTGGCTTTTAATGTTTAACTCGTATATGTAGACGTATAATTACCTGCAATGTCAAGGAAATGACCATAGAGTTCCAGAGCCTATAGCAGGAGTTCCCAAAGTGGGCAACCCCAGTGCTAGGCTATCCCTGAGAGAGCGGATTGGCTTGTCCAGTATTGATGAATAATCAATATGAAAGGCAAAAGTTTCCGGACTACAGCATTTAGTAAAGATAGCTATACTGAGAAATACAGTGTTGTGGAGCTGATATTAGCTTAATTTAGCTTGGTATCAACTCATTTGGTAATGGCTTGAATGCAACTTAAATGTGAATATTTGATTGAGGATAATGGGGCTGTGAGGGGTATTACTGCACCCCTGCATACATTGTCATGAGGTTTCACATAGAAATCAGCACCATCTGTTGTTTTGCTTTGTTGGGGTGATGGTGTTAGTGCCCCTACCAGTCTGCTCTCTGGCCTCTCTTCATTTCTGCCTCCATCCTCACCTGTCTCTCACACCCATGTCTTCAATTTAACTCAATTCAGTCTCCCTTATTGGCCCTAAATGGTAAAAACAGTATCCATCCATGTGAATGACACACACACACACACACACACACACACACACACACACACACACACACACACACACACACAGCAAACTGAAAGGGGATTTCTGTGTGTGGTTGTCATGGAAACAAAGAGTTTCTGAAGGCATATGACTGAACAAGAACCATGTGCTCCTGTTTCAGACACCATGTCTGATCTGTGTGTGTGTGTGTGTGTGTGTGTGTGTGGTGGGGGTTAGGGTTGACTACTGGAAGGTTCCTAAATGACTAAATTATCTACTGGACTGAACAGGACTGCGGATTTTGGTACCTCATTTTATGCTCTCTGGTGCTCTGACACAGACGTTACAGGAAAGAGAGGCATCGCTGCATGTGACTCTAGTTAAGATTATTCCGCAGGTATCGTTAGCTTACTGTTAGCTAGTAGCTGGCTTAATCACGATTAAAATGCTGACAGCTAAACCTGTCTTAACGTGTGTCTGTACTTCACTAGAAATTACTCCAGCAGCAGGACGTCCAACAGTCTGCAGCTAAAGACACAGAGGAGACTAGCTGCGCTTTGAGACAGCATGGACGCTGCTGGAGAACGACACCAACCGGACTTAATGTTGCTTTCACTTGCAACTCCTAAGCTCATGGTGCATTCAAAGTGATTGTTAACAGCAGTTGACTGGTGAAATCAGTTATTGTTAATACGTTTTTTTATAAATCATTTCAATTTGACTATATGGACTTAGCAATAAACAAGCCATTCTTTAATTTCACCGACTATAATTTTCTGCTCTTCTTTTAATTTTTTTGAAGTATCAGTAGAGCTGGGCAATATATCGAGATTGTGAAATGAGACTAGATATCGTCTTAGATTTTGGATATTGTAATATCGTAATATGGCATAAGTGTTGTCTTTTCCTGGTTTTAAAGGCTGCATTACAGTAAAGTTGAGTCATTTTCTGAACTTACCAGATTGTTGTAACTGTTCTATTATTTGCCTTTATCCACTTAATCATTATATCCACATTACTGATGATTATTTATCAAAAATCTCATTGTGTAAATATTTTGGGAAAGCACCAATAGTCAACACTACAATATCGGTGTGGTATCGATATCGAGGTATTTGGTCAAACATATCGTGATATTTGATTTTCTCCATATCGCCCAGCCCTAAGTACAGTGGTGCTCAAAAGTTTACATACACATGCTTAAGTTGACTAAAAAGAGGAATAAAAAAATCATGTTTTGGAAATTTATTTTAATACCTAAATTAAAAAATGAGGTAAAATCCAACCTTTAAGGACACCAATTTTCTTTGTGAATGAATAACGTATTGTAAATAAATAAATGTTCTTATTTAAAATACAGGTCATAAGTATACATACCCTATGTTAAATTCCCATAGAGGCAGGCAGATTTTTATTATTAAGGCCAGTTATTTCCTGGATTCAGGATATTATGCATCCTGATAAAGTTCCCTTGGCCTTTAGAATTAAAATAGCCCCACATCATCACATACTCTTCACCATGCTTAGAGATAGGCATGGGATACTTTCTATAAAATCATCTCTCAATGCAAATCAAACCAGGTATTAGTCTAACTGAAATAAAACCATGCCTATCTCTAAGCATGGTGAAGAGTATGTGATGATGTGGGGCTATTTTAATTCTAAAGGCCAAGGAACTTTATCAGGATGCATAATATCCTGAATCCAGGAAATAACTGGCCTTTAATAATAAAAATGCCTGCCTCTATGGGAATTTAACATAGGGGTATGTATACTTATGACCCCTGTATTTTAAATAAGAACAGTTATTTATTTACAATACGTTATTCATTCACAAAGAAAATTGGTGTCCTTAAAGGTTGGATTTTACCTCATTTTTTAATTTAGGTATTAAAATAAATTTCCAAAACATGATTTTTTTCTTTAGTCAACTTAAGCATGTGTATGTAAACTTTTGAGCACCACTGTATCAGTTCAAGCACAATTTTATAAAGCTTTAGCACCGGTATCGTAAAAGCCCAAGCAATACTCAACCCTATGTGATGTGCGGTATTATCATAGAATGATTTTTATATTCAAAAAATAAGGTCTTCTTCAGGATAGACTAGTTATATGTAACTAGGCTCCACTAATTGATATGTGCCTTGGTGTATTAGGTGCATACAGTAAACACTGGACATACTAAAAAGGGGACAAACAATGAAGCAAAGTACTGCTATTGAGAACTAATGAGCCAGTACATTGAATAGAAACTGTTGGTAAGGGTTGGTTACTGTGGTTTGAGAAACTAAGCTGCCTTTTTTTAAGAATATTATTTTATTCTTGTGCTGCTAATAGAAGTGAAAAAATTAAAAAAATAGTCGTCCATACCCATGGGGATGCCTTCCAGTTGCTTCTTTGGTCCAACCAACTGTACAAATCCCAAAGATGAAGATTTTGATCAATAAATGACAATTGATTTCAAAATTATTCTTGAATTAGTGTATATAATTATATAATAAACTGCACATTTCAACAATATACTTTTTATTTTTTTAAAAACAGCATAGGGTTGCAGCAATATACGGTTTTAACATTATACCATGGTATAAAAAGTGACGGTTATCAGACTGTAACGGTTAACATTTGCTTTTCCATGGTTTTGCCTTTTTTTTAATTAATTTTCTTAAAAGAGACTTTTTATACATGTTTTAATGAAACGTCTGTTTAACCAATTAATTTCTTCAATCCAACGGTCATTGTTACTGTTAATAGTAATGATGATAATAATTGTGCAGTACTGTTTAACCTGAAACCGTGATATAAAATAATAATAAATCTCATACCGTTGCAACACTACGACATAGTTGAGTTGCTATGGTAGGGCTGGGTGTTAAATATCAATACTTTACTGACTAGGTGTGTAAGTTGGCGTCAGAGTCTTGTTTACTTATTGTTTGACCAGACGCTTACTGATTTTAAATATTAATTTTGTTTCTTTTTCACAGTGTTTTATTCACATTTGGCAAATATGGTTTTGGTCTGTTCTTTCCAGTTTGTGTCCTGTGTGTCAATCCAGCAGAGCCTTTGTTTGTCTGTCTTCCTGTGTGGGATATCAACATCCTCTCATTTGTCGCTCCACCCGCTGAAACTCAGGCCAAACCAAAGTTTTTCTACTTCCTCAGTCTGCTCCAACACATCTCTATGTCGAGGGCTGGGCATCGGCAATGATTTCCCCAACTGAATACAATCTAACATCAAGAAGATACATACTGTATGATGTTCCACCAACTAAAACAAAGTTTGGCAAAACTGCTTTCAGTTACAGTGCTCCTACTTCATGGAATGAGTTGCAAAATCAGCTAAAACTGCAGGGTCTTATTTCACATACTGAATTCAAGTCCTACCTAAATCAAGTATATCAACATGTCTGCGCTTGTTTTTAAAATGTGATTTTCTGTTTTTATTTATTTATTATTCCTGTCCCTCCCTGTCTGTCTGTAACTGGTTGTTTGTTAAAGTTTATTTAATATGTGCTGCTTTCTTGGCCAGGGCTCACTTATAAAAGAGATCTCAATGTGATTAAAGGTTAAATAAAAAAAAATAAAACATTTACATTTCCAACTCAATATCAATTAGATAAGGGGAATTTTATCTACAATACCAATTGAGCTTGGATATATAGGAGATTCTCAGAGAACTTCTGCTGTAACTTGTAGCAAGAAGCAACCCATTGAGACTTGACCCCCGAGAAAAGTTAAAGTGCTGCTTTAACAGGACTAACATGACAGTCTTTGAAAAGGCATGTATTAGACGATTGATTCCAGGATTTTATTAATTGATATCAGATCACTCGAACAAAGATAGATTTTTAACTGGAGAATCGATTTATTTTAACCCAGCCCCTGCTCGATAGCCTGGCTCTGCCCTACTACCTACTTCCACTCAATTTTCAGTTTCCTTTAGTATTCTGTCTGGGCTTGCGGTATGATTGCGGGTTTTCTCCGGCCAAGTATTTGACGGTCCGATCAGCAAACAGAGGGAGTGGCTAAGAACGATGACGTTGTGGCAACGCTACTGAATATCCAGAAGTTAAAGACCAAGAAAGAACCATCTTTGCTGAGTCTTGTTGGTGGCCATGATGTTGTGGCCCTCCTCCCCACAGGGTTCGGGAAAAGTTTGATTTTCCAGCTCGCTCCGTAAGCGGTGAAGGAGTTAGCTAAGGTTAACGTTAGTGATGCTAAGCCGATGTCACGACCAAACGTGATTGGTTATGGCAGATCCAGAGTGGCTCTGGGCAGATCCAATAGTTTTAAACTTCAGAGTACCCACCCTCAAGGAAGTTAGCACTTGTCAATGGAGAGTGGCCAGACTCTCTGTACAAATAAAATGGACCAGAGTCTGGTAGGGCCAGGCCAATGGACCAGAGTCTGGTAGGGCCAGGCCAGTGGACCAGAGTCTGGTAGGGCCAGGCCAGTGGACCAGAGTCTGGTAGGGCCAGGCCAGTGGACCAGAGTCTGGTAGGGCCAGGCCAGTGGACCAGAGTCTGGTAGGGCCAGGCCAGTGGACCAGAGTCTGGTAGGGCCAGGCCAGTGGACCAGAGTCTGGTAGGGCCAGGCCAGTGGACCAGAGTCTGGTTGGACCAGGCCAATGGACCAGAGTCTGGTTGGACCAGGCTAATGGACCAGGCCACTATCTCGACCCCATCACTTATCTCTGTCCGCTCAAACGTTTCTTTACGTCTGCGGGTAAAATAAAATGCATTTCACTTCCAATAAGACCAACTTTGACTTCCGAGGACTGTAACACCGTGGTAAGAATGCTGTCGTGTTTGTTTTTGTGCAGTTGGGAGCAGTTGGTATGTAGCGGACAGCCTGTGTGCCAGGCCGACAGTGTACCTTCACTTGCTCCGGCCGGCTGCTTAAACACATTCCAATCCCCTCGCACTGTTTACTTTCCTCTCGGCATCTCCCGTCTCTTTTGCTCCCTTTCTCTTTGTTCCCTTCTAAACTCTCTCAGTTCACACGCTTGGCCCTCTCTGTCTCTTAACTTCCAATCTGTTTCTCCTCTCCTCTCCTCTCTCACAGTGACTGTCAGGCCTCTCTCAGGTCTTGGAAGTCAAGCTGTTGTCAGCATGGGCTGTGCAGAAGCATCACGGACAAACTCGCAGGCTAAGCCAGCATAATAATTAGGATGTTGGCAAGGTGTGATCAGAGAAAAAGATTCCAAGGATGTGTCAAGGAGCTTTTTCTAGGTTTATATGAAAATGCTGGCTTATGTTTTATCTGCATCAAAGAAGCACAGAAGTTCTGCCACCTGCGACAAAATCCCGACCAAATAACAGATTTTGGGTTTGGTTTAAATTATTTTCAAACCTAATTTAAGAAGGTTTTTCTTTTGCTCTCTCTGACTGTGCCAGTTGTTGTGTAAGGTGACAGTGCTACCTAATTGATTAACCATAAGTCACACACTCAGCAGTGTAGCTACTGTTAGTTACCCAGTTGTAATGCATATCATGAAACCCTGAGGTTTGACTGGTAGCATGAAGGGTTATCAAACTCCAAACAGAAGCAGGCCAAGAGCGCTGCAGTGTGAGTGTAGGTAGTGTTTTATTCTTGGAGGGAGTGTTTCCATCTGAGTGGAAGAGAGTGGAAGTGTGTCTATGTTTAGCTGTTTGTTTAGGACTTTGTAATTATGGCTGGCAGCAGAGTTTGAGTTAGAGCAAGCAGAGGAATGTCTTTGGTCTGCTCCTGTTACTGGTGTGTGTGTGTGTGTGTGTGTGTGTGTGTGTATTTTAAATGTGTTTTTGTTTGTCAGGGGTTTATGCATTGACTGTAGAAGTGAAATCCAAGCATCTGGATTGCCCCCCTGGTGGCTGGCTGCATAAACTCCACCCCCTCCATGTTAGCATATGGACATGAGCCAAACTAAAAAAATAAGTAGGCTACACGTTTTTTTTTTTTTACTGAAGATAGTTATTTAAAGTAGTTCTGCTAACACTGTTTGTTCAAATGATCATTTTTCTGATCAGCTTGGTTTTTATTAGTTATCTGATGTTATAAAAACTATGAAAAATTTGTGCAGAGACTGATCCTGACAGCTAGACAGAAATAACCTTTGCATGTTCATATTGGTTTTCCACAAATTCATTTAAACCCTTAAACCCCTGCCAATTGCATGCACCTAGTCTCCCAAAAACCTAGAGAAAACACTGCAGTGTACTAAATGTACTCATGAAATTACATTTTTTTTTTTTATGCATTTTGGACCGATTGTTTGCATAATGTGTGTTTGGGTGTGACTTTTTGAAAATGGCTGACATCTGCCAAGCAAGCATTGACCTCTGAATTCCTAAACACACACGTACTTGCATACATTCATTCTCTTTCCTTGCTCCTTAACTTCGAAGAAGCAATAACTTACCTTCTAACACACTCATACACACGTCATAAACACACATGGATATAAGCACACACAGCCTTCCTGTTTGGGTGGAACCACCGGATGACGTCATTGGCTGCATCTGGTGGCCTCTTGGTGATCTGCCTTCCAGATGTAGGGAACAGGAGCAGCAGATGGCCCTATGTGGACCCACTGACATTTGGGGGTCACCACCATCTTGTTTTTGAGCCTTGTTTTGGTTGAACAGAGAGACATATTTATATGTTGTCTTTACTGATATTTGGAGTAGATAGTCAATGTTTTGCCAAAATATTACACAAATTGAAGGTATTAACTTTACCTTTTTTGTCTGTAAGGTTGCAACTAAGTCTGCATTCAGACGGTGCGACAGTAACGCAGGTCTTTCCATTCATTAATTTCCATGTCACGCTGCAATGGCCAATCATATAACCGGATATCAGACTTGTTGGTGTGTTTTGAGGCAATGTGAGAGTCCCGTACAGGAAACGGGAAACATCACTGCCTCTATCTCTGCCACAAGAAAGTTTTTAAACGACAAGCACTGAACTGCCCGGGAGTTTGTGTAACAACTGTTAAACAAGAACTGCGTTGAAGAACACAACAGGACGTCACACAAATGGGCCATTTAAGTGACACACCCACGACCGCAAAACCCTGCGGAAAATAGCGAAATCGCTTTTTATTTATCTGAATGGTCATTAATGAGTATTTTCTGCTGATTGTTATTTTTATTTAATTAATGGTCTGTAAAACATGAACAATATAGCTATCACAATTCTCTGGAGTTGTATGTGTGGTTTAGATTGGACAGTCAAGATAGATGGTGGGTGGTGGCGCAGTAGATATGACCCATGCCCCGGGTTCGATTTCCCACTGCGATACATCTACCAATGTGTCCCTGAGCAAGGCACTTAACCCCTCGTTGCTCCAGAGGCGTGTGACCTCTGACATGTATGGTAATTGTAAGTTGCTTTGGATAAAAGTGTCAGCTAAAAGACATGTAATGTAACATAATGTAGATACCAACACTTTCATTAGCTGATGACACCCTGTCAGTTCAAGCATCCCTAACTGATTGAATCACTATCCTGATGAAGCAGCCCTTCAAAAAGCTTTTTGGATGTACTCAAATTGAGTACTCAAGCTTGTTAAATCTTTGGCTGTGGTTCGTGGGTAAAGTCTTTCACATTTATACTGGCTGTAATATTGCAGTCCTGACTGTTGACTTTATACAGATGACGGATACAGAAATGGTCAGAGGCCTACACTGCATTTTCGGTGGATATATTTCTGGACACTTTATTGGAGTCCATTCCCTCTCAGACTCAACCAGATAATGGTATTTTGGCGCCAGCATGGCCGATCCTGCTGAGTAGACCTGAGCCTGTAAAACTGGTCTGCTTCCTTTTACAATCTCTATACATCTTTAATGTGTCTATATGTGTGCAGTAGGCCCGCATGTAATGAGACGAGCGTTAGGAGCTCTGTTTGAGGTTGGCCTCTTATATTTAACTCATATATTGCATGTGTCACATGGACATTGTAGATCTTTAAATGTCCATGTTTTTGAGCTCTTAGATGTCCCAAGACAATTCTATGAATCGGAATTAGGGCCAATCTGGGTTTATTGTAAAGGTTCCATGGCATGAAAATTTCACTTTATGAGGTTTTTTAACATTAATATGCATTCCCCCAGCCTGCCTATGGTCCCCCCGTGGCTAGAAATAGTAATAGGTGTCAACCGAGCCCTGGGTGTCATGCTCTGCTTTTGAAAATGAAAACTCAGATGGGACGAGCTGGAATCTTGCCCCTTATGAGGTCATAAGTGCTTGGGAGTGTGGCAAGCTGGTTTTAGCCAAGGCCCAAGGGGAAGAAGGCCAAACTACAGATGCTGACTCATGGGGCTTTCTGCTCCCGGATTTCAAAACTGACAATCACGGCGGCTCGTGATTGATATGATTTCTTGTTTTATGAAAAGTTTTTGAAAACATTTTTGTGGAGAAATAAGCTGCAATTGCTGAATCTTTCTTCACTTCGGATCCACAACGGTCAAGTTTGGAGATTTTTGGGAGTTTTTGGGAGGCGGCGAGTCAAGCTGCCTGCCCCTCATTTGCATAAAGTACCCTGCAGCAGATGTCCAATATTAAAAGACTCAGATTAGGATCGGGGCCAAAAAAAGAACACCCCCCCCTTTAGGCACTTTTCTGGGATTTTCTCATTTTTTTGAGCAATTATGATTATTTTGAGGAATGTTTTCCCTAGGTTTGTGAAAGACAGGGGCATGTAATTTGCAGGGGGTTAATGGGTCCTTACTACAACAAAATATGCAATTTCACATATTTTGGACAATTATTGTTACGATATCTTTGTCTAAAACTTTGAAACAGCTAGAGCAGATAATAAATAACACTCAAAAATCTTACAGACAAAACTTGCTAAATAAGTCCAACTACAGTCATTTAGATCTGAGAAAAGTACTTCAGTTACGTTAATTTGGCTAAGGGAAAACCCTGGAATAGCTTTGATCTGTAGCCATACCCATGGGACTTGCCACGGGACAGCAAGGTGTGTGTGTGGGTGGGGCGGTGTGTGTGTGTACCCGCCTCCCACCTGGGGTCACAGACAGATTGACTCGGCTTTAACGCTCAATTACCTCTGCTGTTACTCAGACAACAGCGAACACAAATGATTGCATGGAGTATCTGAATCTGACACACACGGAGAAAGATCAGATCAACTTGTGTAATCCATTTCTGCTCCCATAACATATGTCTTTTAAAGTGGATCCGTATCGCAGTCTTTATGGCTGCACCACGCGTGTTCATCCTGTCTGAGTCTGTGCAGGCTTATTAAAGGAAGACGAAAATGAGCAAAAATACTTTTAGTAACCTGAAACTAAATAAAAACTTAAACTACATTTCCAGGTTAATGAAATTAATAATAATAAAAAAGAACGTAAAAAGAGGGACACCATGACTTCATTTCCATACCACTCCATTCTAGACAGAATACCAGCTGATCTGAGTGGTTGGCTGATCTTTAATACAATTTCTACATTGCCCATTATCAGCAAGCATTCTTTCAATGTTCCAAAGGCACATTCTGTTTACTAATCTGATATAATTTAAAAAAAACTAACTAGAAAAACATTGGAGAACCCTTTTGCAATTATGTAAGCACATATTGTAATCTGACAACTGCTGCCCTCGTTAAAAAAACAGTGCAACTGATTTCAGCTGGTATTCCGTCCTAAAGAAATTAGGATGTTGCATTGTTTTATTACAGGAAAGTCACTTATCAGAAGGAGAACATAAAAACTAAGAAGGGAATGTAAATCAAGTATATAGCTTGATATTTGGTTAAAAAAGGGACACCGGACTAACGTTCCCTGTTGTCAAGTAAAGTGTTAATTAGCGTCACAGCGATGGCACCGAAATGAGGCACTGAAATCTGCTTTGGGATTCGGTCCGGTGGAGACCGGTATTGGCACCGGGTTTCAGTACCTAGCCCCACAGGGGAGGTAGCGGGGACTATTTTAAACTGTCCCGAATGACTGTGATCAGAATTTCTTTAGAGAAATGATAGAGAATGATAGTAATGGGGGGAGATTTCAATGGCGTACAAGATGGCAAATTAGACAAAACACCAGCAGGGGGCGGACCCCAGACTAAGAAAACCAATCTACTTAATTATATGATTTCAGAGCTAGGACTTGTTGACCCTTGGAGAGCTAAACACCCCAAAGGGAAGGACTTCTGTTTTTTTCTCCAGTGTTCACAATAGTTACTCCAGGATTAATTACTCACTGACTCTCCCAACAGCAAATGTATAAGGCAATAGCCGTATTATACCAAGAACACTGAGTGACCATTCGCCTCTCATATTAAAAATAGATCTAAAGAAAAAGAGAACTTCTTCCGATACTGGAAATTTAACACCTTGTTACTGACTCACAACTGATATCACAGAATATTTCAGAAAGACGGAAATACGGGAGGCCATGAAAATACTAAAAAACAACAAATCTCCAGCGTTCGACAGACTCCCTGGAGAGTTTTATAAATGTTTTATAGACAACCTAGTACCAATTAATTAAAGTTTTTAACCACGCCCTCTCCAAAAACGACCCACCAACTACATGGTCAGAGGCCATCATATCGGTGATCCACAGTCAATCCACAAAAAATGAAGCGGCAACCTGTTTAATAATTTAATAATCGGTTCAGTAATTTTAAAAAGAAGCAAAAATACCAACCATTTGTCAGCTTCTCACAAGTAAGGATAGTATTGCTTTTCTTGGGTTTGGATTGTTGGTTAGACAAAAACAAGCTATGGCATACTATAACTGGCATTTTTCACATTTTTGTGACATTTCAAAGACATAATTGACAATTGACAATTGAATAATCGATGAATCAATAAAAGATTCGGCCGATGAATCATTATCCTCATCATTCCACACAGGCAAGTATCATTTTGGCCAAACGCTGCACCCTCAACTCATAAAGTTGGATCAGTGCATCAGCAGTAAAAAAAACAAAAAATACATAGAAACACATTTCTCTGCACAATTTGCAGCAGTGTTAACCCATAACCGAGAATATCTTATGTTAAGTGAATTATATTTTCCATAAATATAAAGCAGACACGTGAGCTCCCAGTTTATAGTGATTGATTTACCATCCCTTTCTTCCGCGTCTTACAGTTAACAAGACAGCTAGGCGTGGAAGGCCTAATTGGCATAATTGGAATCTGCGGCTGCCTGCAGGGATTTCAAAGCTCCAGTGCAGACTCAGGAGTCCTGACTAGGCGACTAGGAGACAACTCACAGTTTCAGAGATGGTAATATTATGCTTGAAAATGAAGAGCAAAGAGAAACATTAGCCGTGAAGATCCACAAAAGCCAGTAAAGTTGACTCGTAACCTAAAAACCCAGTGTTGTAGTCAAGATCGCCTAAACCGAGACTAAGTCATCATCAAGACAAGAGAGTATCGAGACAAGACCAAGTCCAAGGCAGGGTGTGTCCAACACTGCATGCCATGATAAAATGTGGGAAACGCTAACCATAGACACTTCTCAAATTGATCTGAATAATCCCACAAAAAACCAACGAAGATTCTTCTTCATTCACTTCTGTGAGTTCTCTTTGCCTGAGACCGAGACAAGACCGAGTGAAAATGCATTAAACTGGAGTTGTGATTGGAATCCGGGCTAGAATCATCGTGACTGGCTGAGTGTGATGTGAATGTTAACAGCTGTTTCCCGTGATGTATGACTCAGGCCTGACCTTTCTGCCTCACCTGCCCCGACGCTTCATTAACCTTAAAGCGGTGTGTAATTAATGAGTCTTTAGTGCGCCCTTACACACTCATGCCCTCTCAGCATGACAGCAGGCTCTATGTGTTTCCACCCCCTGAAATAACTCCCTCAACTTCCTGTTTTGCTAATGATATATCCTAAATCTTGGAAAAAAAACACACCAGCACTGGATGCAGGCAATATTTTAATATGTGTGCATCACAGGACAGCGAATGACACATATTCTTGTTTGCATTTGATGTTAAAACAGGTGATGTTTTGTCGATTGATCGTACTGACACAGTCAGACACACCGAAGAGGCTTGCGTAGTACAGCTATAACACAGACACCCACACAGAAACTCCCTATGAGGGCCATGCACATAGACTGCATGGTCTATGGCCATACAGCATGTGTGCCTCAAAAGACCAGACCAGCGACCGATTGCTCCAGTAGATTTTGTAGATTAAATTCAAGACAATGCATTGTTCATTTAGTCTATATTTGCTATTGTTTTCTGGTTGTAGGAGTAGAAGTGTGTGTGTTCATGTGTTGCAGCTGTACATTTTCAATCTGGGAAGGAAACCCTGTCTTTCCATTTAATTTTAATCAACAATCTGTTTTAATTTAAGAGCTTGTGAAAAATGGCTTTGACTTAAAACCAAACATTTAGCCGAAAAATAAAGAGGTATATATCGTGTATCACCATTCAACCGAAAAATACAGAAATATGATTATTTTTTTTTTTTTTTTTTTGTCCTGGACTTGTGTGTGTGTGTGTGTGTGTGTGTGTGTGTGTGTGTTTGAAGTTCTTTAAGTCGCTGCATATGCTCCCATGTGTCTGTGTGTTGCAGTGTAAGCTTGTTTGGCTGATTTGCTGGCATTTAAAAAGTGGTTTGATCCCCATTAGGGCCTGTTAACCCGCTCTATCCCTTTGTGCCCACTGAGCTTTGTGTCACACAGGCTGTGAACTCTGCTTCCTTGAGGGAAAAGATTAGAGCCAGACAAATTCCTGGTCATCTTAGGCTAATCAGACAGTATTACACCAGAGCCTCACAGTTACCATTCCAGCCGAGGCAAAGTTTGCCTGTTTGTCTCATCCACAGACACACTGTTAAAATGTCAGTCACATGCTCATAGGGTTTATTTGCAAGAGCATCTTCCACTTCTGGAGCTGTTTTTATAAAGCATATTAGATTTAGACAAAGGTATGAAAAAAGGTAAGTTTTGTTTTCAAAGCCCATGCCCAAGTTAGTATTATTAAAGGTGGTATTTAAAGATTGTAACAAGAATGTACTGTTGGATCTTAACAACTTAATATAGTTAGTATCATTGCATTGCATAACACTCAGTTATAATAAAACTAGTTAAGGGAAAAGACTGCAAAGGTACAGCTGAAGCTTCAACTGTGAAGGACCATGACACTTGTTTAGCCCATTTGAAACGATGAATACTTGAACTTAATGCTGGGCTTTATATCAGCGTTGTATTGATATTGCTATATTAGTCTGGCTCTAATACTCACTATTTAGCGTGTTTATCACGGCCTCCATTGACTTACATTACCTTGCGATTGTGTGTGATTTTGCGCCGTAGCAAGTAGTGTTAAACACAGGACTTTCACCCAGCAGACCAGGGATCGTGTCCCGTGTGTCACATTTCCTATACCGAACCACCGCTTTCTTCTCGCAATAACACACCAAGTGGTGTGTATGTTTACGTCCGTTGTATACAGCGTAAACATACAGGCGGATAGCTCAAAATGCGTACAGATAACACGCCACTTGGCTTAAGAAAGTGGGAATGTACGTTCACGCAAAGTCATGATATCATGTTGTGTTTGTAATAATAGGCGATGCAGCATACATTTAGCAAAGCTGGTCTGCACCTTCTAGAACCTAAAAAGTTGGATGGGAGTTGTGAGAGTACATTTGTTGGCCCTAAAAACCAAAACAATGCGCTAAAAGAGGCAAAATCCCTCTGTGAAGCTGAGGGGAGCTGCAGAGTTTTAATCCTGCACTTATGTCAAAGTCTAACCCAAAGCAAGGACTGGAAGTAGGAGCACAGTTGAATGGAACTCACAGACTATTCAGTATACCTGTGCCATTTTGGCAGCGAGTGTGGAAGATGTGGACGTTTTATTGTGAAGCTGTAACCTCCTACTCGCGCTTTCATCTTTTAATGCACTGCTTTGCCTTGATATCTCTTTCCATCTCTCTCCTGGAATTTCATCATCTTAACCTCAGCAACTTCTGTGATAAAGAAGAGAAAGAGCTGCATCCTCCATCTATTTACCTAATTGTGCATTATGCAAACCCCTCTTAGCTTTTGCTTTGAAGCCGTTGTACCCTGCAGAAATGCACTTTTTCTTTTTTTTTTTTAGCTCTGCTTTCTCAACGTCTGAGGCGTAGAGTAACATCCCAAAATAATGATAATAAAGGCACCCAACAGTATTAAACAGGGCAAGTTTTAAATATGTTTTTAGCCTCATAACATGTTCAAAATGTCATTAAAAGTGAACACAGTTTTTTCAGGAGAGGTTTTATCACAGGTACTTTAAATGGCCGCAGTACATAACCAGTTAACAGAGACATATTGATCATAGCTAGTAATGGAGTGTTAACCACGGGTAACGCTTCTTTAAGTAGCCTCATTGGATGGGGTCTAATAGACCGGTAGATGGCTTAGCTGAAGAGACCTTTGACATTAATTATTGAAGGACTATAGGATAGAAGCAGTCTAAGTATATGTCAGGTCTTGTCGTTCTTGCTAGTGCTACTGCATTTAAAGGTAACCCGTTAAAAGTTGAGGGCAAAAGGTGATTAATTTTATCTCTAATTGTTATAATTTTATCATTAAAGAAGCTCATGAAGTCGTCACTACTCAGAGCTATAGGAAGAGATGACTCAATAGAGCTGTGACTATCTGTCAGTTTGGCTACACTGCTGAAAAGAAACCTTGGGTTGTTCTTATTTTGTTCTAATAGTGATGAGTAATGGTCTGATCTGGCATTTCTGAGGGCCTTCCTATACATTTTCAGACCAGTTTGGTGAAACACCATTTACTTTCAAGTTTTCTCAATTTGTTTTAATTTGCGAGTTTGGGAGTTATACCAAGGTGCTAGTTTCCTTTGCTTCATCATCATCTTTTTGAGAGGAACAACAGAGTCTAACGTTGTCTGTAGGCAGGGCATAGCATCATCTACAAATGTATCAATTTGGGAGGGACTAAAGTTAACATAAAGGTCCTCTGTTATATTAAGGAACGGAATCAAATGAAATGCTGTTGGAATATCTTCCTTAAATGTAGCTATAGCACTGTCAGATAGGAGATAGAAGCTTTTATTTACTTTAGTATAGTCGGGTAGTAAGAATTAAAAAGTTATTATAGAATGGTCTGATAATAAAGGATTCTGCGGAAATACTATTAAATCTTCAATTTCGATGCCATATGTCAGCACATGGTTGTTGGGGGGTGGGGGGGGGGTGTTTAAAACAGTGAGTGGCCTCATGCACACTAAGACTGAAACCAATTGAATCTAGTAGTGAGTTGAAAGCGATACTAAGGCTATCGTTGTCAACATCCACATGGATATTAAAACACCTACAATAAGTACTTTGTCTGATTTAAGGACTACACATGATTAAAAACTCAAAATAAACTCTAATAAAAATTCAGAATATGGACCTGGAGTTTGGTAAATAACAACAAATATAATTGGCTGTAATGTTTCCCATGATGGATGTTGAATATTAAGCACAAGGCTTTCAAATGAGTTATATAGTATAATTAACAACCTTGAATCAAAGATGGCTGCAGCTCCCCCCCCCCCACCCACCCACCCAGCCTGAGCCTCTAGGAATTTGAGTATTATTATGACTGGGAGGAGTGGCTTCATTTAGACTAACATATTTTTCATGGGCCAGCCACGTTGCAGTAAGACAGAATACATCAATTTGATTATCTGATATCAGATTTTTTTACTAGTAGAGATCAAATATTTAATAGGCCACATCTAATTTTCGTATTCTGTTTTATCATTGCAGTGGTAATTTTAATTCCAATAAGGTTGTTAAGTATAGCCCCTCTTTTGTTTACCTTTTGATTTAACCGATCTGAGTTGGTTATTAGACTATGAGTGGGCGACTGACTCAGTGGAAGCACTGAGGAGCGCATTGCATTGCACCTCAGATTACTAATATTAGACTTGGGTTGTCATGGTTTATGGCCAATAATAGACTCGGTCAGTACATTTCAATATCTGTTTATTTATCGCGAGTGATATCGTTACCGTGATATTCAAATACCTTTTTGCATATTGCATATTTCCCTCATATCAAGCAGCCCTAACTTTTAGCTTTCATTAAAAAAAAATTGCAATTTTTTTTTTTACAACCTGGTATTTGCATGGTTCACTTTGCAGTAGAATATTATCAAAACAATGTCTTTGATTTGGCCTTCAGGCAAGCTGAAATGTGTCAGTGTAAAGCAGCGTGCCTCTTTTCTCATTGAGGAATTCTCTCTTGTTTGGGGACGCGTCAAAGGTTTACCTCAAATGTTCTGGGGATTTGGGTGGACATATGGCTGTTGATGGCATCTAATCCAAA
>JABXJD010001361.1:0-40000 GCA_013375575.1 Percina caprodes | reverse complement strand
CATTGCACTTCAAAATGTTTTTCTTGAAACAGAAATGCAAATTACTGAGCACCCACTGAGCACCCATGTGTGCCAGACTACCAGTAGGCTACATTCATTTAAAATAAAATCTTGCAGTTGGTGCTAAGTGGAGCATCTGTCATAGTGTGATTGGTTATGTCGTTGTCATTCCCTTGCTCCGTTGATTTTAAAAATGTTCCCACAGAGATGATTGCGGTTATGTGTCAGTTAAATTTTTCATCTCCAATTAGAGCCCGACCGATATATCCGCGGGCCAATATTAGGAATTTTCCGAACTATATATAATAAATGATTCTGATAAATGAATATTTAAAATATAAAAATTGTTGTTGGCGTTGCATAGTCTGTCCTCCAGAGGGCGCTCTACAACGTCCCTGTTGGCAACTCTGATTTTTTTTCATTTATTTTTTTATTGTGTTTTCAAACGACTTTAAGTTTCATATCTCATATGGATTTTTATACATTTCATTTTTCAGAACTTTAATATATTTTGATGTTAGGGAAATGTGTTTGTTTTGTTACACCTTTCTGAATTTCTCCGTTGTTTTTTTATTTATTTTTATTTATTTATATATATATATATATATATATATATATATATATACACTCACCGGCCACTTTATTAGGTACACCTGTCCAACTGCTCGTTAACACTTAATTTCTAAGCAGCCAATCACATGGCGGCAACTCAGTGCATTTAGGCATGTAGACATGGTCAAGAGAATCTCCTGCAGTTCAAACCGAGCATCAGTATGGGGAAGAAAGGTGATTTGAGTGACTTTGAACGTGGCATGATTGTTGGTGCCAGAAGGGCTGGTCTGAGTATTTCAGAAACTGCTAATCTACTGGGATTTTCACGCACAACCATCTCTAGGGTTTACAGAGAATGGTCCGAAAAAGAAAAAACATCCAGTGAGCGGCAGTTCTGTGGGCGGAAATGCCTTGTTGATGCCAGAGGTCAGAGGAGAATGGCCAGACTGGTTCGAGCTGATAGAAGGGCAACAGTGACTCAAATAACCACCCGTTACAACCAAGGTGGGCAGAAGAGCATCTCTGAACGCACAGTACGTCGAACTTTGAGGCAGATGGGCTACAGCAGCAGAAGACCACATCGGGTGCCACTCCTTTCAGCTAAGAACAGGAAACTGAGACTACAATTTGCACAAGCTCATCGAAATTGGACAATAGAAGATTGGAAAAACGTTGCCTGGTCTGATGAGTCTCGATTTCTGCTGCGACAGTCGGATGGTAGGGTCAGAATTTGGCGTCTACAACATGAAAGCATGGATCCATCCTGCCTTGTATCAACGGTTCAGGCTGGTGGTGGTGGTGTCATGGTGTGGGGAATATTTTCTTGGCACTCTTTGGGCCCTTTGGTACCAATTGAGCATCGTTGCAACGCCACAGCCTACCTGAGTATTGTTGCTGACCATGTCCATCCCTTTAGGACCATAATGTACCCAACTTCTGATGGCTACTTTCAGCAGGATAATGCGCCATGTCATAAAGCTGGAATCATCACAGACTGGTTTCTTGAACATGACAATGAGTTCGCTGTACTCAAATGGCCTCCACAGTCACCAGATCTCAATCCAATAGAGCATCTTTGGGATGTGGTGGAACGGGAGATTCGCATCATGGATGTGCAGCCGACAAATCTGCGGCAACTGTGTGATGCCATCATGTCAATATGGACCAAACTCCCTGAGGAATGCTTCCAGCACCTTGTTGAATCTATGCCACGAAGAATTGAGGCAGTTCTGAAGGCAAAAGGGGGTCCAACCCGTTACTAGCATGGGGTACCTAATAAAGTGGCCGGTGAGTGTATATATATATATATATATATTGGCCGAAATATATCAGTATATCGGAATAAAAAAAAAAAAAAAATTGTATCGTATCGGCCTTACAAATCATTTATCAGTCGGGCTCCATCTCCAATCCTATCTGTATTTGTGACAAGCGGTGCTGTCCTGACTTGAAACATTATTGAGTTAATAGGCGTGTGTGTGTTCATGTCGGCTGCTGTCAATTTCCTAAGGTTCGGAAATGCAAATATTTTTGGACAACTTTTTTTTTTAAAGGGCGTGCGCCCCTAAGCACCCACGGAGGAAAACATAAATCGGCGCC
Source organism: Percina caprodes (assembly GCA_013375575.1). Taxonomy (NCBI): domain Eukaryota; kingdom Metazoa; phylum Chordata; class Actinopteri; order Perciformes; family Percidae; genus Percina; species Percina caprodes. Next base: position 37,849 of record JABXJD010001361.1, on the reverse strand, counting down.
TATTAATGTGACCACATGGCCTTAGCAATAAACAAGCTGTTCCTTACTGTCACCAACTGTCTTTTGTGCTCTTCTTTTTTTTCTTAAGTTTTGGTTCAGGTTCAGTTTAGGCACTGACAATTTTTTTTAAAGGTATGTTTTTTTTTTTTTTTTGGAGAAAAGTTCCAAACCATACCCAACCCTGGTGTGATATATAAAACCCCAATCTATCCTCAGACAACCCATGCTTTTATACTTACACTACTTGCCAGACTTACCGGAATGAAAAAGGCCTATTCAAGATAAACCCAACATCAATTGTACATGTCATTTCTTACACATGCTAGTTTTTCAACTTGCACAGATCTGTGCCAAACATGAAATGGCTAGATATATACAGTAGACCATTACTCAATAAGGAACCCGCAGCCTGGATAGTAGCACCACTACAGCACCATAAACCACAACTACTATAACAGTCAATTTATAGTTTTAGTTCTAAGTAAAGATGTTATATCTTTGTTTTTAATGGTTGGTGGGACAAAACAAAGCCATTTCAAGATGTTATTTGAACTTCCCACATGAATCTGGGAAGTTCTGATGGACATTATTTTTTTTTTTATGTGCAAGTGTAAAGTTAATGTAGAAAAAGCTTAAAATTAGTGCTGTCAAACAATTATAATATTTAATCGCAATAATGTCATAGTTAGCTCTAAATTAATCATACTTTTTTTTCTCTTATTTGAATGCTCTTTTTTCTTCTTTTAATGCAATTTTTTTAATTTTTTTTTTCTCTTTTGCTGCTTCTGTATTCTGTTAAAATACAACAAACTGGAAATCATTTTGCATTTTTGTTCTGAACAAATTGAACTAAATAATAAAAAATCTCTGTCTGTCTTTTAGGTATATGCCACAGCCTTTCAGGATGTGTTTATTGCGGCAGTTGATATCACGATAACGATAAAAAAAATATATATATATCGTGCAGCCCTAATTACATTGCGGCCCCTGTTGACCCAGGAAAGACTTCTTTGCTAGCGCCCTCTTGACCGGCGTCCCCACAGCAGCAGTACGATGGTCTCTGTCTGAACATTGCCTTAGAGCTCATCACTCTACAAGAGTCCATGAAAGACAAAATGACAGCTAACAATGTTCTCTGTATATCTTTAACGGCGGCAGCAGCTGATCATGAGTCTGGATTATTAGGTGTTCACAGCTAGAGCCCGACCGATAGGAATATTTGGTTATTTAAATATCCGATATTCCGATATGTCGGCCGATTTATATAAAAAAAAAAAAAAAAATCCAGAAACCCGTGACAAAACAGATATCCCTAATATAAGTTATTTGTAGTTATTTATGAGTTCTCACTAAAATAATACGATAATAATTAACAGATCTGACTTGCTTTCTAGGGCCGTACACCCATCGGTCTTACCCCTAGCACTCGGTCACTTCAAGGATTGAGACACCACTAGGTCCCGCGTGAACGCGTTAAAACGAGGGGAAGGGGGAAGGGGAAGGGGTAAGGGGAAGGGGTAAGGGGAAGAAATGAGATTCAGCCTAAGTAAAGTATAGGGGTGAGTTATGATTGGAAACCTGCCTGTGATATTAAATCACTTATATATCAGATATTTCCCTTTGATAGTGTAATTAAGACAGTTTTGCTTGATGAGAGGTCTCATAGAGACCAGACTGTCTACATGCCCGCATGTATATATTTCTTCCTGTGAAATCCGGTGTTATTTCAGTTCTGGGGGAAAAAAAAGGACCAATTCTCCAGCTCTGCTTTGATGTTTGGAAATCTCCCACTGGCTCTGATTCAAGAACTCTCCGACTTGGAAGGGAAGAGGTTTCCTGTAGAAGTTTGGAGCCAAAGCTGAAATGATTAGGCTTGCATTAGAGCGGGAGAATTGTAGCATCAGCAATTTTTGATATAATGGGAACGCTTCTAGAGGCTTTGTTTTGTATATCACAAGTAATATCAGTCCAGTTTCCAGTTTGACAGAGACAATTCTTTGTTGTGTTGTGAATTGATTCAGGGATAAATGTAGGTATGTTTACGCAGATATTTTTTACTCTCATTTAGTGAGTGGCGGGTGCTAATTTGGTACCTTGCAGCATGTGATGGTGGCTGCATTGGTGCAGGTTTCTTGTTTCAGGGACTTGTGAGACAATGAAATCTTAACCAGGTAGTCTAGTTTGAGTTAGAGATTCACAAGCTGCCCAAATGGTTTTCCTCAGGAGGGGGGCTGGTGTCTCCCTTAGAGATAGGGTGAGAAGCTCAGTCATCCGTGAGGAGCTCGGAGTAGAGCCGCAATTCCTTCATGTCAAAAGGAGCCAGTTAAGGTGGTTTGGGCATCTGGTAAGGATGCCTCCTGGGCCTGGGCCTGGGCGCCTCCCTAGGGAGGTGTTCCAGGCACGTCCAGCTGGGAGGAGGCCTCGGGGAAGACCCACGACTAGGTAGAAGGTTATATTTCCAACCTGGCCTGGGAACGCCTCGGGATCCCCCAGTCGGAGCTGGTTAATATGGCTTGGGAAAGGGAATTTTGGGGTCCCCTGCTGGAGCTGCTGCCCTTGTGACCCGACACCAGAAAAAGCGGACGAAGATGGATGGATTCGCGGGTTTGAAGGCTTATCAGATGGCAAAACTCTTGCCAAGTGGCTTTTAATACTTTTTAGTACAGGAATATACAACTGAGGAAAATTCTCATGGCAACAATCATATTGATTAAAAGAGTAAAATGGAGTTACACATACTTGATTGGCCACCAGCACCTCGCCAGATGAAATTGCATTGCGGCAAATGTTGAGCCAGCTTAAACTCTTTTCCCAGAGCCCTCTGTATCAGGACCATTCAAAGGACTGAGGGCACTGACATGCTGTGCTAATGTCAGGCTGAACGTGGCTTTCCAGTCGACTTGGCATTTGTTGTGAACAAAGTACGAGGCAGTCAGTCTTTACTCTGTAATCCATTATGCAAAGGATAATCCACAGTGAGAAGTGCAGTTATTGACCATGACCGAATTATGAATGCCAAGATTCTTCCTATTCATCCCGTAGGGAACATGAACGTCTGAACTAAATGTCATGGCAATCCATCCTATAGATGTTGAGAAATTTCAGTCTGGGCTCAAAACTCTGTGGCTACACAAGGTGTGAAACCACAAACCCTGGCAGTGAGGCATCACTGCTGCTCCTATTATCAACCACTGGCCATTTTTAGACCTGTACAGTGCATGGCCCTACCATTAGACTGTATATAAAGATGGACAATGTGTCTCCACTTTCTCCCACTGTACAAAGGTGAAGCCATCTCAGATAATTGAGCCAGAGTCTGCACAGCAGTCATCAGGCAGAGGGGCCGTGGTATCAAAGTCCCGCTTATACACCTGCCCAACCAATCCAGAGTCAATCCCAATTTTCAGTCAGTTGACCCAATTTTTATAGCATTCTTACAAACATCAGTGTGATTAGAACTACCTCTAATGACAGAAGCCATCTTTGAGAAAATGTATTTGACGAGTACTTTTACATGAATTTCATGGTGGGGGCAGGGTTTATGACCTATACTGCAGCCAGCTACCAGGGGGCGATCCAGATGTTTTGGCTTCACTTATACAGTCCATGCATCAACCCCTGAGTTATACAGAGAGATGCGTTCCCTTCTCCTTGTATTATCTTCACTGATGCAAATCGACAGCCTTCAAACCCAATCACATGGGGGATGAGCAAGAGGAGAAAGGACTTGATTTGTGTTTCAAACAAGCTCCTCGGTGAACAGTGTAGTTGCTGTCAGATCAAAACCTTCATTCTGCATCAACTGAGCTGTGATGGGAAGCCCTATTTACCTCGTTACAGCCATTTAGAGTTGTGATCTCAGCAGGGTTTGAGCTAGTATAAAATAAAGTGTTTCACAGCACTGATCGACAGTACCGAACATTAGATCGTGACAAGTGACAGAAGCCTGCAAGTCAGATACCAGTGTGAATCCTCTGTTCTTACACTGTGTGGTTGAACTGTACATGCACCCAGCCCCACTGAGACAGAGAGTACTCAAGAGCTGCCTCTTATTTAGAGAAAAATAGCACACAAGATGACTCACTAAAACACACACACACACACACACACACACACACACACACACACACACACACACACAGAATGGTTGGCGAGCACTGGGGGAAATCCTTTGTAGCGCCATGCTGTATGTCTTCATAGTCACACTCACATAAATCAGTGTTGTGTACTAGGCGTGGAGGAAAAAATCCTTTCATGTGCGTTTCGTGACTTTGTTTTGCAACCATTTTTAAAATTATTTCTTTTCCTTAGGCTAAGCTCTATATATGTATTTTTTTTTTTGGTACTGATGATACTTCTCAATTTTTTCTGTTCATATGGGAGGGCTGACAGGGACTACATCATATCCTTTTCCAGCAAAACCGAGTGAAAGCAGAAAATGCAGAAAATTCATAAATGAAGTAAATGTCTGACTGACTGACTGACTGACATTTGATGTGCATTCTTCTTAGAAAACAATCAGTTTGTAGAAATGTCTCATGATATAGTCTCTAGTAGTGTATTATTCAACTTTTTGTTATTGTTAAAGAAAAGAAAATTGTAGTACACAATACTGTCGACACAATACTTCTAGAATCACAATATGGGAAAATCGCAATACAAATTCAATTGTCACCCATGTATAATGAAAAAATCATCCTGGCCCTACTGTGAACCCCCTCTGTTGCCTATGGTGTATTTTTGTGTTGCTCGTGACCCCTGTGCTACTCCGACTGTTGCTCATTTAATAAGCAGGCATTTGTATTGACAAGTGAAATAAACTGTGGTGTGTGTGTGTGTGTGGTGGGGGTAAGGATAGGGTGAGAACAATGACTTCCTCACACAGGGTCAAGTGTGGTCTTACGGTTTGTTTATGAGAGCTGAAGTTAACCATTAGTTAAAGTTTGGGCTGTGTAGCATATGGTCAGCAAGGACAGATGTTCTGTCAAAGAGTTTATTACCCCGTCGCCCGACCCACTGGCTGGCTGTGCGTTTTATGGGCCCCGTGATGACAGAGGGTGGGGCTCACATGGACGTCGGGCCAGGAAAAAGGGGAGGAAGAGGCAAACTGTGAAACAGACGGGCCTCGAAAGAGGAAAAGGAAAGTCGGGATGTAGCATAAAAGTATACGGGAAGTGAAGAAAATACAAAATCCAGTTTAGACTGCAAGCCAAAGCTGTGTTTTTCTGATTTATGTCCAGCTGGAAAACCTCAAGTCCCAGAGGCGAGCGAGGTAAGAATGAGGGCAAAAGTAACTTTGCAATGAGTGTGTTTAAAATGAGACTTAATTTCTCATTCAGAGTTTAACCTTTAATCTTGTAAATTACAGTTTGGCGAGTAACAGGAACTCGAGTTTCGTCTCGTCACTCGTCACTCATTCATCGGAGTCACTTATAATGCAGAGGTGTGTCTATTTCTATATAATGACAGTGTTATTATTAAAATTAAGAGTTGTCAGACCAGTACCAAAAAAGCCTCTATTTATTTTTTAACGTGCTGGTATTGGAGCGTCACACAGTATCGGTATAGTGCATAATTTTATATTTATTTATTTTAAAGATTATTTTTTGGGGCTTTTTCCCTTTTATTGACAGTAGATAGACATGAAATTGGGAGAGCAATGGGGATGACACGCAGCAAAGGGCCGCAGGTCGGATTCAAACCCGGGGCTGCAAGTGCGGAATTGTTATTGGGAATATAAAAGTAGTGTAATAATTGCATCTGTGCAGTAGCATAAAGGTATAAAAATTACTATGTCTTGATAAAGTTTTCTCTGCCATCGAGTCCGATGTCCATCCATCCATCCATCCATCCATCCATCCATCCATCCATCTATCTCCATCCGCTTATCCGGTATCGGGTCGCGGGGGGAACAGCTCCAGTAGGGGACCCCAAACTTCCCTTTCCCGAGCCACATCAACCAGCTCCGACTGGGGGATCCCAAGTCCGATGTGATATTCAAATTTACTTAAATCTTGAACGATTAAACAGTATATCTGAAACACTGTAATACAGATGTAGACTTAATCTGACATACTGTCACGAACAACTTGATCCAAACACCTAAGGTCCTGGTTATAAACAAATGAAGTCAATAACCTGAATGTATTGATATGATATGAATGAAAGAGGAACTAGAGCACATGGCCCCTGAAACTGCAGAAAGAAGACCTGTCACTCTGTTGGAGTTCTGTGAACTGCAGAAACAGTCTCAGTCCACTCACCATTGTTCTGTACATAGTGGAGCTTATTCCTTTACAACCAGTCTTTGGCTGAGTACAGACAGCAGCTGCAGACAACAGAGAGGTTATTTTTGGCCTTTTTTGGGTTTATTTTGTGTCTCTGGTGCTTCCACACGCATAAACACATAACTTTGGGGGATAAAATCCATCCATGCTGTTTTGAGTGAGCTACGGTTTCTGAATGTCCTCTGCCTTCAGTCTCTGGGTGAGCTGTTCAAAATCTGCACGGCTTTCTACGTCACTAGCCGAGACGAGGTGGCAATCATAGCACGTGCTAGCGGTAGCATGCTAGCTCGTTCTCAATGGCAAAACACTGCTACAACACACACTAGTTCACCATAATCTCCAAAAGAACTACTTCCTGTCCCTGTTCTATAGGTATTCCACAAGTGCCCCTCATCTAGAAGAAGTCTCCCAGCTAATCCTGCCTTGGACTGACCAAAGCTGGAGAAAGAGTTATCTAGCTGATGGGATCTTACCACGCTACTGAGCATGTATGACTCCCAACAAAGATAGTATAGAGTGAGGTGTCTTACTCTGTAGCTAAACAGAGACCTAAAAACACAGGGTGCAGCAATGTGCAGTACAACAACAATATGGTGTTTTGGTGGTGGTATTCTGGTACAACCTCAAAATACAATTTTGAACCTGAAAAAGAGTATAATATGGGCGCTTTAACAATAATTAGTGACAGAATAATATGACCTACCAGTACCTATATCAGTTTGTCATAAAGTTTGGGGACTCACAAGAGACCAATCGCAAGCCGACATATCACATTGTCTTTTGCATGTGTTTGCAAGTATGTGAACATGTTGGTTATGTGGTCCTGGGGTAGGTGGTGAGAGAAACGGGGGGCAGAGGCAGTGTAAAAGAAGTTTGATATGTCATTCATGCTTTTGTTTTGTGTTGCAGCAAAGACATTTCAGGATGTTTCAATAAGGGATTGTGAACTATGGATTGTGAAGAGCTTTGAAGGCAATAGTTTTCATAATTTTGATAAAGCCAAACAGTGAATACTTCCACAGTCTGGGACAACTTGTGGCAGCAGTGTTGAGTTTTGTGAGAGCAAACTTGGTCAATACGAACAACAGCTTCTACATGTTTGGAGATATGAAACTGATTGCACAGAAAAAGTACTCGTGTGCTGTTTTGGTTAAGCTTTTTTCCACACACACATGCTGGGGCTGCTGGGCTGAGTTGCTGCTCCCGCATGAAGATACACATGCTGTAACTGAATGCATGGGGGGAAAAGAAAAGACACATCCACACCCACCCAGAGAATTGTTAGTAGAGTGGTGGAAAAAAGGAGCCCTCGTGCAAGTTTGTGCAAGCCAACAATGAATGACACTATTTTACACATTCCAACATGGATGTTGACTACTGTCTCATTGACACACTGCCTTCTCGCCTAGTGTAAATGTCAATCTGAACACGGCCTTTGTTGAGTCTTTTGTGCTTGTCCACTCATGGAGGAATTTACTGTATATGGCCCTTCTTTCAGGGAAGGGTTGTGACCAGAGACCCTTTTGAGTGGACTGAACCATTCTCTGCGTTAGACAGACATGATAAGCTGTCTATCACGGCTATCACGGCTGCTTGAAGTTCTACTAGGGCTGGGTATCGTTAATAAATGTCTATCTGTACCAATATCATTACAGTGACTTCAATACCGGTTCCTGATGGACATACACATGCATACATTGTCTGGTTCCAAAATTACTACTTGTATCATCACAAAAGAATTCTGATCAGGTCTATTAGATTTTCTTGAACAGTCATATCAGTAAATGATTTAAGTGTCATTAATGTGCGCGGGGAGTCAGCAGGAAGTTACCCAGCTCAGGACTCTATTGCACATGCTCATTGGGTTGACTTGCCACTGATAAGGTGGAAAACTTCCAGCTTTATGTGTCTTTTATGGAGCTATGACCCAGGAACCAAAGCTTTGGTCAAAAGTTCTTGGAAAATGTGACTAATGGCGCCTTTTACAGGCCTGTGGTGATGCGCAATGGGCTAAATCGATGTTTGGTACTCGAATCATCCCCGAATCGTGCAGGCCTACTTTCCACAATATGGTACAGCTCTGCTCGACTGGACTGGACTTACTTTTGCTACCAGCTTGTTTTTCTCTATTTCATTTTCCACTGCTTATAGTACCCGTGGCATTCTCAGCTGATCGCCATTGGGCCGCTGTGTGAAACAGCCAAGATGTCTGAGTCCTTTCATCTGCAACCAAACAGAGGAAGCTCTGCACTTCTTCACTTAGCGATGTTGGCGGGAAGCCATTTGTTTAAAATCTGGGGAGATTGAATGAAAACCCGCAGTTGCTATTGACGAGAGCTTGGTCTATTTTTTAAATGGCGGGTTTGTGCAGGATGTCCCGTGTCAGGATAGTGATGATTCTCTTTGACCAGTCGGTAGTCTGCAGTGCTTTAACTCAACCTTCTGGTATCGGTAATAAAATAAGTACCAGGTACAATCCTGAACTTTTGCCGATCGAAATCCAAAAAAAGAGCATGTCAAGTTGGGTTAGGCAGAGCTGTACCATGCAGTGGACCATGGCGGAACTCTCCCACCCTATTTGAGGATGGCCACATATTTGAAATCACAAACTTGCTATGCTACATTAGGTCTAGTAACCTAATGATGCTATGTTGACTTGTGCTGTTATTTTAGAACACTGTTATCACGTCTTTGTAAAAGAAATCGCAGACTGGCTTTTTCCATCTGTTTTCAGCATGGCTGGGGTTTGCACCGCCCTATTAATGGAAGAAACATGGAAACAATGTGACTGTGAGAGTTTATTACATGGATTATTATCATTTCACACATCACATTTATCTGTTATTTTTTATATTTTCCAAAATACTCATGAACATGAACAAAATATATTAAGATGAGGCAATATTTGGTCTTAAAATATAGAGTTTACAATCTCTACGGCCTGTAGAAACACATGGCAGGGTCCTTAATAATGTTCTCATAATGTTCTTGTCACAGCCAGATGTGAAGGCTGTCCTGTGTGTGTGTTTGTGTCTTGTACTAATCCCAATAGATATAATTAGTGAGGTTATAGCATCTAAAGCCTGCCAGGTCTTTTCCAGGCTTCCAGGTGTGTCTGTGTGAATCTGTGTGTGTCTGTGTCTGTCTGAGAGACAAATCTTCTCTTACTGTTTTTTTCAGTGCAGTGGTCTCATTGAAATGAGTGAGTGCACAGTGCTTTCTCACCTAGTTTAAATGTCAGTCTGAACATGGCCTTTGTTGAGTCTTTTGTGCATGCCCACTCATGGAAGCATTTCCAGTATATGGCCCTTTTTTCAGGGCAGGGTTGTGACCAGAGACCAGATTGAGTGGACTGACCCCTTGCAGCATTCACACTGCCGGAAAACGCAGGTCTTTCCATTAATTTTGAATGGGGGGTTGTGCGCTTAGGCTGCGGCGGGGGCTGATAAGCTGATCACGGATGCTCACATTACCACCACTGATTGGATCCTGACTGTTTTCACTGTCTGCCTGTTGCCCTTCCTGATGGTCTGTCGTCCCTGTCCTGCAGCCATGAACCACCACTTTACAAGCACCATCTGTCACTGATGACTGATGTTGGGTTCAGGCCGAGTCATTTGTAGTGGCACATTTCACAGAAATTGTACTGAACTGAGCAAGAGGTTGTCATACGTGTCAAATGTCTCTCTATCATTTTACAGACTAATTCAGCACATCACATTGTCATGGTGGAGTATCCCTGTGTGTCTGTAGGAGAAAATATCTTACTTGGAGTTATCACCAGGGGAGAATCCCATGACCGATTGCCAGCTCTGTGTCCTGAACACCTGTATTGCTAGCTATTTTTATAGATGCCCAAAATGATTTTCCTATGCATTATCCCACCTTTCTGGTGCTAAATCAGCCATTTATAGGCCTTTTCAAACCATAGAAACTTTTTTTATAGTTATTAGGACACCATTTTAAGAACCCCCTTTTGTAATGTGTCAGCACCGCAAAACTACCAACAATCATAGCTTTAAAAATGCTGTTTTTGAGACTTTTTTTTTTTTAGCTCCTACCTCAGAGCAGATACTCTCCCAGCACAAGAGGGACGTTTGGTTACAAGGTAACCTTGGTATCTGAGTGAACAGACTATCTCTCCAGGGCAAGGCCGCTCGGATACCGTTCCAATCAATGTAAATCGGTGAACCCATGCACACCTGGGCCTTTTATGCCCAAGCATGGGCCACGTGGTGGTGTGTCTTAACGTGGATTCCACATCAACTTCCTCAATGGGTCAGTTCCCCATTCATATGGAATATGTAACTCTGTGGAGAGGGAGTGTCGATACAATAGAGAACTTTGTACAGTCATTGGTAAAGATAAGTGTATGCCAATGACTGATTGATCACATGAGGCAATGCAACACTGGCAACCGCCATTTTTAACCACTAGCTAACAAGCCAGCTGCTAAAAGAGTAAATGTACTTCAGTTGATCCAGACCAGCGTAAGGGTTTTGTCTTCATTTGACATTTTCACAGCAGTTGGCTCCCCGGACTCCTGCTCTCATACCAATTTCACTAAAGCTTGGAATTTAGCCTCATACTGCAGCTTCATTTTGCACATAAAAAAAATCTGACTTTTTTGAAAATGCCACACCACAGGCTTGTTCTGCCTTTGTGGCTCAACTATATAATGCACTACACAGTATGCGTACTAAGGATTTTAAGAATATCCATTCTTCCAGATTTTTCCTTTTTAATGTCTTAGCAATCCCTTGTCTTGTAATTATTTTACAATGTATCAGTTGTACCTATTATTTGTTAGAGTTGAATCAACACTGATGACAAAAATGAACAAATATTCAAAGACCTGCTTGAAATGTTTTTCAAACGCTGCAATAACATACAAGATGGCATGAGGATATCTGACATGTGTCAGATGAAATATAATGAAAGCATGGAACAGCTGTTCAGGCTGTCATCCAAAGCAACTTCAATATATATTCAAAGGCCAAAAATGACACCAAAACTTGCATCTAGTTAGCCAAACAATGAACACACAGTATATTACCAATTTTTGTTTTCCCAACAAAATATAATACATTAGGCATCTGTAATATCAATGCCTCTTCTTTTGGGAGATTTGTTTCAAACATTAAATTAGCATTCAATAAATCTTACGTTGACTAACTTATTTGCTCTAAGTATACTTTGGTTTGGAGGAAACTTAGAGAAATAGTTTTAACATAAGTTTGACAATTATAAGTTAATCATTTTGAAACGATGTAAACAAGTAAAAATGTTTTAAAACAACAGTTCTTTGTGAGATGTCAGTTAAAGTTGAAGTGTCAGTTGAAGTTAATGTTTTGACAGCCTAACTGTCATTTTATGTGTAAGCAGAGGGGTCAAAAATATTTACATAAAGTATGCAAAGGTACTTGGGTGCGCAGAGCTTGCAGGAGTTGTTTTTTGCATCAAACCATTTCGAAAAATTCTTCCAGGTACGCCCAGGGATGTAGAAGGTTTGGCTGGTCTTCCTGGCTACCAACCTCCTGGTCCAAGTTCGACCAGGGACGTAGAAGGGTTGGCTGGTCTTCCTGGCTACCAACCTCCTGGTCCAAGTTCGACCAGGGACGTAGAAGGGTTGGCTGGTCTTCCTGGCTACCAACCTCCTGGTCCAGGTACGCCCAGGGACATAGAAGGGTTGGCTGGTCTTCCTGGCTACCAACCTCCTGGTTCAGGTTTGACCAGGGATGTAGAAGGGTTGGCTGGTCTTCCTGGCTACCCAACCTCCTGGTCCAGGTTTGACCAGGGATGTATAAGGGTTGGTTGGTCTTCCTGGCTACCCAATCTCCTGGTCCAGGTTTGACAGGGATGTATAAGGGTTGGTTGGTCTTGCTGACTACCAACTTCCTCGCTGGTGCTTGGCTGGGACATTTTGCTCGAGTTCTCTTGAGTCTCTGCCGCGGACATCTTTGTACCAGGCTACATATGTCTACTATTTCCTTGTTGGAGTGTGACGGGATTTGTGTCATGAGCAGGTGCGATGGATCTGTACAAACCAATAGTGTGTCGGAATGGCATATGTTTTTACTTCTCATCCAACCACAATCAAATTAGGGCTGCACAATATTAGGAAAATATCTAATTGAGATAATTTTGACTGCATATTGCAATTGTGATATGATTCACCATATTGGAGGAATGATCATTTTTGTAATATTATTCTCATTTTCATTGAAAAATATAAAATGTGTAGGCCGGGACGTCTCTGCAGCACCACAATACTTTATTGTAGATTGATTTGACACACATTTGGCCTTTGACAATGTTGTGAGTTTCCAGTTAGTGTTTCTGCAAAGCTAGAGAAGAGAAAGCTGTCTTATGCTGGATAAGAGGCGGGGGAAGCTGTGCATGTTTCATCGTGTTGTTAAAACAATTTTCATGCTAAAATTTAAAAGACAGAAATAGACAAAGAGAGTAATCTGGGTTTTTAATGCCTTGTACACACTGTAAACCTGCTCCGCATTAACTGTGAAGCTCAGATTTCTCAAAATAAAAGATAATTTGATTCAAAGCAATGTGTCAGCATTGAGTTGTGTGTGTTCCTAGAGCTGGTCTGACAGGAGGTTTTCATCAAGGGGGCTTTTTATTTATATTTCTACAAGTGTTGGATTTCTGGTTGACCGTCTATGACCGCTGCCTTGGACTTGATTGCGCTCAAAGGCATATACATCCGTTTTTCATTTTCTCTCTTTTTATTGCTTCAGTCAGTCACTCCTCATGCGCCCCCCAACCTCCGCTCACTTTATTTCTTTCCCATACTTTGACCCAGGTTTAGGGGTTTTCTTGAATAGGCTGCTGTGGGTTTGGTTTTGTGAGTGTGGATATGGGTGCAAGCTAGCTTCTAGTCTATATGGGCAATTTGGCCGATGTCCCTCACCTTCCTCTTTCTTTGTGTTGGCTTTCTAAACTGCGGTGGATTTCTGGGGACTGTGGTTAACTGCTCCTCCGATCTCTGCCGGGTAAATCGAGACAGCTAGTTAGGCTATCTGTCCAATCTTAGAACATACTCATGTTCCACCAAAACAAGACCAACTAGAGCAGCCTTTCTCAAACTTTGGGCCAGGCCACGGAGGAATATCTGCTGGGCAGCGGGACCCCCCCCATATTGACAAGATATTTGTGTATTTAATAGGGTTGGGTAGCAATTGAATAGCAACTCGGATTTCGGTGCCTCATTTTGTTAGATGCCTTTTTGAAACAGACGTTGGAGGCAATAGAAGCATTGCTGTACGTGACGCTAGTTAACATCTGACAGCAGGTAACGTTAGCCTCCCAAAAACATTAATTGTGTAAGTCGGCCCCAGGGGATAAGGGGCCAAATGTTAGTGGGTTTTGGCAAAAAAAAAAACGTTTGAAACAAGCTGGACAAGAGGATAAGATTTGGAACTGGAGATGCTGGATTGGTCACAGTGGGATTTTGAAATGCAGCTTATTGGGGATAGAGATGAAGTCAAACCCAGGATAGCTTCTCGCCCTCATTGCTTTTTGTTTACCTTGCTGTTCAGGGAGGAATATTTGATTCAGCTGTTGCCAGTATTCTTTGGCTCCGACTGTTGATCTCCTTTCTGTTTAAACCTTTTCCCAACAATAGTTTTTTATTTTTTTTCTTCCACATTTTGGCGCTGCAGCTGGGCTGTGGGTGGTGCAAACAGGAAGTATAATGTTGCCTTGGAATCAGTGGGCCCGTCTCAATACCACAAATATTTTGCGTTTAATCTCCAAGGACACACTTGGGTAATGAGGCCGCCCTGAGACTCGTACAACTACGTGACTCAACGAAGCTCACATCTTTGTTGATTCAATTTATTTCCCATTTATTTAGGATCAATCATACAGTATTGCACTTCCAAGCAGATGGCAGCGAAGGCAAACACGTATTCAGGACCTGAGAGGAATAATAATAAACTGTCATTAATTAAGCAATTAAATTGATTTTATCTAGAGCTAGGGCTGTGGCTAGCAATTATTTTCATCCTTGATTAATCTATTGATTCATTTCTTGATGAATGGATTACTAGTTTGGTCTGTAGAATGTCAGAAAATGGTGAAAAATAGATCTGTTTTTCCCAAATGTCCAAGATGAAGTCCTCAAATGTCTGTCCACAACTCACAAGATATTCAGTTTACTGTCACAGAGGAGAGGGGAAACTAGAACATATTCACATTTAAGAAGCTGGAATCAGAGAATTTGGAAGGTCTTAAAAAGTGACTCAAACCGATTTATCAATTATCATATTTAGTTGCGGATTAATTTAATAGTTGACGATTCAATCAGTTAATCTTTGCAGCTCTAATCCAGATGGTTAGACAGAGGCAGAGACCTATTATTTTGAATGGTTTCTCTCTAAAGTGTTTTTTGCAAAAGAATATATTTTGAATGGATTTGAGTTTGACTGATAAAATAATACTTAATATTCATGCTGACAATGTCAGATTATTCTTTAAGAATAATATATGTAACTCAGAAATGATTGTCATTATTAAAGTGCTCAGATTATGCTTTTCGGCCTTTTCCTTTATCGTGGTATAAGGCGCCTTAAGCAGTTGGGGGTTCGGTGCCTTGCTCAAGAGGACCAGTGCCCAGGAGGTGGACTGGCACCTCTCCAGCTACCAGTCCACCACCATACTTTGGTCCGTATGGGGACTTGAACCAGCGACCTGCCGGCTCGCAACCCAACACCCTACGGAGTGAGCTAACCCCCCACATGTTAGACACACAGAGAACAAAATTTGCTCTCAGGACCAGCAATATGGCAGTGTCAGTATTGATTAGGCTATGTTTAAAAAAAATATATAAAAAGAGGGTTAAATATAGAATAAATAGAGTAAGAAGAAAATCAGTTCTTTAAACACATTCAAAGCGAGTATTTCAGAGCATCAGCAATCTGTCAAGTGCATACAGTTCAATAAAATGCATCCAGTTCTTTAGGGGAAGGGATGACAGCAGCACACAGTAGACAGTCTAGTTGACAGTCCTTGAGTTCACAAGCCTCACCGCCTCTGGGTAGACGCTGCGCTTTAGCCTTGTGGTCTTAGTATGAAGGCTGCGCAGCCTCTTGCCGGAAGGGAGGGGGTTGAACGGGTTGTGCTGGGTGAGAGTGATTGCTCGTAATGTAGGAGGCACAGTTCCTGGATCTGCTGGCAGAGATGTGATCCAGGGAAGGGAGACTGCAGTTTGTGATCTTTTGGGCAGATTTAATTCTCTATGCCGGGCTGTCTCATCCGCTGCAGAGCAGTTCCCATACCAGACAGTGGGCTAATGTCAGTGTGCTCTCGGCCACACACCTATAAAAAGAGGTGAGGACAGTAGCATGTTATAGGTTTACAAAATAAAAAAGCCCAAATTCCCCCCCAAAGGGACTTACCATCTCCAACAGTAAACACTGTTCACCAACTGCTCCAAACAGCTCTGTTGTAATCCAGCCTTTTACTTCTCGCCTAGCTGCTATCATGGCACGCCCTCATACTCTGCTTCTGACTGGCTAGTAGTCCTTACCTAGATACTGCACATGTGTGACTACCAACAAAGAAGGAACAGAAGTGAGAGGCCTCACTATGTAGCTAAAATGGAGAGCTCAACACACAGGGTGAAAAGAAGAGCTGCAGCAATGTGTAGTACAGCAAAGATATGGTGTTTTTTTTTAAAATGAAACCACGAAAACCTCTAAATACAATTGTGAACCTGAAAATGAGCATAATGAGCTCTTTAAGTGCCTTGCATATGAATAATAACAGGGTATTCACTGAACACAGTGGGACATCAGCTTCTTCATAGCTGCTGATATGGCCGATCCTAAAACCAGCATACAGACTGTCCCTTCACCATCAACATCTGGACTGATGTGCTACACTGGATTGTGGTGAATTGTGGGATACGCCTAGACCTGAAGGAAGCAAAAGTACTGTATGCATCAACTGAGGGTTATACTGTCGACATGCTTCCTAGTGGTGCCTAAACATGCACTGGGACAGACCCAGTGTATACTCTATACACCCTCTGTGTACTCTATACTCTCAGTGTATACTAAATATACCTGTAAAGGTCCACTATGTTGTTAGTGTGTGTGGTAGGATTTGTAGTCCAGGACTTCTCTGCAGCTTCAAATGGTTTGACACACATTTTGCCTTTAACAAATATTGCGCCCTCCTGCGATTTGAATATTGCAATAGTCCATATTGCGATTTAGATAAAATTGCGACTAATTGTGGAGCCTTAAGGCTTAAGTGTGCGCGTCGAGCCAGCATGTGTGTGTAGGGGGAGGAAGAGTGTGTGGTAGAGGAGAAGTGAGAGAGTGGCGGCGATTAGCTTCGGAATGAGTATTGACTCTAGAGTCATAGTGAGAGAAACGGGGGGGAGGATGGAGCAGAGCTTTGCTTGGCCCAGAGACTTTGAGGTCAACTTCACCACAGCCAGAGATGTATTTTTCTTTTTGGGATTTCTTAACCCAAACCTGGCACTGACAGTGGGGATAAGATCAAGGCTCACCCACAGATCCCCGAGGAGAGATTTAGTCGTTTCACAATACAGTTGGACTTTAATATGATACACCAAAGGAAAATACAAACAGAAACTATATATCTTGCCAATGATTATAAATCTACATGTTGGTGAAGTATAATAGTATGAATGTTAAGATAGAAACACGTGTACAATTTTATTTATTTGGGTCTTTATTTGAAAGAACTGCTTAGACATGAAAGGTGAGAGAGGGGGGGGAATGACGTGCAGCAAAGGGCTGCAGGTGGAATTGAACCTGCGGCCGCTGTGCAAGGACTCAGCCTCTGTACATGGGCGCACGCTCTACCAAGTGAGCTAGCCAGGTGCCCAATATGTGCAATTTCTAATAAAAGAAAGGAAAATCGATACAGCATAGTATCGAGATATTTTCAGTGACAATACTGTATCGATACACAGACCATGTTTGTGTATCCATGTTTTATGTGTGTGTGTGTGTGTGTGTGTGTGTGTGTGTGTGTGTGTGTGTGTGTGTGTGTGTGTGTGTGTGTGTGTGTGTGTGTGTGTGTGTGTGTGTGTGTGTGTTTTCATTGATTTTCTACTGATACTAACGGAGTTCCATGTCTTCCTGTTGTTGTTGTGTTCCTGTCTCCAGGCTGATCACTGACTAGAAGAGGATGATGCTCTCCTGAATCCCACCCGCTAACTACCCCCCCGCCCCCACCCCCATCCCCACCCCCCCTTCTTCATCCACCATACCACCTCCTCCATCATGAACCACACCCCCAGCCCCCACCTGTCGGACGGCGGTAAGTCGGCCGGAGGCGGCCTGCTGTGTAGCCTAGGCCTGGGGTCCGACAGGGGGATCCGCTCCCCGGACAGCCTCACCCACACGCCCAGCCCCACTGGAGAAACGCCCAGCTCCAGCCCCCCGCTGCTGCTGTCCCCCGGGATGGGAGGCTTCGGGCTGGGGTCCCTGGGGGCCATGGGCGAGGGAGCCGGGGCCGACTGGGAGAGCAGGGAGGAGCTGAGGCTCCGGGAACTGGAGGAGGCTCGGGCCAGAGCCGCCCAGATGGAGAAGACCATGAGGTGGTGGTCAGACTGTACTGCCAACTGGAGAGAGAAGTGGAGCAAGGTGGGGGATTCTAGTAGCCGAGAAAACAAATTGTGAAAATTACTATATACAATGTCAAATATTTCTAAATCAAATTTTTTTTTTTTCAAAAAGTATTTTTCTAGGTCTTAAATAATTTTAAACTTATCTTCATTTTCCAACTTCTATTAAAGGCTAATGCTCATTTATTTTTCTGTAGGACTACAAATGACAATGACAGCATGCAATTTATATTGCAGCCAATCAACTTTTGTGTTATTCGCGAGAGTCAATTCTGGATTGTACCACAGTCAGATTTGGGGAGGTGCAAGTTTAGTGATACTGGGCTTGAAAAAACTGAAGTTAGGGCTTAATTGATGTTGTGATAAAGGTTTTAATTGTCATTCATAATTATCTTAAAAAGGTCTTAAAAAGTTTTAAGTTTGACCTGGTGAAACCTGCAGAAACTTTATATAGCAATGATCATCTTCATCTGTTCATGCACACTTTCATCCTTCCAAGTCATGTGCATTATTTTTAAGAAGGCTTTTAAGTGTTTTCATTCACTTTTTTTACTTCATTGCACTAAGGTCTGGCAAAGTGAGACAAACTTAACTGTAATACGCAAAATAAAGTGCCTAATACTAATTTATAAGTAAATGTACTCATTTAGAGGTCTCGTGGCATGCAGCAAATTTCACTTTGAGGTTTTTTTAACATTAATATGCGTTCCCCCAGCCTGCCTACGGCCCCCCAGTGGCTAGAAATGGTGATAGGTGTAAACCGAGCCCTGGGTATCCTGCTCTGCCTTTGAGAAAATGAAAGCTCAGATGGGCCAATCTGGAATCTTCCCCTTATGAGGTCATAAGGGGCAAGGTTACCTCCCCTTTCTCTGCTTTGCCCGCCCAGAGAATTTGGCCCACCCATGAGAGAGACATCATGGCTTTCAAATGAGCAAAGTGGCACACCCCCCAACCTCCACCTTGAAGAGTGGCAATAACAGTCACAAAAAATAGTAGTTTGTAGTAGTTCTTTGTAGTAGTTCATGGCAAAGCAGGGCACAGCAGGACTTAGCAGGGCACAGCAGAGCGTAGCAGGATGTAACATGGCATTGCAGGACGTGTAGCGGGACCATGGCGACAGCTGCTACCATGATTTTGGAGCCTCCCTGATCCAAGGAAACATGCTGGGCAAAAAAAGAACATAAGGACTCCGGGGAATGACTCTCCAGAGCTAGCGGACCACTAAGGTCTTTAGAAAAGAGACTTCAGATACAGTATTAGGGGACCACTAAGGTCTATATAAAAGAGACTTCAGGGGACCACTAAGGTCTATATAAAAGAGACTTCAGATACAGTATTAGGGACCACTAAGGTCTATATAAAAGAGACTTCAGATACAGTATTAGGGACCACTAAGGTCTATATAAAAGAGACTTCAGATACAGTATTAGGGGACCACTAAGGTCTATATAAAAGAGACTTCAGATACAGTATTAGGGGACCACTAAGGTCTATATAAAAGAGACTTCAGGGGACCACTAAGGTCTATATAAAAGAGACTTCAGATACAGTATTAGGGACCACTAAGGTCTATATAAAAGAGACTTCAGATACAGTATTAGGGGACTACTAAGGTCTATATAAAAGAGACTTCAGATACAGTATTAGGGGACCACTAAGGTCTATATAAAAGAGACTTCAGATACAGTATTAGGGGACTACTAAGGTCTATATAAAAGAGACTTCAGATACAGTATTAGGGACCACTAAGGTCTATATAAAAGAGACTTCAGATACAGTATTAGGGGACCACTAAGGTCTATATAAAAGCATCCAAAGAGCACCATGTCATGGGATTTTTTAACTAAGACACAAAAAAAACTAAAACTCAATAAACTCAAATATTAGATTAAAACTAAAATGGAAAAATGTTGAAATTAAACTAAATGTGTTATAACAAGAGAAACCAAAAGGCTCGGGCGGATTCATTTGTCTTGTGTCGTCTGTGTTGTTGGCAGGTCCGCGCCGGCGTAACCGTGCACGTGACGAGGTCCGACAGCTGAGGCAGCGGTTGGACACCCTCACCAAGGAGCTTACCAGTGTTCGGCGCGAACGGCAGGAACTGGCCTCCGAGAACGAGACGCTACGGCTGGAGACCCTGCGTCTCCACGGCGACCACACCGCCGACACTTCTCCTCCGTCTACCACATCTCCGTCCTCCTCACCGGCACACCCTCGCGGTGCTTCCTTCTCTTCTTCTCCATCCATGCCTCCCTCCTCCCCCGCCTCCTCCTCTCAGGTCCATGCTAACGGGAAGCTGGAGGGAGTGGACCGGGTGGGGGAGGGACCCCCAGGGTCTCCAGAGCCAGAGCCCGTGAGGGATGTGGACTTGGACAGAAAAAAAATGGGACAACAAAAGGTGAGTCTGCACTGTACATTTCTTTTTGTTCACCTAGTGTTATGGTGATTCAATGTTGTTTTTTTATGTGAATATGATGAAAAAAATGATTGACAGGTGACTCAATAATGAAAAAAGTTGCTGTTCTAGATCCTATGAATAGCAGGTTCAGCTGTCTTTTTTATTTATTTTTTGGATGTAGGGCTGGGCAATATGTCTACTATGTCAATATATGAGGCTAGATATTCTCTTAAATTTCAGATATCTTGATATGATAGTCTTGTCTTTTCCGGTTTTCAGACTGCAATACTGTAAAGTGATGAAATCTTATGATTTTACAGACTTACTAACTCTTGTGTTATTTGCCCTTGCCCACTTAGTCATTGCTTCCACATTACTGGTGATTATTTATCAAAACTATCACTGTGTTTGTATTTTATGAAAGCACCATTAGTCAACCCTACAACATCTCCGCAATATCAACATTGATGTATTTCGTCCAAAATATCATGATATTTGAATTTTTTCTTTCTTTCATATTGCACTGCTCTAGTTTGAATGTTTAATAGGCTAATGTAAATGAGCGTGGTGGTTGTGTTCTGTGCTGCTGACTTTTGCCTATTATCAATGTGTTCATGCTATCTTCTGCTGCTACAGTGTATGGACAATGTGACCCGAGCATCAGTGGATGTAGGCCAGACTGGCTGCTGGTAGATCACTTACCAACAGAAAGTGTGTGTGTGTGTGTGGGGGGGGGGTGTCCTATTTAAGAGACACTATCCAGGTACACACACACTTTCTCATCATGCATGCTTCTCCCTGAGGGCTCAGTGATGCTGTAGTACTTCTTCTCTGTCAGTTCCATCCTGAACCTAAAGCCTCTCTGGTGCTTTCTGAACACAGAGCTGACCGGCTGCTTTGCTCAGCTTCCTTTATACTGACACACTAGACACTCGTGAGAAGATTTTAAGCTGGTATGGGATGTTAGCATAATAGCATTAAGCACCATCATGGGTCATGTTTCAGTCTTAAACCACTATAAAATGCTCTGGGGAGGCCTTTTGATTCTGAAGCCACAGAGAGCCAAAGTGAAGCAGGAACTTCTGGAATTCCAATTACTGAAAGTCCAGCCCTACAACATAATCTTACTCAACCGTATGTTGTGTGGTTCCCGCACGTCATGTTTAAAAAAAACAACAATGTAAATCATTACCTATGTTGTATTTTGTTTTTTTTAGTAGTCTCTAAGGCACAGCATTTCCCACTAGCCTGGGAATAGTGTGAGTTAGTCTAGTATTGCCAGCTCTATCTCCACAGCGCTGTGGAGGAAGGTCTGGCTACACCACAGATATATTCTAGGAGAGGAGAAAAAGAAACGCCTTGAGTTGTTTGCCCTTCTTTAAACCAATCAGAATCGTCTTCGGCTGTGCTAAGCTTCCAGACGGTGGCTCTACAAAATAGTCTCAGGAAGGAAGTTGTTGTGAAGTTGTTCATGCAATACAGTAACGTAAGCTATTTAACCCTTGTGGGGTCTTCCCGTTGACCATGCAACTTTTAGTTTTTCTGGGTCAAAATTTTTAAATTAAAACCTAAAAACACTTTTACCGCTTTCCCCAGTGTTTTTGTCACTTTTTCCGATGTTTTGATTGATTACTTTCTGCGCGCTTTATGACATTTTTGTCGCTTTTCTTAAAGTTCTTTTATTTAAAAAAATAAATTCTTCAAATGCCATAAAATTTAATAAACACCCAAATTAAATACATGTAGTGAATTGATCATTTATATTACTCGTGAAGGACTTCGACCGGAACCATTCATCATGGAAATGTACTTCCGTTGATCCAGACTAATCCTGAGTTAGAACTAGAACTGTTGGGTCCTTGTAAATGATGTGTTCTAGTGTGGTCTAGACCTACTCTATCTGTAAAGTGTCTCGAGATAACTCTTGTTATGAATTGATACTATAAATAAAATTGAATTGAATTGAACATCAGCAACTTGATGGATAGCCCCAATATAGTTTTGTCCTTTAATGTCCTCCTAACAGCTGGTGGGGGCCTGTCCCTTTGGTCAGGTGTAAATCATTAGGGATCCCATTTTGTTTTTGATAATTGCTTTTAAGCGTCACTGCCACTGGCAAGGGCCTGATGTCCCCCCTCATCTTTTCAAATCACACTTTTGTCCGACCCCCTTTTCCAGTCTCAGTGCACTCCCAGCAATAAATGTCAGTGGCTACATACAGGCCAACCCAACATCTGATTGGTAGTGCTCGCTGGAAGCAGACACTCCTCAGAGCAGTAAATAAACTGCTGTTCCCTTCACGAAATATTTTAGGGTGAAACAAGTTTGACCCCTACTCCCATAGCCACAAAAAAGCCATTATAGTGCATAGTATAACGCTGTCCTGTCAAACAGCTGGCACTCTCCATGTACTGAAAGTGAATTCCTACTCTGCAGGTACACTGATCTGTCATCACACCACATGCTGCTTTCGCATCACCTAATGGCGATTTGACAGGATTTTGTGGTGGGGGGGTACTGTCACTGAAATGTTTTTTTAAAGATATTTTTTGGACATTTTCAGCCTTTATTTTTGACAGCACAGCTAAAGATAGAGGGAACGGGGAGAGAGAGGGAGAATGACATGGAGCAAAGGGCCACAGGTTGGAGTCGAACTTGCTGCGTCAAGGAGTAGACCTCTAGTAATGGACGGCCACTCTACCAACTGAGCTAAGTGACCATCCGAAAGGGCCCATTTGTGTGACGTCCTGTTGTGTTCTATTTGACTTTATATTTCACAATTACTGTTTTCCGTCAAATCTTTTATAGATCGCACTTGAAAGCAACATCATTTCACGGAGGAGAGAGAAAGAAAAGATCAGCTGCACAAAACTCCCAGGCAGTTCGTTGCTTGTGTTTCGTGTTATAACCTCCATAGTTTTTCAAAACTTTCTTGTGGCAGCAATAGAGGCAGTGATCCGCCTCAATTCACTCTGACAAGTCTGATCACAGTCTGACAGCTGACGCAGGCAATGGGAATGCAGCATAAGGAATACTGGTGACTGATTTTTTTCTGGCGTCACAAACAAAAGGAGCTTTCCCAACATGAGATGAGGGAGCACCGCTTCCCTGAACTTCACCTCTAAATGTGCAAACAATCCGAAAGATATCATCAAAACAAAAAAATTTGACTTTCTGAAAGAAGAAAAAAATCAGACAGATTTGAATGAATATTGTGATCTTACACTAATGAAGGCAAGGTAAGGAGGAGGTTCAGTATCCGCATCAGTTCAGGAGCCGACTGCGTAATGAGCGTCTGTCTTCGTAAACCAGGTGCTGAATATTCCGCATACTTCCGCCAGTACAATGCTAATGTGCACTGAACACTTACTGCCGTAGCGCCCAATTTTGATGGTGAGTATTTGTTTTTGTTTATTTGGATCCCCATTAGCTTCAGCACTTATGTTAAAACACTTGCCGGAAATGATGAGCGGTCGGGTCAGCTCCCCACCTAACGAAATCGGATGAAAATCTATAGAACTGACCTTTATCGATCAAAAAAACAGACAGATTCAGCAACTGTATGTTTTATTTCTCGCTTAAAATGTTTTCAGCAACATGTTTCGGTGAACTGTTTTTGTAAAATACCAGATCATAATCCAAATGAGCCACCATGATGCTCTGTTTTGAAACTCTGGAGAAGCCAGACCCACGTGACGCGTTCGTCCAATCAGCTCCCGGTCGCGTCCCTGGTCCCTCCCCTTTCTGCCTTGTGGTCTAGATGGCGCCCGTTTTAGTGCGAGTAGGGTCCATCGTTCCACACTGAACTTTTTGACAGTTCTTAGGGGGTCACCCGGGTACTTACAGTGCACCGACTTTTTGCATTACCTATACTATATACTTTAAAGTGTTTTGAAGTGTTGTAGGCGGTATGAGACACAGCCACTGTCAAATAAAAACCACAGTGCACATTTGCTAATGTGCATTTTTCTCTGTAAATCTGACCCTCTGTCTTGTAATGCAAAACCTTCACTGGTCCCATTTTCAACATCTATTATCATTCCTAAGATAGCCTTTCGTAGCCTTTGGAAAATCGTTTCTTTAAGGACAGGAAGCTCTGTAGTTGTTGTCAGAAGAATTGATAGTCACTGCAGTAGTGCTGTTCCCAGTATATGTAGCAGCAGTTACAGTAGCATTCGGTTGTCCCATCTAACAGCTGTGACCTACTGTGTTTTCTCTTTACTCTGCCCCTCTGTTTCTTGGCAGTTGTATACTATATCACTGCATGCACACACACACGCACACACACACACACAGACACACACACACACTGACATCCGATGCTGCCAGGCTTTGTCCCTTTCCTTCCGCTCTCTGTGTGTCCCCACTCTCCAAATCCCTTCACTACGAAACAACAACAAACTTCGAGCTAGCAAGCTACACGCTGAAAATGACAACTTTAATAGAACATTTGGATGGTGCAACAAGGCAGGCCCGCTTGGTTCTTTCACGGAATGATTGTTAAGAATATGTTTACAGCATTTAGGCCCAGATGTACTTACGCTTTTGCGCCCACTTCAGGCGTATTTGTTTCGCAACGTGCTCGTAACACAGGCTGCTGAGGTAAAAGCGCAGACGGCCTGTCACGGGACCTAAAAATGGCAAATTGGGCTTTTTCGTGTCATGCATATGCATTCATGTGAGGGTCAAGGGGAAAGTGGGAGTTTGCCATAAAGAGATGGAAGGAAGCGTAAAGTGCGCCTAATTATGTATTCCGCGGTATGAATACAACCGTCCGTAGAAGCACGCCTCTATTTTGGGGTGACATTTGTAAGTAGGTGTAAAACAGTAAGCGGGTTTCCTCGCATATATGCCTCCTGGTGAAATGGCATCAATAATCCCAGCAAGACAAAGACAGGCCAAGGAGACGAGCTGGAAAGATTTTCGCCTCAAGGAACACACTTTTTCAGTTGAGTGAACACAAAATCATTAAGTGTTACAGATTAAGCAGCCATGCAATATTACTTAGTTACTGGAAGAAATCAAAGATGACATTGGATCTCCAACTCAGCGTTCCATTCCAGCAGTTATTAAACTCTTTGGTACATTACAAATATTGTCATCAGGATAATTTCAAACAGTCATAGCATCAGCTGTGAGAATATCACAGTCTGCATTCAGCCTTATCATAGATCTGGGTAAAATATTGATATTATATATTGATATCGTGTCATGAGACTAGATATCATCTTAGATTTTGGATATTGTAATATGGTATAAATGTTGTCTTTTCCGCTACATTTGAAAATGTATGTACATCCGGCCCTTAGTTTCTAACTGGGATGTGCTAGCACGTTGGCCCACCGGTTATGAAAAAAATTACATTTTGAAAGCATGGCCTTACCCTGCGGTGAGCTAACGAGGGTAATGTTAAATACAGAGGCATGGCGGGGAAATGCCATGGTTCTGGCTCTAGCTGCCTGCAACAAAGTGCACACGGCGATACACTGGTAAAAGCAAATGAGGTTTAACAACGTATCCAGTTAATTTAAATAGCTCACGTTACTGTATTGTGTGAACAGTTAACTTCATTTTTTTATTGCATTTGGCGTTTTCTTTTGCAGGGGTGCAAATTTTCCTCCATAACAAGTTCCTACTTGAGACTATTTTACAGAGCTACTGTTGCTGCTTCCGGAACTTAGCGCCGCCCAAGATGATTGTGATTGGTTGAAAAGAAATGCAAACAACCCAGAGAATGTATGTGTGTGTGTGTATGGATGACTAAAGCAGCAGCGAATAAAGATCACTGACACTGACACTGCCTGTCAGGCTTGACCTTCAGCTAGCTCAGGGGGGGTTTCCATGGTAACACACACACACACACACACACACACACACACCCAGAAATACACGTTGAGGTTGTTGCGTTGCACATAAACCATGATAATGTGGCTAACTGCTACCCACACACAGCAGAGCCTCATTTCCTGTCTCCGTCCATTGTTCTGGCTCTCACACACACTGAGTACTTCCACATGTGGCACAGGATGGTTTGGCTTACTAATATCTGTTGCACACCGGCTCCCTCTGTTGGGTATAACCTGTAATGACAGCATCAGTATCACTGCTCTGTTTTGCATGTCAAGTTTCTTTTAAAGGATGCTTTACGTGCTATCAGTTACTTGTATGTCAGTTTCTCAGAAATTGGAAACAGCATTGTTTTTAGATTGACCTCGATGCACTTTTGAAACATTGGAAGGCTTTGTATCATTATCCCAAATTGTGCAGAAAATTTCAGAAATAATTCAAACCTTAGTAATTGTGAAAATAGTCCAATGATACTTAACAGCATTTAATGGTTAAATTTGTGTGGCCAAAAGATTAGATGACAGATTAATTCAGCGTAATATTTATGTTGATGCATTTTAAGCCAACAGCCTGATTATGACAGTCTGTCTCTGTCAGGGAAAAGACTTCTCAACGTTTAAGGGCCCAATTAGACTAGAAAAAGCAGTTCGGTGTCACTTAAACGGCCCATTTGTGTGACTTCTTGTTGTGTTCTTTAACTCCCCAATGTAGCACAAGTTATTGCTTTCTGTCAGATTGTTGATAGGTCTCGACAGTTCTGATTAGACTTGAAGGCAGCCTCATTTCACAGAGAAAGAATAGAAAGAACAGAAACGGAGCGACTGTGCTTTTTTGTTTGCAGAAAAAGGTTTATGGTCATGAAGGCTGGGTCATGACCTAAGGAACGAGATCCAGGGTACAAACGGCTGAAATGGCTTTCCTCAGGTGGGGGGCTGGCGTCTCCCTTAGAGATAGGGTGAGAAGCTCAGTCATCCGTGAGGAGCTCGGAGTAGAGCCGCTGCTCCTTCACTTCGAAAGGAGCCAGTTGAGGTGGTTCGGGCATCTGGTAGGTATGCCTCCTGGGTGCCCCCCTAGGGAGGTCTTCCAGGCACGTCCAGCTGGGAGGAGGCCTCGGGGAAGACCTAGGACTAGGTGGAGGGATTATATCTCCAACCTGGCCTTGGAACGCCTTGGGATCCCTCGGTCAAACGAAGATAGATGGAGGTTTGGTTATGAGTAAAACTAGTCTATATCCACAGCGTTTCATTTCAGGGATTGCTCCGTTGCCCCCGGAAATTCTGCCGGATGTCCCTTATTTATAGGGACACTCAGTATCAGCCTGATCTTGTGGGACGTTCTAATCACGACTGGAGCTCTGTGCTGCTTTGTTTCAAACAACTGCCACTAAATAAAATTCTAACCCTAACCCCATCATGGTTTACTTTTTCAGCCACAGACATCTTTACAACTCTCAGTCACAGAATGAAATGTTTATGAGAAACTCTTAAAGGCTGCATGAATAAAAGCTTAAAGAAACCATGCAGCATAATGGAGCCTGTGGGCGACCAAGGCCTCCCATTTTTACGTCTGGCCCATGCTGTGAAGGACACAGGGTGGGGAAACATTACGATTTCTTTACTGTCGCAGTGCCAAAGCAGACAGATTTACTATGTAGCGAGGAGGAAAAAGCTCCACATTTCCAATTGAATTTCTGTTAAGGCCATTAAATAAAACGAGATGTCAGGAGACCTCAGGAGAACCCACCCAGGAGTTTTCAGGGTTCTGCTGTGCCGGCACGTTGGCAGGAGCCTTAGATGATCTGCTGGATGACACAACTTGATTTGCAGCTTTGTAGCGAGGAGCAGAGGGCGGAGGAAACTGAGAACAGAAAGAGAGAAATATGGTTGCCCAACAGGGTCCATATTTCTACCAACGCCTTCAAAATCAGGGAGCATCATATGAGTCCACACAAGAGATATATGGGTAGTTTGGAAGAAGACTGAGACTTTATCCCTGCTGATCTGATGTTAGGGGTGTATTCCAGCAAAACTGTCTCGACAGGGCAAACCTTTGAAGAAACTGAGACCCGGAGAGCCCAAGCTGGAGGCAGCTATCGTAGCCTGTTAGATGTGATGGAGTCAAACGCTGCATTCCATTAGTGGTTCAACATGTCCTAATCACTTGCCCACGGGGAAATCCCCGCCGCCATCAAAAGTGTCGTTCCATTTGTCTGAAAAACTGTGAACTTGGCGAGATCGAGCCCCTGAGGGGTGCGAACAATGGGTCACTCCAGCTGTGGATATGCATTGCAGTTATGCATTTTAATGCGAAAATAAATCCATGGTTAGGTGGAAGTGATGTACAGCCGGTAAAACTCCTGTTGCCGACCACCAAAGAAGGAGAAGATGAATAAATTGAATAAATGTGATCACCAATAACTAGACTGCTCGTGTTTCCGGCCCTGTTGGATTTTGTTGTAGCGGCGTCCCCGTGCTAGTTGAGTTTCAGTAACATGCCAGTATACAGTACATATGCTCCTCACAGCCACAACCTGGTACCCTGATCTCATTGTCACCTCCCTGTGTCTCTGCCTTGCTCTGTCAGGACCTGGAGGTGCTGGAGTCGGTCCTGCGTTCCCGGGCCCCGGACGGCGACGCTCAAGAGGCCTGGGCAATCACCTCGCGCTCCTCCTCCGGTCCCAGCCGGCAGGAACGCAGCAGGCAGCTGTGGGAGGACATTAGCACGGTGGAGGAGGACTCCAGCAGACTCAACGCCCTGCAGCTTCGCCTGGATGAGTCCCAGAAAGTCCTGCTGAAAGAGAGAGAGTAAGACTCTCCAAAACTGTCTGGGCTGTAGCGAAGATATAGAGTAACAGTTACAGATAAGAAAAAAGTGTTGCATACTCTGGCTCCATACACACATGTGCTGTGCATCATACAGCATTCATTTATCGGCACTTACAAACAGAGCTCAACAAGCATACAGTGCACAGTTCTAGAATCAAAGGGTGTAGTTGGCGACTGACATTGCACTAGTGATTTCTGGGATAGACTGTTTTTTGAATTTCACAAGGATTCTTAATATAATATAATGTGGAAGAGTGAAAAATCCATTTTGAAGGTATTTGCAGACTCATAAAGTAACCCACACAGGCACCTGAGTGGCATGATTGAGTGTTGGGAACCACTAATGTGTGTTTTTGTGTCTTCCCCAGAGACAAGCTTGCACTGAGTAAGAGCATCGAGAGGCTGGAGGCTGAACTCACTCAGTGGAAATGTAAATATGAGGAGCTCAGCAAGACCAAACAAGAGACCCTCAAACAGGTCAGACATCCATGACCGCCGCTGTGCCAGTCCAAAAGAATATGTCTGAGGGGATTCTACAGAGCTCAGATAGACACCAGGTCACTGCTGTAGCATGAAACGGCATCCTCTGCATTCTGTTCGCCTACATGTTGGTTCCACAATCAATCCACAGTCGGATCAAATACGGCAACTTATTCAACCTTTTGTGCTTTAATGTTGTGCCTGACTGCAGGGTTTTTGCTTCAGTTCAGATAGAGCCCAGACTACTTTGAATTCCCAAATGGTAGCTGATGTCTTAATTTACCGTTGAAGCCTCTGAGACTCCGCGGGAAATAGAGCTAGCGCTGGCCCTTCTTGCATAGGGCCCCGTGTCTTCTCAGCATGCCATGCCAAGGTATTTATAGGAGTGAACCACCTCTACATCCTCCCACTGGATGGATCCAGGGGTCAGATAAGGCTTATATTCCTGCACAAGTCCACAGTCAGCTTTCTTGCTTATGTTCAGCTGCAGATTGTTCAGACCACCTAATGGCATGATAGACATGCTGGATGATTTTTAGCTCAAAGCTAGGGCTGGGTACCTATTTAAATACTTTTTAGGGACAGACCGAATATCCTCTTAAATCCTAGCTCTCGCCAAAATGCAACTTGGGTCTCTTTGTGAATTTACCCGAGTCAAACTTTCATATAAAAGCACATTCATGACAGAAGCGGCACTTTTAAGATTTACCGTATTCTCGTTTTTCGGTCAAAGTACCTTTTTTGAATGGGAGAGCCTAGGGCACTTTTATGCTTAAAATCACTATTTTTAAAACACTAAGAAGGCTCGACACAGCGTGAAAGTTTGTTCTAAGTATCACCAGGGGCTCTACACATGAACTCCAGCATTGAGAACATTGTTTGTGTCACAGTTTACTAAAAAAGGTTTTGAGCAACTCAGCGTTAGCATCCAACGCTATCCAACATAATGTCATTATTATTATTATTATATGAAGCTCCTTTTTCAACTACAAGGTAAAAATTGTATTTCATTAACGACAAAACAACAAATTATCCATGCATTTATATGGAACTAACCTTTAGGGGCTTTCCGTCTTTACCCTCCTCCCTTGACTATTTTTGACTGGCGAGATGGACGGCGACCAGAAAAATAACAGCTACAGTAGCTATGTTTCCATCCGCACATTTTTATCCAAATTAAGTGATACTGAATGAAAAATGCATGACATGCAGCAAAGGGTCACAGATCGGAATTGAACCCGCGGCCTCTGCTCAACCAGGTGAGCACCCGCTTCTACCAAGATCAAATAACGGGGCGCTCCGGTTGCTCATCTGTATCTGTATTGAAAAAATCTTGAACTATACCCAGCCCTTCTCAAAGTGCCAGCGTGCCTCAGAGCTGAGCTGCTAGCATGGCTGCACCTTCTCCACAACTCCGACTGGATGCCATTTACACTTAGATTTGTTTGTGATTTCAAGCCACTTGTGGAGAGAGCCTTTCATATTGGAGAGAGATGGATTTCATTCATCTGCAGCTGGAATTATTTTGATTCAGGTGTGGTCTTATTTAGTTGGTCTCAGGGATTTGGAACGCATTTATATTTCTTCAATAAATCTGAACTAAGCTACTAAAACTGTAGCGCTAGCTGGCAGTGGGGAGGCAACGCAGAGGCCTGCATGTCAGTGCCTTTTTTACTGTTCTTCTCTGGTTGCCAAGATTCTTACAGCACAGAAAGAGTTTTCCAGTCATCCATGGTTCTCCGACATCCCCTCCTTTCCTCCCCACACCTTACTCTCTCTCTCTTACTCTCTCTCTCTCTCTTTTCTAGACAGAACAGCTCAACTCGCTTTCTCTCAATTCAATTGGCATGAATGTCAGAAACAACAGTATTGACAAAGCATCAAGGATAACAATGTGAGAAGAAATGCATACACACAATTCATTCAGTAAACTAAAATATATACATTTAAAAACAAAAAGAAAAACATGAAAACAACAGTATATCTATATACAGTGAAATCGCTAGTGTCAAATGTAAGAAAGACAAAGACAAAAGCAAACATACAAAAAACATGCCAGTGCCTTCAGATAAGCAGGTTCTCTTTAAAATCTATATGCCACTGACACCCACCATGCTCAATTTTGGGATAGGCTAGGGCAGCCCACATGGGCTTAACAAAACTGTTCAAATCAGGAGAGAGTCATCAGAGAAGAGGGACAGAAGACTCAAAATTATTGCCCTAAAATCCTCAAATAAGACATGAAATGGACTCTTTAGTCTAGCCTACATTATATAACTAACAAAGTCTTACCTCTGAAGGGAGACCAGTAAACCTGCCTGTCTCTACAGGTCTCTACAGCTAATGGCAGATATTTAACTGGTGAATGTCTTCATCACATAAGGCTCTTACTTAGTATTACAAAATAATGCTTTTAACCTGCCTCACACAGACAGAAATCCGCTTATCTTCTATTCCTAAGATCACCTTTAATATCTATTCTGAAAATAAGACCTTCATATGTCCTCAACATATCCCAATGCACTGTTAAGTTCGTTTTTCTCAGATACCTTAAGTGCAGTGGTGTAATGTTACTAATTATATTAACTCATGTACTGTTTTTAAATACAAATGTTGAGGTACTAGTAGGCCTGTCGCGCTAGTCAATAAGTCAATTAATCGCACAGTAAAAAAAATTAGCTTGATCAATTTTCGGGCAAAGATAGTTTCCCGTCCAGTTTGTTTTCCTTCTCTCCTTCTACCAAAGACACTGGATGACCACTCTCGGATCCTTAGTGTAACGAGTGAGCCCTCTTGTCAGTCGCATATGTCTTTGTGTGGGGATGCGGGACTCCTGGTGGAGAGAGAGAGAAAGACCGAGGAAATGCAAGGTGCTGTCAAAAAAAAAAGAAAGTATATGAGCGATATCCCCCGAGTTACTCTGCGTCCTGTTTATCCCTTTCATTCCAAACCACACGGTTGACAACCTGCCGGTGGAGACAATAGAGACAGTGGAGACAGGCTCGGACATAAACGCCACGGGCTGCTGTGGACTTGTCAGTCTAGCAATCGCTCTCAGGAAAGTCCCAGTGTTAAATACTCTCTAGAAATAATAGTTTATTGGTCTTTGAAAAGGTGTACCGTCACTATTTTGCCATTATCATTATATTCGATGAAAATGGTCTCGGAACGACAATATTATCGTTTATCGCGATAATTTCTGGGACAATTTATCATCCAGCAAAATGTATTATCGTGACAGGCCTAGGTACTAGTACTCTACTTGAGTCATCATTCTACTTCTACTCCTCTATATTTCAGAGAGAAAACTCCACTACATTCATCTGACAGCTTTAGTTACTTTACAAATTACGATGTCTGAAACACATGTAGTTTTATAAAATCTGATGTTTTATAATGGATAAAAATAGCCAACAATATAATGAAATGAATAGACCATTAAACACACAACTCTTTGGATCATTTCCAGTTTCTAAAATGTTCCACCACTCGGGGGCAGTCCTGGCCTGCAGAGAGGAGAAACATAAGGACACAGCAAAAACAAAACCAGTTTGAGTTATATATATATATATATATATATATATATATATATATATATATATATATAGGAGGGGATGTGAGAGGTGTGTAGATGGTGTGTTTAGAAGATAAGCGGGGTAGAAGGGATGGAGATGAAAGCATGGTGCAGCAGGGTGAAGCGCTGAAGGTGGGGAGGAGGCAAAGATGCAATGATCAGATAAGAACAAGGAGGGATAAAAAAAAAGGCAAGTCAAAGGAGGTTGGGTCAACCTTATCTACACACTTGTTGTCCTAGATACTTCAAGATCACAGGGATGTGTGGTTCCAGAAATGGCCACCTTTTAAGAAGAAAGGGAGCGTCTTTAATCACAAAAGTTGTAGATAACACTAATGTCAAGCTATTGCTATAGTAAGATATGATGGATGGAATTGTAGGTATCACGCATTTCTGAAGTGAATACTGATGTTGTCCTGTCTTTTCCTTAGAGCATTACTTTAGTACTACTTTGTTATAGTATTACTAAGTACTAATGTTAGAATTTTAGCATATTTGGGATTTCAGTTTCAGAATAAGCAATGTGTGTTTGCACACTTGAATTTGAATTTTAATAAGCAGCATCTTATGTAATTAAAAGGATATAAATGCTGCTCCTCACAGCTTTTTCAGCGGTCATTGTAGAGTTGCATTGTTTGTAGTCTGTAGGGATTTGGGTTGGGAACCGGAGGGTCGCTGGTTCAGGTCCCCATACGGACCAAAGTATGGTGGTGGACTGGTAGCTGGAGAGGTGCCAGTTCAACAGCTCGATCAACGTGGATGGTCCGACAGTGTTGTTGTTGCCATTATTTAGAATTCCTTGCGGGGGAGACAGAAACTACGTACTCTAGCTTTAAAAACAGTACTGCTCGATTTCAGTGGTCCTGCAATGTTTTCTCACAAACATTAACTTAAAGGACTAGATTATAGATATTCACACTGTGTTTTTATGTCCGTACTGTATTCATGATCACACTGCACTACAATAGAATTTGTACAATCCATTGTTTAAGAAACAATCTGTTGAACCTAATCTTACTTTTGAACCTAATCTCACTTTACTTTTACAAATGTACTTAACCTTTGTAATATTTACTTACTTACTGAGATGATCAATAAAGTATTCTGATTCTGATAACCACCCCCTCACCCCCAAATTCCTAACACCATGTAGCTGAACCTGCTAAAGGAAATGCACCAAGATGAACTCGGTCGCATATCTGAAGACTTGGAGGACGAACTGGGAGCCCGAACCAGTATGGACAAGAAACTAGCTGAACTGCGTACTGAGGTGAGGAGCCTGGGGAGCAGAGAGAGAGAGGAGTAAAGGTACTTTATTGTCACATACGCATACATGTTGCAAAATTCATTCTCTGCATTTAACCCCTCCCTCAAGGGAGCAGTGGGCAGCCATTTACAGCGCCCTGGGACCAACTCCAGATCTGAGCCAGGGCCTTGATCAAGGGCACAGACTGGAGAACCTAGTAAATGTTTTTTGATGGTGGGGGAAACTGGAGCACTTGGTTAAATCCATGCAAACATGGGGAGAACATACATACTCCACAAAGAGTGGCTAACCGGTGAAACTTCTATCCATTGGGCCACCATGCACCATGAGTAGTTAACGGCAGCATGAAGGAAGTAGGAGCACGAGTGTGGGGTGGTGGTACAGATACAATGTCTGTAAAACAAAGCCATGGATCAACCTTATTAGCTGATTTATTTTTTTCCTGAATGTCCCAGTTAGATTGTTAACCATTGAAGGAAATTTCTAGCATTCTCCTGCATTAGGGCACGGCCATATTGTGGCTATCATCAGACCAAGCCAAGCACAATAGATCTGGGGAGTCTGCTCTGTATTTTCTCTGCACAACAGGCATGACCAATGGGCATAGTTTAAATGACTCTGTACGCAATTGGATAGTCCTTCCACCAATCAGACCAACCATCCGAGTGACTAGATAAGCCAGTTTGTGATTGGTTCCCGCAAAATTGTGAACTGAAGCAGGGAAATTAAACGTGCAGGTCTCCAGACTGAGCTGCAGGGCCAAATCAAATCACCGGAAGAGTGGGTGGGGTTTAACCAGTCTAGCATAGTCAACCACCACAACATTTACATTTCACAGCTGATGGAAATGAGTCACTTTTATATTCATAGCTTTATGATTTAAGTGGTTAAAAACTGTTTAGCAGGCTGCCCGGAGCATCCTCGACACCCCCGTCCTGCCCTGTAGGCAAATTCATTCAATTCTCTGAAATAATTAACATAAATGTAACATATTGCTCAGTAGCACTAACTGAGAATATGCCACATCTATTACAGCACACAGTGTCAGCAGCAAATGTAATACACTTTTTAATAGCATAAGGTTAAAAAAAAGCACATGGCTCCACAGGCTGTTCTGTTTACTGGCAATTGCACGTTGCTAGTAAACACAACCTGAATATCAACGCGTGGCTGCACAAGTAACATTAAACAATCTGCATTTCTATCAGCTACGCAGTAAGAAAGACAGCAACAGTAACATTATCAAGACGATAATATATATCACTCTCCCTTATCAAATAAATGTCATGTCGTAACTTGGGCTAAACTACCACATCGTAGCAGAACACTGAAGATAACAAGGCAGGCCTCAGGAGCCTCGGATGAATCTGGGAAGGAATTAAATACAGGGTTTCCACAGCGTTGTAATCCACCGCGATAATAATGATATTTTAAACGAAAAAGGGTAATTGTTACCATCAGCATTTCTACCGTGGTTTACCGTTACACCGGTAATCGTTACATCCCTATTCAATTGTATTTATAGTGTCAATTTATAAAATCAGTTATCTCAGGACACTTTACAGATAGAGTATCCCCCCCACACACACACACACACACACACACACATATACAGGTAAAAGCCAGTAAATTAGAATATTTTGAAAAACTTGATTTATTTCAGTAATTGCATTCAAAAGGTGTAACTTGTACATTATATTTATTCATTGCACACAGACTGATGCATTCAAATGTTTATTTCATTTAATTTTGATGATTTGAAGTGGCAACAAATGAAAATCCAAAATTCCGTGTGTCACAAAATTAGAATATTGTGTAAGGGTTACATTTTGAAGACACCTGGTGCCACAAAGTAATCAGCTGATTAACTCAAAACACCTGCAAAGGGCTTTAAATGGTCTCTCAGTCCAGTTCTGAAGCCTACACAAACATGGGGAAGACTTCAGATTTGACAGCTGTCCAAAAGGCGACCATCGACACATTGCACAAGGAGGGAAAGACACAAAAGGTTATTGCTGAAGAGGCTGGCTGTTCTCAGAGCTCTGTGTCCAAACAGAATTAATAGAGAGGCAAAGGAAAAACTGTGGTCAGAAAAAGTGTACAAGCGATAGGGATCACGCGCCTAGTCAAGATTGTGAAAAAGGGTGTGGACAGCTGCTGGAGTCAGTGCTTCAAGATCCACCACCAAGAGACGCTTGAAAGACATGGGTTTCAACTGCCGCATACCTCGTGTCAAGCCACTGTTGACCAAGAAACAGCGAAAAGCGTCTCACCTGGGCTAAGGAAAAAGAGCTGGACTGCTGCTGAGTGGTCCAAAGTCATGTTTTCTGACGAAAGCAAATTTTGCATTTCCTTTGGAAATCGAGGTCCCAGAGTCTGGAGGAAGACAGGAGAGGCACAGGATCCACGTTGCCTGAAGTCTAGTGTAAAGTTTCCACCATCAGTGATGGTTTGGGGTGCCATGTCATCTGCTGGTGTCGGTCCACTCTGTTTCCTGAGATCCAGGGTCAACGCAGCCGTCTACCAGCAAGTTTTAGAGCACTTCATGCTTCCTGCTGCTGACCTGCTCTATGGAGATGGAGATTTCAGGTTCCAACAGGACTTGACGCCTGCACACAGCGCAAAATCTACCCGTGCCTGGTTTACGGACCATGGTATTTCTGTTCTAAATTGGCCAGCCAACTCCCCTGACCTTAGCCCCATAGAAAATCTGTGGGGTATTGTGAAAAGGAAGATGCAGAATGCCAGACCAAAAACGCAGAAGAGTTGAAGGCCACTATCAGAGCAACCTGGGCTCATAACACCTGAGCAGTGCCAGAAACTCATCGACTCCATGCCACGCCGCATTAATGCAGTAATTGAGGCAAAGGAGCTCCAACCAAGTATTGAGTATTGTACATGCTCATATTTTTCATTTTCTTACTTTTCAGTTGGCCAACATTTCTAAAAACTCCCTTTTTGTATTAGCCTTAAGTAATATTCTAATTTTGTGACACACGGAATTTTGGATTTTCATTTGTTGCCACTTCAAATCATCAAAATTAAATGAAATAAACATTTGAATGCATCAGTCTGTGTGCAATGAATAAATATAATGTACAAGTTACACCTTTTGAATGCAATTGCTGAAATAAATCAAGTTTTTCAAAATATTCTAATTTACTGGCTTTTACCTGTATATATACACACAGGAACATATATACACACAGGCAGAAACCTTGGTGCCGTTTGGGACAGAGACACAGATGTCCTGAGATCCTTCGGTGTACACTGTATCTCTCTGTGTCTCCGTCAGATGGAGAGGCTGCAGGTGGAGAACGCTGCGGAGTGGGGACGTGGGGAGCGCTTGGAGACGGAGAAACTTGCCCTGGAGAGGGACAACAAGAAGCTGAGAGCTCAGGTGGAAGACCTGGAGGAGCAACTGGCCAAGAAGCGCCGGCAGGCTGCCTCGGCACTCGACATCGACCTCAAGGCCATCCAGAGCGAGCTGTTTGAGAGAAACAAGGTGGGCACACGTCCCAGTGCTTCACCATGCTGTCGGCCATCCT
>JABXJD010000237.1:775000-1001438 GCA_013375575.1 Percina caprodes | reverse complement strand
CAGGTGGCGCTGTGACACAATGACTCACAGATCTGATACTACCCGCGGCCTCATCGTTTACAATTTTTACATCTGCTTACACACGTTATCAAAACTATCTCTCCGGTTTTCAAAAGTCTACACACAATTCCCAAAACTGTACACACAAAATTTAAAAGTCCTCACATCTCCTTCAAACTGAAACACAGCAGTCAAAACACCTTAAAAATGCCATAAACACATCTCAAAAAGAAGCATTTGTATCAAAAGGCTTTTTTTCATAACAGTAGGCTACATTTGTGGATATATCATGTACACACTGTTGTTCTAAATCTAAAGCTCTTTTGTCTTTCATAGGCTTATATCTACATTTCCATTGAAGAACACGTGTGTGTGTGTGTGTGTGTGTGTGTGTGTGTAAATGGCCTGTTTATATACTGCTTTTCTAGTTTTAACAACTAGCCTACTAAATGCACTTTTATATATTACAGACACCATTCACACATAGGTGTGTGTGTATGTGTGTGTATGTGTGTGTTTGTGCGTGCGTGCGTGTGCGTGCGCACGTTCACATCTTTCACTTACTGATTACTGAAACTAAGTGAAAAGCTGAGAAATAGCTTATGGTCTCGGAGATTTGGTGTGTGCTTTTGCGCTTTAAATGACAGGATTCAAAAATTGGGTGACATATAAAGATTTGATGTAAGCAGTTGTAAAAAATCTGTAACCTATTATTTTAAAATTGCAGTTGAATGGTGTGTCATCACAATCAAAATGCAAAACGTCTGACATCATTTTACTAATGCAAGATGCCTAAAAAAGTTATGGGGAACAGAAGGAAAATATGAGGACACTGCTGGACAACAGGCGCGCAAAAACACACCAAAAAAATGAACACAAGCAAAAGATGGCCATACAGTTAATTCAGGTGTTTCACAGAGAGAAATGCACCTCCAGATAAAGCCTTTCATCAGTACGCTACATGCAGCAGGTTGCAACGCCACAACACTCGGAGCCAACCAGACCATTGTGCGAATTACGCCGCGCTTTTGGCCACAGCTTCGATCAAGCCAAACGTAACAGACATCTCTAGGATTCTGATATCGCCAATTGGCCTAATCATTGTTAGTTAACAGGCACTTGTCTGCAGGCTCAAAGTGGCGCGAGCGGACGATCTTGTACTGCCTTTTTCCAAACTGAAGCGTGCTGTTTTAATCTCCTGCAAAGTAATTACTTAGGCAAGTTAGGCTATCCCAATTTTAAACTGTTTCGACTTGAAGTGTAATCTTTAATCTGTTATATGTTGATGGTGAGGTGGGCTCTCAGCTAAATCACATTCACTTTAGCTGCAACTGTAGTACTGTTTAGTTGTTCTGTCTATTGGAAATATAAGCCAATGTTGTTTTGTAATTTTAATGTGGCCACACCTCTCGTGGATTCGAACCCGCGTCCTACGCGACACGAGGCAGAGGGAAATAAAGTGGAACAGAGGTCGCGGTATTGATGGTGATTGTTATCCAATAATTCCCAGAATGTTTCTTAAACTACTCCTGGATGAATTTTACTTTATGAAAGGAAACTGGAAAGTTATAATATTAAACTGTTTAGACGTGAAGTGAGACGTAGAGACAACTCTAAAAAAAAGACTAAATAAAAAATATAGGTAGTATTGCTGGTCCACACCTGGACCACAGGGAGACTCTTTGCTGATAACGGACATGCAAGCAACGTTGGCTTTGAGTCGGGGGATAGAGAGGGGCAGTATCAAATTCTGCAACGCTTTATCGCTGCCATCTCCTACATGTTTGCGTCACTTCGCTCTGAGTCACACTGCTGCTCAACTGCCTACAATTTAAATAAAAGAATCGAACGGTATATATAGGCCTCCAATGTCAATTGAGTTTCACTGACGGTGCATCCTTGTTTTCTCTGTTAATTCTCATGTAGGACACACTCTGTGTTCATTCCCATGTCGGACACACTCTCTCTCTCATAGTCACTGCAGACACTGTTTTCAGATTTTAAATTGCTTTAGTTTACAATTTATTGGCTTTATTTGGCTTTGATTTGGTTAAAGATGCCCATTGGAATTGTGGGTAATGCCTGATAAATGGAATGTAAAATTAATTTATACAAATTTTCATGACTCATCCATAAAACAAGAACTTTAATCAGGTATATGGTCAAGGTGAGGTGAGCTCTAAGCTAAATCACATTTCCTCTAGCCACGGCTGCCACTGTAGTACTATTTTAGTTATTTTGTCTGATTAAAATAAAAGCCCGTTAGATTGGGTTGTTGTTTTGTTATTTTTTAATCTGGCCTCTACTCGCTTAGAATCAAACGGTCATCTCGCGCGCCACTAGGCAGGGAGAAATAGGCTGCAGTACCAAGTTCGGCCACAGCGTGAAGTCAATGGGCAGGTGGCGCTGTGACACAATGACTCACAGATCTGATACTACTCCCGCGGCCTCATCGTTTACAATTTTTACATCTGCTTACACACGTTATCAAAACTATCTCTCCGGTTTTCAAAAGTCTACACACAATTCCCAAAACTGTACACACAAAATTTAAAAGTCCTCACATCTCCTTGAAACTGAAACACAGCAGTCAAAACACCTTAAAAATGCCATAAACACATCTCAAAAAGAAGCATTTGTATCAAAAGGCTTTTTTTCATAACAGTAGGCTACATTTGTGGATATATCATGTACACACTGTTGTTCTAAATCTAAAGCTCTTTTGTCTTTCACAGGCTTATATCTACATTTCCATTGAAGAACACGTGTGTGTGTGTGTGTGTGTGTGTGTGTGTGTGTGTATGTGTATGTGTAAATGGACTGTTTATATAATGCTTTTCTAGTTTTAACAACCAGCCTACTAAATGCACTACTATACACAATTCCCAATACTGCACACACAAAATGCAAAAGTCCTCATATCTCCATCAAAATGAAATACTGCAGTCAAAATACCTTAAAAATGCCATAAACACAAAAAGAAGCATTCTTAAATGGCTTAACAGTAGGCTACATTTTGAATATACCACACTGGTGTTTTAAATCTAAATTTGTATTTGTAAAGCCTTTCCTGGCACAAAATACATTCAGGTTTTTCAGAAAACAAAAAATGGAATAGATATACAGTATTTATTAAAAATGTCACTCAAAAATGTTATGACAATAGATGACTATTGACATACTTATAACAATGTCTGTCAATTATAAATATATATACTGTATTTATATAGGACTTTTCTAGTCTTAATAACTACTCAAAGCACTTTTACATCATACAGGAACCATTCACACACTGTGAATGAGGCTGCCGTACGAGGTCACACACACACACACACACACACACACACACACACACACACACTTCAGGGTTCAGCATCTCCCACTGAGCCACAGCCGCCCCGGAATTATCCAACATAAGATGAATAAATGCCTTTGGGCCATTTTAAACCTTCAACTCTGTCAACAATCAGTGTGTTTACATGCATAGAAACCTCATCACTTACCAATTATGGATGAGCCCTAAATGATGTTAGTAACTTAGATCGATAGATTTTTGTTCTTCTTGAAGCGGCTGCTGTTGTAAAATATCCTGAGTCACATTGTCTTGTCTCTTGAATTAGTTTAGAATAGTTAGAAAGTAATTTTAAGGCCGTTACTGATAAGAATATTTGATTATTTAAAAATCCACTAAGCAGATAAATAGATTTCCCCAACATTAGTTATTTATAGTTCACAACAGAACAGAGGAACATCAAAATATATTAAAGTTCTGATAAATAAAATTTATAAAAATACCATAAATAAAAATTTTAAAATGTAAACAAAAACTTACTTAAGATATGAAACTTGAAGTCCTTTGAACAAAAAAAAAACAAAACAGTGTTGCCAACAGGGACGTTGTAGAGCGCCCTCTGCTGGAAAGACTATGCAACACCAACGCTCACAACATGGTTGACAGTCCGTTTTTATTTTTTCAGATATTCATTTATACATATTGAAATTGTTTATTAGGAATAGTCCCTTGAGATGTGACATCTCGTTTTCGAAGGGAGTCCTTAAAGGCAAGAAAAAAAAATAAAAATATAGTACACTTACAATTTATCATATGTTATATGTTTTTATATATATATTTTTTAAATCAGCCATTATAAATACCGATATCGATATATTGGAAAATGCCTAATATTGGCCAGCCAGTATATATTCACCTTGTGGATCCGGCCCAAATGGTGTTCATTTATTATGAACAAACCAATCAGTTTATCAATGATGATTAAATCAAGCTTCAGAATACACATCAGTGGTAGTGAATCCATGTTTATTCTGTGACACGACCATCGGTCTCTTTGTGTCTGCTGTTGAGCCAAAGCTACACAGTTCTAGAGTTGCGTATCGGCCATTACATTTCATTGGGAATTGGTAGCCAGCTCTTCCTGTGTGCGCCTGTTCCTACTTCTTTGAATCTTGTCAAGGAACTTTCAGTTTAGGTTAGGTCACCAGGGTCACCATGGTACCCTGTGTGCTGTCAGTCACGTAATGATGGCAGTATCTGCTGGTAAAGCTCAGTCATGTTGATTTCCTGGAAGGCTGCGGCCAGCTCTGGTAACGAATCGTAGTTCCTCACTACGAAACCTTGGAGACTGATCAAAAGACACGGAGAGAAACACAGAGAGGAAGCATCTGAGAGCTGCTGCTGTGTGATCCAACACTGACCACATCATGGCCCTAGAAGTCCTGCCCTTATTAAGGGTCCAAGCCCGAGGATGCGTGCACCGCAGAATTGCAAGGCAATACGCCGTTCACACAGCAGGGCTGTGGAACCCTATTGTTTTCCT
Source organism: Percina caprodes (assembly GCA_013375575.1). Lineage (NCBI taxonomy): Eukaryota > Metazoa > Chordata > Actinopteri > Perciformes > Percidae > Percina > Percina caprodes. The sequence goes on along the minus strand of JABXJD010000237.1, from coordinate 996,603 downwards.
AGGGTTTCTTCTTCATAATTTTCTTCCCCGCATAAAACTGGTGCTGCAGCCTAAACCGTACATGGTGGCAACGTGCCATTTTCAGGACTGGTCCAAAACTGCGCAAAGACCTCAGCCGCAAAAATTGACCTACTTCCACTATAGCAGAAAAACGCGTTTGGCCCTATAACTCCTAAACCAAACATCTGAAATTTAAAAACCTTATATTCCCGCGTTCCCTGGAACCTACTGAATCTCGTGATATAGGCCATTTTCCGCTTGGACTTTTATGCTTGCAATTTATCGAAAACCAACTTTTTCGAACTCCTCCTAGACCGTGCAATGGATCTGCACAAAACTTGGCACATAGCATCTCCAGACTGACCTGACAAAAAGCTGTATAAAGATTTTTTATAGAATAAAAATTGCGCATATTACGCACATACAAATTTGTGTAGCTAACTATGAAAACACCGACTTTGCCATATCTCGGCCAAAATAAATGCTGTCAAAGCCAAACTTTAGGATATTGCTTGGTATGACTCTCCGAGGCTCTAACACAAATTGTACGAACAGTGGCCATTAGGGGGCGCTACAAATACAAAAGGTTTATATCTCATGAACCGCTAATCCGAATTTTACAGAATTTGATGGATACCATCTAGGGCCAATCCTGAGGTGCCCTTCACAGTGCGGTACTGATTGGTACAAGTGGGCGTGGCCTTTGGGCCAACGCCTGGATTAACCACTTCCACTAAAGTGAATTTATAAGTGAAATTAACAGGGTAGATGTACAGTGGGTAGCTGAACAGACCTACCAAATATTACACATGTGGACTACTAGGTGGCGCTAAAATGGCGTAAAACGTGTTTTTGCATATAACTTCTACATTATACATCCCACATTGAAATCTTTCATATCCACGTGTTCCCTCTGTCAAGCAGAGTCTTCTGATATAGGCCACGGCCATTTCTTCTCACAATTATTTTCGCAATATTGCGACAAGTGCGAAACCAACTTTTTTGAACTTGTCCTAGGCCGTAAGACAGATCTGCATGAAACCTGGTTTGTAGCATCTCCAGATGGCCCTAACAAAAAGTTGTATAAAGATTTTTTTGCTACGTTAATGTGTGCTCATTTGATGACCAAACAAAGTTTCTATTGTAACGTACCAAAACCGTATCATATCATATCTTGGCCTAATTAAATGATCTCAACATATCACTTATGAGCAGTGTTCATTCCTCTCCAATGCTCTGTACCAAATTTGGTAAAGATAAGCCTTTAGGGGCCGCTATAATCAACGTTTATTGCTTTTGTTGAAATACTCAATGCCTTTAAATGGGAAATTGGCAATTGCAACATCTGCCACAATAAATGCTATCAAAACCAAACCTGTGATGATTGTTTACCATGCCGCCCGGAGGCTCTGTACCAAATTTGGTAAAGGGGCGCTATAATCAACGTAGACCATTTTGGGCCTTTTTATCAAGCTTTTGCATCCAGCCTAGGAGCCCAGAGTTTTTCAGGGTCATTGCGCTATTAAGCCGTACCGTTACGTGCGCTTCTCCGTATTTCCCGACATTTGCCCACCTACGGTTTTGCTTCGGGTTCCGCTTTTGTGCGTTCCCCGAGTCGGGGCCGACTTGCGCGGGGAGGCTTGGACCCCGTTGTAACTGCGTGCAGTTCTAGTTTAATTTCTCTGCTACATCAGAGTCATGTGCCTGTGATCCATACCTATGTCCGCTGGAGGGAGACAAAGGGCTTTCAAGGAGAACCTTCATCATCCTCTCTTTGCATTTCTTGCCCGAAGAATCCACATCCACCTTCATCGTCTTCAAAAGGCGACAGAACTCCTGAAGAGACATGAGTACACACTCATCATTCACGACTCCACAAATAGCATCACAAACTCAACATACAATATTCACTGAAGTTACTGTAGCAGTAGAAACTGAAGTGTGTGTGTGTGTGTGTGTGTGTGTTGGCCACGAAGAGTTTGTGAAGCAGTCTGGATCAAAAATAGTACATTTCCAGGATAATTTCCTCACAGTAATATAATTGCCGGCACTGCACACAACACCAATATATCGGGAAATGCCTAATATAGGCCCGCCCGATTATTATTAACAACTTAAAATTTTACATACATGTTAAACAGATTATTGAACATTTTGGCATACAGAGAAGAAAATAAATAGAAGAGACCTAGAGACATAAGACATACAGTAGGCCTATGTCCAGTATATGTACTGTATGTACTAGGGATCGACCAAAACTGTTTTTTTTCAAGGCTGGTGACGATGCCGATACCGATTATTAGTAGTAGGTGAAACTGCATTTCATGTGAAAATGAAAATCTTTAAGTCAAAATAAAGATTTTGGATTGTTACAAACTCTACCACAAACTTTTGTTTAAATGCTTTAAGCAATTGTTTAATAAATGAGAAATGTTCAACATTATACCCAGTAACAGATTCAGATCCATTCATTAACTTTATCAGATATCTGGCAAATAAAGCGCCGATACTGATTACTCTCGAGTATGTACAATACATGCTGCATAAAAGACATAAAGCACAAAAAGCAGCAGGCTGATAAAAATGTGGGTTGGTACCTTGATATTGGGTCTGGCTCCCTGCAGAACCACCAGTATACTGTGTCCCAGTAGTAAGCTCCCAGTGAGCTGCAGCGTCTGGCTCCAGCGCTCCAGCAGGCCGATGTAGCGACTCCGAGATCGGATGTGGTCTAACGACAGCACTGCCGTCCACTCCTCCTCTCTCTCTGTCTCTTTCACCTCCTTCTCACCCCCTCTGCATTTCTCCGTCACCTCCACACACTGCTAGTGTTTAACACAGACCAAATGATTGTCAGAGGAGCATTTCTTTTACCCTCGTGTTGTCCTCCCTCTGTTTTTTTTCCTGTTCATAAGCATCAAGTATAAATGATCACCCAATTCTTGCCTTGACCAACTGCCACTTTGCTCGTTTGAAAGCCATGATGTCTCTTATGGGTGGGCCAATTTCTCTGGGCGGGCAAGCAGAAGATAGGGAGGCAACCTTGCCCCTTATGACCTCATAAGAGGCAAGATTCCAGATCGGCCCAGCAGGATACCCAGGACTCGGTTTACACCTATCACCATTTCTAGCCACTGGGGGACCATAGACAGGCTGGGGGGAACTCATATTAATGTTAAAATTCCTCATAAAGTAAAATTTTCATGACATGGGACCTTTAACCCTCATGTTGTCCTCGGGTCAAATTGACCCGTCTTCCTAGAGCAATGTTCTTTTTATACTACCCAATTGTAATCACCCAAAATAACATGATAGATTCCACACAACACTCTTTGTCTCTACTTTCATTAATTTTGGGGTGTCTTATTCAATTTTATAGCATTTGAAAAACAAATTGAAGTGGTTGGATATAGTATTGAGTAAAAGTTGACAGACTTTCCTTTAAATTTTTGTCTAACTAATTCCTAATTTCTTCTTTTCCAACATTATAGGTATAATTTCCTATAAATGAGGTTTATGGACCATTAATTCCAAAAATAACTGTAAAAGTAAAGTTAATAAGTTAGTGTTACAAAGTTTTATAAGTAAAAAAGTGACAAACATTGAAAAAAAGCGTCAAAAGTGTTGAAAAAAGGGACAAAAACAAGAAAAAGTTAAAAACATTGATAAAAAGCGTCAATTTTAAATTTTGACGGGAAGACAACACAAGGGTTAAAATTGGCTCGGGATGGGGGGGGCAAAAAAAGCTCCTGGGGACATCCCTAATGTTCACAGCTAAATTTCTAAAGTAACAGCTCAACAGAAAGTCAGTAAACGTGTTTATTCAGCCTACCTGCAACCACTCCACAAGCTGATGGACCATCGGTTCTGGAGGTAGAGCTGCAGCCTGATCCAGCAGCGTCTGTCTGATGTTGTGACACTGAGTCCTAGAGAGAGCAGTGGACGAGACAGAAATTGCGGGGGGACAGGAAGGGTAGCTGGGCTGCAGATGGAACAACAGTGTCACGTCCAGCCCTCTTTCTCCTCCGACAGTGCTGTTGATTTGGACCATAAGACCATCCTGAGCTACAAGGCAAACAGAGTGAACATTGCAGCACTGCTACAGGACTAACAGACAGTAGGATTGGAGTTTTAGTTAGTAAGTCAGAAATAGCTGACTCTGAGACCACAGTAGCAGATAGCATTGAATTATACTACCCCTATTTACATATCAAGGGGGCTGGGCAGGGGAGCAATGAGGTATGGTAAGCCGTAGCTCTCTTTAAATGGTATTAAATGTGTTGATGGTGAATAGGAAATTTCTTTATTGGAAAAGAGCAACATACACAGGTATATCTTTCTCATTGTTATTATTGTAAGGTGGTTACCTCTCAGTTGAAGGTTAAGAGGAAGTTATAGTAAACATTGAAATTTTACTGTGATAGGAAAAACAGAAGTGGATTTTTTCAGATGGTTGACTGTGTTTTGGTTGAATAAAGTGTAGTCTCACTTTGACAGACCTTCCTCAAAAGCCTTCTGAAGGGAGGTCTGGCTACTCCACATAGCATTCGGGGATGGGAGGAAAACGTGCTCTGGTTTAATGGCATTAAACCGTCGGGGGGCGGTGCTAAATCCGCACAGAGCCGCTGCAAAATAGTTGTGCGAGAGAAAACTCAGATTGGACCGTTTTACAGTGGACGCATCCAAGCGTGCGCACCCCAATGTGACGTCAAAATGATGGAGAGCTTAATGACGCGCAAGGATTTTGAGTGCGTCCGAGAAGCCTTTTTTTTATGGTGAATATATATATATTTTTTAATCGGCCTTAAAAATCCTTTATCGGTCAGCCTCTATTACTAACCTGTCCCTCCCTGCCCTCTAACATGATTTCAGTTTTAGTTTAGTTTAATATGACTTTTCAATTAACCGCTTTGTTCACCTGTCTACCATATGAGTTACAGAGGGAATACACATTATATCAGGCCGTTTAAAAAAAATCTAAAATCACACTTTTTGGCTAAATAGTTAGTATTAGTATTGCGACGATGTTGTAGGGTTGACAAAAAGATTAACACATGAGTTTTGATAAATAATCACCTTTTAACAGATAAACAATCTAAATGGACCCAAGTTGATTTCCTGTTGCAGCGTATGTGAATAGGCTCATTCGAGAAGAGCCAGGCCGCCCGTTGCATGCTGGTTAGATTTGTCCGACTTGATCCTGACTTGCTCTGACGTCATGCACACATAGGCAACGATAATCTCACGAGAGCAAGGCAGAATTTATGGTCAATAAACCTCAAATTATAACTAACTAATAACTTACTAAAAAATTAGGAATTATTTAGACTGAAATTAAAGGGATGTATGTAGATGGATAATCACAGACTGGAATATGTCAACTTTTACTCAATACTATTTCAAAACCACTTCAAATTTGTTTCCCCAAATGTTACAAAATTAAATAAGACACCCCAAAATTAAAGACAGTAGAGATTTGTACTTGCCAAAGAGCGTTGTGTGGAATCAATCATGTTATTTTGGGTTATTACAATTGGGTAATTAAAAAGAACATTGATATAGGAAAACAGGTCAAATTGACTCGAGGACAACATGAGGGTTAACAGGGTTGTTGGAGATGAACTGCGCCTAGCCTGTAAAGTGGACGAGAGCAGTCGGGGACGGTGACAAAAATCCGCTCTCAAGTCAGACAGTTTCCAGCCAATTTCAGCAGCCTTCAGGCTGAACAAGAAGTGACAGAAACACTGTGGTCCAATTCCGATTTGATAAAATGTTATCAGACCAAAATATCAGCTTGTACAGTCTCCAGTTGTTTTAATTATGACAGAGTAGCTGTCAACATTTTTTTTAACAACACACTGTAGATGATGCATGATCAGAATAGATTAGACTCTCTGAGTTCTAGTCTATCAGCCACACAACATGTGTTCTGTACAGAATAAGCCTTTAAGGCAAGGCAAGACAAGGCCGTTTTACTTGTATAGCACATTTCAGCAACAGGTCACAGAAAGCAGACCTCTCCCAGATGACCTGAGAGGTCTGGGTGGTTCATAGTGTAGTAGCGGATCAGAAATCAATTATTTGAGGTACAGGAAGCCAGTGCAGAGACTTCAGAACTGGAGTGATGTGATCCAGTCTCTTGGTCTCAGTGAGGACTTGAGCAGAAGCGTTCTGAATCAGCTGCAGCTGTCCTATTGATTTATTTAGGGAGACCTGTAAAGACCCCGTTACAGTAGTCCAGTCTACTGAAGATGAAAGCATGGACAAGTTTTTCCAAATCCTGTTGACACATAAGTCCTTTAACCCTTGATATATTCTTAAGGTGATAATAGGCTGACTTTGTAATTGTCCTAATGTGGTTGTTAATATTCAGGTCAGAGTCCATGACTACACCAAGATTTCTGACTTTGTCGTTTGAAGCTGAGCGCAGACTTTTAATCGTTCCTCATTTTGGACCAAAAACAACCACCTCAGTTTTTGCTCCATTTAATTTAAGAAAGTTCTGGCACAACCAGTCATTTATTTGTTCAATGTACTTAGTCAGTTTTCGTATTAAACTATAGTCCCCTGGCGATAAAGTTATATAACTTCGTGTTTCATCTGCATAACTATGGTAACTTCTTTTGTTAATTTCCATAATCTGAGCCAGTGGAAACAGAAGAGGCCACAGAACAGAGCCTTGGGGAACTCCGCACGTCATATTTGTATGCTCAGATGCATAATTACCTTTAGACAAATTTAAATCAGACAAATGGCAATTAAAATCCCCAATTCAAAATCAATAAAAGGTTTATACAAAACGTCATCATGTTGAGTCAATTGTGAACCAATCAGCTGATCGGCTGGCGTTTCCCAGCATGCTCTGGGTCCGCCTGGGTCTTGCAGTCGGCAAAAAGCAACTGTGCTGCCTGCGTCTCAGAACTGCGGCCGCCTTGCTCTCGTGAGATTTCCGTTGCCCACGTGTGCATGTCGTCAGAGCAAGTCAGGATCAAGTCGGACACAAATCTAACCAGCATGCATTGTACGGTGATCGCCAGTGATCCATTCTGCGCAGACCTGGCTCATCTCCAACAAGCCTACTGTCATGGGTTTGAGACACAGGCAGCGCAATTACTTTTGCAAGACCCAGGCAGACCCAGAGCATGCTGGAAAACGCTGGCCACTCAGCGGATTAGTTCAGAATCTACTCAACATGATGACATTTTATAAACTTTCTGTTTTTGAATCAGAGAGATTTTAATTTCTATTTGTCTGATTTAAAGGCTTATTCTGTACAGAACACATGTTGTGTGCCTGACAGTGATGTTAAGAAATCAGAGAGACCAAATCTGTTCAGATCACGGATTATATACAGTCATATACAGTTGTTTATTAACATCAACAACAGATCGCATGTAGAGAATTTGGACAGCTACTCTGTCTTAATAAAAACAACTGGAGACTGTGAACAAGCTGATATATGAGTTGGATAACATCTGTGACACGTGTTTCTTTGACTTCCTGTTCAGCATGAAGACTGCTGGAATCGGCTGGAACCTGTCCGTCTTTACCACGGCTTTTTGTCACCGCCCCGACTGCTGCCGCCTGCTCTCATTCACTTTACAGGCGAGGCGCAGATCATCTCAAACGATCTATCAACTGACAGGAAGTTAACAAGGGGCCAGGCTGTTGCCTAGCAATGTAATTCCACTGAAGAGGTGAATAACTTGGGTACTAATGACACAATAGGTAAGGGCAAATAATAGAACTGATAGCTAGTAAATCTGGTAAATTCAGAAAATTACACCACTTTACTGTAATGCATGATTTTGATATTGCCCAGCCCTATGGCGTGTCTTGATGCCAAAGGTTAGCCACAGGTTGTATTTTAACCTGTAGCATTAACCCTAGATACATGGGGCTCAATACCCCAAATAAAAATTTGTATTAATGTGCATAAAGAAGCCAAAAAAAGTCTCCAAAAAGGCATCAAATGACAGATTACACATTTGTATAATATGTCACAAAAAGTTAAATTTTATTTCCATAATTTACACTTTAAAAATAACAGACAACAAAAAAAATGGCGTCTGCAAATGTTTTGTGATGAGGACGTAGATGAGGTTTTGTTCTGATGACCCTTCCATGAAGACCATATTTGTACAAGTATCTCTTTATAGTGGAATGGTGTAGCACAACTCCAGTGTCTGCAGGTCTTTCTGGATGGATCGGGCAGTCTAACGGGGGTCTGGATTTGTTTTTCTCCCAATCCTGCAAGCTGTTCTGTCTGATACTTGCTTTAACTTCCACTGTTCCTGGTGACGGCCATTTCTTAATTACATTCCGAACAGAGGATATTTGCATCTGAAAACGCTGTGCTATCTCCTTATAGCCTTCTCCTGCTTTGTGAGCGTCAACTATTTTCCGTTTCAGTTTTCTAGACAATTGCTTAGAAGAAGCCATGGTGCTGATTGTTGAGGCAAGGTCAGATGAGTCTGGGCATTTAAAACCTTAAGATTGACATCACCTGGTCTTTCCAGACGATGACTGAGAACAATCCATGACATTGTCAGGTCTCAGCTTTCAAAAGGTACAAGGTATTAACTCTACAGGGTGCCTAAACTTTTGCAGACGCCATTTTTTTTTTTTTAAGTGTAAATGATGGAAATAAAATCTAACTTTTGTGACATATACGAATGTCTAATATGTCATTTGATACCTTTTGGAGATTTTTTACATCTTTTCTTGGCTTCTTTATGCACATTAATACAAATTCTTACCTGGGGTGCCCAAACTTTCGAGACCCAGTGTACATAGACAGTTAAACACACGACACTGTTTATAGCTAATTTAAATGCTAACTAACGTTAACTTACCAGACTGCTGGATGAGTTGGAACTCTCCTTCGCCGCAGTAAATGGACGATAACACTGAAACTTCCTCTAAAGCAGCGTCAGACATTATTTACGGATCAACATCATGCAAATTAGCGACAAACGACCATGCAATCCACATGTACGATGATTGAAACTGTATTCAGTGGATATTATGCTGGTGCACATGTCCGCACTACCTTAACGTCCGGGTAGATCGCATACCATGTTCATCAGTTCCGCGCGGTGCCAAAACTCCGGAATACCGTTTTATTCAAATTAAATACATAAATACATAAATATAAAATACATATTTAAATAAATAAATTAGGCAATGCCATATATATATATATATATATATATATATATATATATATATATATATATATATATATATATATATATATGGGTGTCATCTGACCTCTACACAGGGCCTCTGTCTGCCACATGGTTGGATGCTAAGGGTATTACTAGAATTCTTAGGTCCTTGTAAATTATAGAATGTGGTCTAGACCTACTCTATCTGTAAAGTGTCGTGAGATAACTCTTGTCATGAATTGATACTATAAATAAAATTGAATTGAATTGAATTAGGCCAGCAGTAGTCTCTTATTGCCAGACCTTCATCCACAGCGCTGTCTGGCTGCAAAATTGCCATGTTTTGGTGAAATAAGTACATTTAAAAGTTTCAAAAGTTGTTAGTTGTGCAACAGAAAACTCTGATTGGACAGACAGTCTAGCTAGCTGTCTGAATTTAACCTGCAGAGATCTGAGGAGTAATTAACCTCATAATTCCCCGGAATTAAATTACAACACAAAGAGAGCAAAAGGTGACGGACATCCGGCGTAATTTCCAGCAGCACCGGTGACATCCGGGTAGTGAAACATCATGGATATAGTCCTCCGTGAGGCTCTTCGATGGTACAAGCATGATGGAGGCGGGGCAGGTGCCGCCAGCCAAGGCAGGAGACAAAGGAGTCATGGCCATCCAAGAACGGCAGCATCGAGGAGCAGATGCCAAAAAGTTTGCTAGCAGTGACACCAGAAAGAAGATTTAGATTGTGAAAGTAGATCTGTGCTCCAAGGTGGCTGAATGAAAATGAGAGATGAACAGTGCTGGGGCCAGATGCATAAAACTCATGATTCATGACTAAAACTGCATACACTCAAGGAGCGAAATATGCATACACATTATTTTCATCAGATTTACAGTATAAAACTGCATGTATTGCCTATTATGATTATATAAATTCCCATCACTGAGAAAATGGTCTAGTTTGCATATCAATACTTGTGCCTTCTCCACCACTCATTAGACCTGTCAATGAGAAATATATTAAGGGAAGTGAAATGTCACCAACTTTGTCGCTTCGGCAAGGCTCTCCAAAGGTGCCAAATCAGCTGTCATTATGCACGGCTGTGTCCATACAGCACCACTAATCCATCACATTTTTGCATTTCTCAATCATCATTATTATGTGGCCAGGTTGGATCAGTGATAGAGCAGGCCCACATGTACTGAGACTTTTATGCCTCGACGCAGAGGTCTAGGGTTTGAATCTGATCTGTGATGATTTCCTGCATGTCTTCCCCCCCTTTCTCACCTAACTGTCCTATCAAATAAAAGCCCAAAAAATCATCATTATTATTAAGTGTCACAAGGATGGTCAATGAGTCATTCATAGCGCTTATGTTGAAACAGACTTTAGAAAGTGTTTCACAATTCCAGATTAAAGCAAAAGATAATTAAGTATTATCTTTTGCTGTATGTATGTGATTGCTATCTCCTGATTAAGCTGTGAGTGCCGAGGTGGAGCCTCGATGGGTCAACCAACAGTGTCTGTGTGTGTGTGTGCGTGTGTGTGTGTGTGTGAGTGAGTATGTGTGTGCATGCGTGCTGCACCGTGCCATGTATAAAAACTGCACATTCTCTTTTTGCTTGAATGTTTAGATTAGTCAGTCAATCTGTTTTTACATCTAACTAGTAGTGCAATCATTAAAGTGCCTTCACTTTATTGTAGTTCTTCAAAAAAGACATAAACCACAGAATGCAGTATGATCATGTTAGTCCATTGTCGAATTAACTTTATTTGCTAAAGTGCATTTAGAAAATAAAGTGCCTAGAATTCTGAGAAATCAGACAGTCCATGGTCCTTATAATAGTAGAGACAGAATGCCGTATGATCATATATAGTGCATTGTTGAGGTGTATTAGTAAAGTGCTTAGTGATCAGAGGTAGTCAGACAATCCATAGACCATGTGCAAAAGCAGAGGGGTCGGAGCGGGGCGGTGCAGCAGCTAGTATGGGGTTTTGGTGTTAAGCAGTGTTATGGTGTTGTGAATAAAGCTGTTTCTGAACCTGGTGGTGTGACTGCTAAGGCCCCTGTAATGTATCCCACACAGGAGAATGGAGAACAGTCCATGACTGGGGTGTGTGTGGTCCTCGATGATATTGTGTGCTCGTCGCAAACACCGTGAGTTATGAAGGTCAGTGATTGCCGGGAGTGATGTGCCAATGATTTTTTGAGCTGTTTTCACCACCCGCTGCAGGGCTTTCCTGTCTGCCATTGTGCAGTTCCCATATTGTGAAGCAGTTAGTGAGGATGCTCTTGACTGTGCAGCAATAGAAGTTACAGAAGATCTGAGGGGAGAGTCAGTCTTTTTTTTTGAGCTTTCTTGATCAGAGTGGAGGTATTGAGTAACCAGTAGAGGTCATGTAAAATGTGGACACCCAGGAGCTTAAAGATGGTGCTTCAGGAGTATTCAGGAAGGAGTAGTGTTGTGAATGGGGGATCAGTCATGGGTGAAGATGGTGTACAGTAATGGGCTGAGCACACACCAGTGTTTAGAGGGAGTGTAAAGGAATGTGCGTGTCTGAGGGTTGCAGCTGCTATGGAGTGTATATTGTCTATACATCTGTGTTTTCTGCCTTGGTGATGCTTTATTCAGCGGTTAAAATGGCCCATAGTTTTGTAGTTCATGTAGCCTAATATGTTGCACCCGCTGCGGTCTCCATAATTGTCAAGGGTTTAGTCCTTTTCTGGTTAATTCTAGCGGGAAAATGTTGTAGCACTGTTTCCATCCCTGTTTGTAACAAATTGCTTTATTTATAGTTAATGAATAATGTATCTCATGTTTTATACACATCCCTTATAAATTGATAAAAAGTTTGAGAAAACCCCTTGACTCATTGGACTGTATGACCACCATGCAAAATCTGTTCATAAACAATTTGGTGAGGATTAATTAATGGATTATCAACATTTCTAAATGCATTTCTACTAAATAGAAATGATATATGGACATAAATGGTTTTCTTCTCACAACACACTTTTTTTTTGTTCTTGTTAATTGATTATAATTGATCTATTAGCCATGAGTAAATTATTTATTAACCACTTATAAAGCCATCAGTTATTTTCAACTCTTTATAACCTGTGCCTTATTAGAAAGTGGTGGCATCACTTTTCCTGTATTTCTTTTTCAAACGCAGTAGAAATTTTGGTTTGTCTTTGAGAGTCTATTGCAAGTTGTAATCATCCATCCCCTCACTAACCCACAGGGCCAGGACCAGCCACACCTACCAGGAAGTGTTATGTGTAGTAACATGAGAGGCCACTAAAATGTTCATCACCCACTTTGTCCTGACAAAAAGCGTATAAGGAGGCTAAAAAAAACCCGGCATGGAAGCATCTTGTCAAATAACAACCGTGAAAAAATGCCTCCTTTTGAAGTTTGGTGAATTATGGAAATGTTTTCCTCAAAGTAGGATTCTGATGAAAGGACTGCTTTCTATGAATGTCGGACGATGCTGAGTGCAGCCGCGTGTTTTGTTTCTGTTTCAGCTCATAGATCAGACCATCTCGAGGAGAAATGCAACGGCTTGATGCAACGCACGCGGCTAACTAACTGTTAGCAATGGCTCGGGTGCTGAGTTCGAATTAGGATGCCTCAGATGATGCACACGCGCTGCTGCTCGTGTTGCTCCTCCTCGACAGACTTCGATTCGAAGAGCGTAGCCTAAAGGGACTTCAACCGGAAACCAAACTTTTTTCTTCGAACTTTTTTGTTGCTCTGAAGCAAAAGAAGAAAAAGGAGACGACCCCTTAATGTCATAAAGTGCACGGTTCCTTATTTTCTTCATTTACTACATGGGCTGTTGGGAATGTTACAGCTGCCGACCAACAGGGGAGAAGTAAACCGTTTCTGGCGAGGATAAGGGCGACGTCGAGGGATTTTTGGCTAGTCAACACTCACGTAACGGATTTTGGTCCTTTATCATGGAAGATGTGAGTAGTCACTTCAGACCCACGGTGCATGCGGCTTCGCTTTTTGTAGCAGTTTATACGTTCTTTGCAATTTATGGGCTGTAGTTTTGAGATATTTTAATGAGAGTGAACACTTCAGTAGGCATTCACTAAGTGATGTAATAAACCTAGGGAGCAAAATAACGTTACTAGGTTAAGGGCGCGACCAAGTTATTAGAGCAAAGTTAGGGCCCATAGAATAGGTGGCAGTGCGAATTCAAACCGCTATTTCTGTGGTAGCCTACATGTAGTAGTAGTTAGAGAAATAAGTTACTTTGAGAGTGTGTGGCGATATGAGACAGTCTGCTGCAGTCATTCTAAAGTCTACATTATTTGGCACAAATTGCACCTGCCCACCTGTCAATGTTTTTCATCAACTTCTTGGACAGAATCCATGAGCAACTTTAGCGACAACTGTAGAGAGAGGCGTACTCTATTTAAAAATATTCAATATTATATTAGCGCTACGTGTGGATGTAAACATATAACACTTAAAACAGAAATTCGGACCTTGTCTGAGTCAGATGTGTCCTTTGGTAAATTCGGCATTATTACAAACCCCATTTAGCACATACATGAATTGCATTTCAACATTTAGTATTCGGTTACGTACGCTTCACGGTTGATTTCGTCAGGGGAGGATTTGGGGATAAACATATCTAAAGGTTGACATTTCACGAATGAAATATACCTAGTGGATTGTACCTATGCCGAATCCGTTACAATAGGCAAATATGTCAAAAAGGGTTATCTAACGTTTAATAACGTTTCCTGTGTTTGTAATAACCACGTACATTTTGATTTGTCATGTTGATGAACGATGCTTGGCGTGCAACAGAGTAAGAGAATAGTAAACTGACACTAGAAACAAGACTGTTGTAACGACATTTTGCAGTTTAATTTGTGGCATCTGATCCTAAAACATACATACATTATACATAACCTACGTTAATTTAACAGTTTATTTAACTGCGTATCTCAATGAAAAGTTGGTATTTTGAGGAAGCCAACTTTTTAGAAAAAGGAAGTGAAGTAGAGACATACTGGTTACCCACAGTATACAGGGAACTTGTTGCAAACATTTTCGAGCATGCTGGACCCCGCCCTTTGATAGCAACATTGATCAACATTAAGCTGCCTGCACCTCAACCATTCATATTTCTGATAATTAAATGCAGCTTTTCTTAATCTTTTACTTACCTACTTGTAGGTTAACTCTCCAGTCCAGACTGTAAAAAGCTATAATCCACATTTAACCTATATATAGGCCTACATTCTCCCTTATCACATCCATCTTCATCATCTTCCACCATAATCAAAGTGTGTTGGCATGTAGTGTACACAGTGAGAATTATAACTGAATTAATCAAATTAAGTGTTAAAGTCAACTGAAGGCTAAGTAGAGTTTATGCTACACATAGAACATATGTGTAAATAGGAAATTATACCAGGAAATACATCAGTCATATTTCCAGATTTGTAAGTGATTCAAACAGGAGCTGCAGAACCTTAAGGTCAGGGTCATGGGGGTGGAGGTGTTATTGATAAACCTGTAGTTTCAAAGGTTGCAGCTTTCATTATTACTTTTTCCATATGTCAGTTCAGGATGTGTCAGAATGACAAATTACATTTTACCATTTACTTTAATCCTAAACATAATTTATGGAAATTTTATGATGTAAGAATATGACGTCCAGTGTGACTGGGGATTCCCAAAGTGCAGCTGGGCAAGGGCCAATAGGACTTAAACAGCCTGAAAAGGGCCCAGTAGAACATGTCAGAGTATGTCAGCATTCAACACTGCTAAGGGAGTCCGTGAGGCTAGATATATTAGTGGGGAGTAGTCCTGTGAAGTCACACTGAAATTAAAATCAGGGTTTTCGAGGGGTCTTAAAAAGTCTTAAAAAAGTCTAAAATTTCAAAATCTAATTTGTAGGCCTTAAAAAGTCTGAAATTTGCTAAAGTTATGTTAAAGTTATGTGCTCTTACAAAGTTCTTAAAAAGTCTTAAATTTGACTTGGTGAAACCTGCAGAATCTCTGAAGATGTGTTTTTGCTAATAAATTTGGTAAATTATACTAAAATATTAGAGCATATAAATTATACCATTAAAAAATGAAAAGAGGAAATAAGAGTTTATTTACTCTGCAGTGAATACATTTTGGTTCCTACTGAGAATGTCCGTGCTGAAATTTGATTAGTGGAATAATTGTGATGGTACACATGAAAACGCTTCCATTCCAGCAGAAAACCAGGCAGTGTATAGGCTGGCGGTGTGAAGGACAGAGGTCTTAAACGGTACCTAGCACCCCCTGCGTGGGTCTGTTGAAAGAAGCCTGTATCAATAGCTGTGTTTCCATCGACTTGTCAATCGACAATCTCAAATTTAAAGTTTCCTTAAAAACAGTTATGCCAATAAAGCCGGGCTTTTAAGCCAATAAAAACCTCTGCGTAATGACCTAAAGTGCTGTTTTTCAATCTAATTGGTATATGGAATAGATTTGAGACATTGTAAGGTGTTTCCATTCATTTTCTCGACAATCAACATTCAGGTTAACATTTGCGAACAAAGTTTTGCTAGCCAAAATGGATCACGCCATCTACCTGCAACTGATTAATATTGCTCAAGTTGAAATAGTGCTTATATGCCAACTGATAGTGACATATGAAGCTATAATAAGACAACAATGACACTATCAAAACATCGCAGTGATGATGCAGATGCACTTAAATGCAGCACTATAATGATTTTTGCTTTCTTAAATAGCCATTATATTTTGCAAATGAAATATAAAAATCTCTCATTTCCACTTTTGCCTTCTTATATCTGTCTTTGTTGACACCCGCCATGTCTGCAAAAAAAAGAGGAAATTACCTAAAACGTTTTATGCAAGGGCAATGTTAGCAGGTCATACAGTAGTATGATGTGCTCCAGTGTAGCACGCTGCATGCCCAAAAGATTTTTTTCAACCCCTTGTAAAAATAGAAATATGTGCCCAAATATTTGTGGTATATAGTTTGTATTTTCTATATTGTTGTTTGGATATTGTTAGGGCTGTCCTCGACTAAAGAAAGTCTTGGTCAGGTCGGCTTCTCGCTCACCCAGTAGAGTGTGTGTGCCCCATGTAGGCTGAGTCCTTTGTTCGAATCCAACCTGCAGCCCTTTGCTGCATGTCATCCCCTCTCTCTCTCCCCATTTTCCTGTCTATCCACTGTCATTACATTATATTACATGTCATTTAGCTGACGCTTGTATCCAAAGCTACTTCCAATTAAGTGCTTTAAACCCTGAAGGTGCAAACGCCAGACAACAAGTAGTAAGTGAAAGTACATTACCTTAAATTAGCAAAACTACAAAAAAAAAAGCCTTTATTTTGATAGGACAGCTGAAGACATGAAAGAAGAAAGGGTTAAGGAATAAACCTCTGTACATCGGCGCCTACTCTACAAACTGAGCTCAATGACGTGTCAATAGGGAGCTCATTCCACCATTTAGGAGCCAGGACAGCAAACAATCGGGATTTCATTGAGTTGTTGGTTGTCCCTCGCTGTAAGGGGGCAGCAAGCAGGTTGGCTGATGCATAGCGGAGTGGGCAGGTTGGGGTATAGGGTTTGACCATTTCCTGGATGAGGACTGTCACTATCAAATAAAGGGAAAAGTGCCCAAAAAGAAAGTCTTAGTCAACTAACACTCATATGATTTGTTCACTAATTGATTTGTTGATTTAATCGACAGATCTGTAAAACCACAAAGAATAATGCAGAAAAACCACTTAAAATCTCGTGTTTACCAGAGATGTGCTCATATGTTTCTTGGGAATAAGTCATTTAGTATGAAAAAAAAGCATTAAAAGGACTAACGGACTAGAGAAATCTTAGTCGACTAAGACCAAAACATAATAATCGACTCATAGGGGGCAGCCCTAGATACTGCATTCTCATATGTAAAGTACAATTAATCGCAATTTTATCGAAAATTCAGTATAGAATAGTACAATATCCAAATTGCAGGGGGGCACAATATTTATAAAGGCAAAATATGTGTCAAACCATTCTGAAATAAAAACATCCTTGTTTGGTAGATCCTCCCAAGAATCACACTATTTAACATTTTGGGGATTTTAATATTTTTCAAAGAAAATGAGAATAATGTTACAAAAATGATCATTCCCTCCAATGTAAATTATATAATCACAGTATCAGTGAAAAATAATCACAATTAGATATTTTCCTCATATGGTGCAGCCCTACTCTAAAGCTGAACTCAAACTAGTGCTTGGTGTTTATGACTGGAAAGATTGTTGCTATGATCACTCGCTACTTGGCTCGCTGTCCATTGACAGCTGTTTTGCTCCTTTCTCTTTACTTTCCCGTTCCCTTCCTCTCCCACTTCATATTGGGCTTTATCTTCTTTATCTTTCACCCCTCAAAACCACTGTGGCCTTTTCCGTGTCTCAGCTCTGAGTCATCCTTTTCTCGCCATCCCACTGACCCTGAGTGCATAGTGTGACGTGTTTGCCTGACCCATTCAGCAATGAGGAAACAGACTGGCACATTATGTGTCAGGCAGAAAACAATTAACCCTCTCTCATAATCATCCTGCTATCCAGGCCTCTGCTACACAATGGATGTGTGTGTGTGTGTGTGTGTGCATCGTCTTACTGGGGCACCGCTGACAATTTCTGGGAAAGTGCTTTCATGAAAAAGAAAGTGTCCTAAATAGTGAATGCATGTGTGTGTTCTTGAACTTGTGACAAAAAAGTACTCAAAAGATGGAAATTTGAGGAAAATGCTCTTTTGGAAGGCGTTTAGTTCATTTCTGCATACTGCAAAAGGGGTTAATTTAGGATTGCTTAAAAATAGGGAAGTAATGCTGTTGTTCGCCTCTTGATACTTCTCCATCTGCGTCCTACACACATATAGAGTTGCACAGCGGGAGGACTTACTTCAGGTTTCTGGAAGTAAAAGTCTGGTTCTCTTTTCTACACAATGCAACAACAAGACAATGCCAAGTGACTGACAGCTAGGATGGGCATGGAATTCTGTCTGAAACCTCAGTACAAACAGTATAAGCCTGTGTACATAACTAAATCTCCACAGTGCATTTTAGTAAGAGGCAAAATCACTGAGCGTCAGATTATGTGCACCAAAGAGTGTAAGTTAAAGAGTAACTACAATTTTTTCAACCGGAACCTTATTTCCCTATGTTTTTGTGTGTAAGTGATTGATAAGAACAACAGTCTTTGACACTGGTCCAGTATTAAGCGTGACACAGAATGTAGGCTGCAATGTAACTCTAAAGGGCAAATGTTCTGCATTAATTTGGTCCATTAAAGTCTTAGATTATAATTCTAAGTGTCTGACAACATTATAGAAAGGATCCCTACAGAGATTGGTTAGATTTTGTTTAACCAGAAACAGCTCGGCCAGCACCAATAATTGGTCTATCCCTACTACCAAAATTACATTATCCAGGAGCCA
This sequence comes from Percina caprodes, assembly GCA_013375575.1. Lineage (NCBI taxonomy): Eukaryota > Metazoa > Chordata > Actinopteri > Perciformes > Percidae > Percina > Percina caprodes. Next base: position 977,966 of record JABXJD010000237.1, on the reverse strand, counting down.
TTGAAAGAAATTATTCCCATCATTTCTGCAGGGTCTTCAAAATTCTAAAAAAAGTCTTAAAAAAAGTCTTACATTTGCTTAGGTCTTAAATCATTTTAAACAGGTTTTTATTTTCCTATGTCCTTGTAGTGCTGATCATTGATATGTTTTTATTTATTTTGTGCTGTGTTGTAGTTCTCTCATTCACTCATCCAAATATAATTTGAATATATATATATATATATATATATATATATATAGAGAGAGAGAGAGAGAGAGAGAGAGAGAGAGAGAGAGATTATTATCACTCTGTGTTGCTTTTATTAAATTTTAATAAGATTATTTAATTGCAAGTACATTTGTGACTCTGCATTTAGTTGTACTTTTATGTCGTTATTTGGGTCTTACATTTAATTTATAATGTTCTTAAAAAGTCTTATATTTGACTTTGTAAAACATGCAGAAACCCTGATTTTAGAACGGTACTTAACGTGGAAGAAGACAACACCACTATTCAGTCAGAGACCATTTAAAGGAAATGGTTATACAGTGACATTTGGCAGAAGATGCTCTGTTTTTCAGGGAGCTCAACTTTCACAAACTGAGCCTTTAAAACTTAGTTAAAACAACAACACGATAAATACAGCACATAATGTGGAAGTTGGGGGGAGGGGGGGGGCGGGGGTAATAGTGACCAGTGTCAAGCGCTATAGCAACTGCACTTTGTATAGGATTGGACATGAATAGTCAGCTGACAGCTACACAGCGTGTATCAAACAGCTGATGCCATGACTAACACTCTGCTTCATTAGTCTCATCAGTTTTTTTGCTGCCATTTATAGATTTTATAAAATATGTCACCATATGTGGGAGGAAGCAGAGTTATTAACCACTTTGTTGGGCAGTGATATTCCAGAAGAATTTGGTGACCAAAGCATAAAACAGGAAGTGAGTCATGGCGATGATTAGGTAGACTATTGCTTTGTCCTTCTTCTTTCTGTTTACAAGGCTGCTTCTTCTAGAAAATAGAGCTAAAACAATTTGTCAATTAATTGATTAACATACAAATAGAACTGGAAACAATTTCGGACGGATTTTTTCAGGTTCCAGCGTCTCCATTGTGAGGATTTGCTACTCCTATCGTTTTATAATTGTAAACTGAATATCTTTGGACAGTTGCTTGGACAAAACAAGACATTTTGGGCTCCAGATAATTGTGATGGGCATTTGTCATTGTGGAAAAATTTGAGATTAATCAATAGTGAAAATAATCATCAGTTGTATCTAGGGTTGAATGATATTGTGTTTTAGCAGCAACATCTTGATGTGCACATGCGCGATAGTCACATTGCAGGATGTTGCGAAGTTGACGCTACTCCTTTTTTTCTGCTCGATAGAAAAGTAAAATTTCACCGTTCTCCTTTTACATTATTTTTACCGTCCAACCCTTTCCCTTGAAGAAAGGCAGCCATGTGGGCAACATGTGTACGTGACGTTAGTCTGACGGGGTTTGTTATGGGAAGTGAGGCTCTCCGTGTGTAGAAATGGACCGTAGGCAGCAGCTGACACAGTGATGCGCATAGTTTCTGATGGGTAGTCAGTGAAGCTACAGTAGTCAGTGTTTTATGTTTGCTGCAAATACAAACTAAATCACCTGATTAATGCAACATAATCACAACGCTGCTACCAGCAGAAAGCTGCTACCAGCCAGGCTACAGCTAATATAGTTAGCCTAAAGAAACAAGCAGAAAGCTGCTACCAGCCAGGCTAAAGCTAATATAGTTAGCCTAAAGAAACAAGCAGAAAGCTGCTACCAGTCAAGCTAAAGCTAATATAGTTAGCCCAAAGAAACAAGGGGTCCGTCTGTCCCAACTAACGTCACGGTTTGGAGCCGCGACGCTGGAAGTGTAACACTAATCTACTACAGAAGTCTGTGTCTGATCAACGTAATTTACAGACTAAATTGTTCTTAGATACACAGAGTTTGTTGCTAGTGCTCGTGACATGCAGGTCTGATCAATTTATCAAACAAACGAGCTAAAGAGCTGGCCCCGCTAGTCGACCACAACCTGACATTTAGAGGAAGCAACATGCAGTCGTTGTCATACACTTTAGCCTGGATTGATAGTATTATATGAATACAATGGTGTCTTGCTAGTCAACCAGCGTATTTCTACCTAATTTCCCTCTCCAAAATCACTTCAGAAGAGTAGTCACAGCACTTACTTGCTTTGGTGTTTGTAAAGCATTAAAGTTTAACAAAGAATAGTTCACATTAAAAAAGATCCTTTTTCATATTATCTTCTATGTAGATGCACTCCCCTACAAAATCACCACGGTAGTCGAGAGTGATTTATCATTTCCAAATAGTGCTATTCATGTCATCTTTAAAAAAAATGCTTTGTCTTTTTTCATATTGCAATATATATCGCAGGGAAAAAAATATTGCAATGTCAGGTTTTTTCCAATATTGTGCAGACCAAGTTGTATCCCTTATGCAAACTTTCTTATTGCTGATATTAGACATTTTGTTTTGTAGTGAGTGTAGTTAATTTCACATTTACATTTGTAAGTCCCAAATAAAGGCATTTCTATTACATGTGAGACCGTTTGTGTTCAGTGTCAACAGGCTATGTTGTAACAATTTTCTTGTGATAGGAAGCTTATGGGCAAAAATGTTCACACATGGCCTTAACAACATTATAAAAATAGATTTCCTCCCAGCTTGAGTAATCAATTTGTAAAAAAACAAAACCCAGATAAACACCACTGCTAACCTTTTGCACCATCATCACATGAGGTTACTTTTTGGCCTATAATGTGAACCCTTTTACACAATAAATAATTTTTATTTTTTTAGCATTTTAGGCCTTTATTTGATAGGAGAGCTTAGACATGAAAGGGGACAGAGAGGGTGAATGACATGCAGCAAAGGGACACAGGTCGGAATTGAACCTGCAGCCGCTGTGGCGAGGACAGCATAACAACAAGTCCACAGATAGAAGTTGGACAGGACTGTGTACCACTGATTTAGTGAGACACAAATAAGACAGATGTGCTAATAAACTGTATCTTACTACAGCTTTCACTGCAGCTATGTTGGATTTCTGCGAGGTTGTCCGACTTCCCAACTCAGAAATCTAAGTTTTTGAATTTAATTAAGTTCAGGGGCAGAGTTTCCGACTTTGACCTCGGAAAATCCGACCTCCGAGTACAAATGGAACGCACTATAATCTTTCATTTCATCCAGATGGCACGCCATTATATAGTGGCAGTTCTATGAGAATTACCATCCTGTTTTCTTTGTAAAGTCCTTTGAGATAGCATACTGGGATTCAAAGCTCTAGTTAGCCACAGAAACATGAACTCCAATTAGACATAAAAATGAGTGGACTTAGCATCTGTGACGTCACCCCTTGGTTTGTGGAAACGCAGATATCCGGGTACATCAGCCATTCATCATGTACTGTACATCAGAAGAGAAAATCTGCAAACTTTCCCTTAATTTACCAGCTAACGCTAGCGGCACAACACTGAATAAGGCATTTCTAGGTGACCAAAGAATTTCAATTAACTTTGATGTAGTAAAAAACACACCGTGAAAGGGTTAAAGTTTAAGATGAAAACACGGACAACACCCAAAAACATGATGAGGTCTATTTTTACGTCCACAGTGTTAGCATGGTTAGCATTGCTAAGCCTCTGTCCTGATTGACAGGTCCTAAAGCATCCCCTGCTTTATCGTTTATTTTAAAATAAATGGGACCATAATATACTAAATGAACATCATTTTGTATTGAAGAAGACTTGAAACTAGCGCTTGAGACCATCTGGACATGAGACGTTAAGGGGGTGTGAGAGAAAACGTAAACACGGTAGATGAGCCGGAGTTCATGTTAGGCTAAAGGCAAACCCCGTGTCTGCTCCCTGGAAAAAAAACTGGACTACTTTTTTACACAGTTTCGTTCCTCTATGCACTGTATATAGATTGATGACAATGAAGTCTCTTATCTAATAGTTTAGCCTTGAGTTAGCGAACAGAACCTTTAGCAAGGGAACATGCACAAGCATCTGCATTAGCAGAACAGCCAATAGGAATGCTCTCTCTCTCTGAAATGACCTGTGATTGGCCAAAGTCTCCCGTCACGGGCTAGAGTCACGGGGCTCTCCTCTCTAAGCATAGATCCCATGGCGCCATTTTAATGCTACAAAGCCATCACCTGCAGTTAGCATCCCTTTGACTGCCATTCATTTTGGCGCTACTTTGACAGCGAATAACTTTACATCTGAAGCGTTTCAAGACTCTATTTGTCCTTTGTTCATTTCTAAAGAAACACAACAATGTATAAAAGGCTCCATTACCTTGTATCTCACGTAGCAGATGTTTTTGTAAAAATAGGCTAACGATTGCGTCATAACCACGCGACTTACCGTCGCATAGTTGACAAATCACTGTATTGTCAGGAGAAGCACGCAGACAGTTTGGACTTTAGACCATTAGCTGTCTAGGTTTAATTACTAATGTTAACTAGCATGTTAGTTAGCAATAATTAGCCTGTTCCTATGTTATCTCCTAACATATACCTACGCTCTCCGTCTCTGCTGAATAATTGAGATTTCTCTTGGCACAGCTACCAGAAGACTTACTTTCAGACAAGTCGTCCACGTCACAACTACGTCGTCAAGCTCAGTTGGAGGCTGCACAGTAATCACCGGAAAAGTGCTTCTATTTTCCTTCACTGGTCTCCGTCCAGAACAACGGGATCTGTTGGTCCATTTCGTTAACTGTCTATGGCTAGATTACCTAAACCCTTAAACAGAGCCAAGAGGTGGTGCAGAAGTCTAGTTTTCTCTCAGACCACTTGAATTACAGTATGATGAAAGATTATTTGGGATCTTTTGATCTATGACAGTAAAATAAAGAACACAACTTATATCCATGTCAGTGTCTTTATCCTAGTGTTAGAAAACATATCAACACTTTTTGGCCCGCTTGTGGTGTGGTATGTAGAATTGATAAACATTCAGTAAGCAGGAGAGTTGCGTTCATTGTGTACTTGTGTGATTAGGAATCCCAATGCGGCCCTGTACAATGAGTAGGCCTGTATCTGTTTTTGATAGTAGGATGTGGACAGTTTTATGAACTCTACAGTTATGTGTGGAACACCCCAGCCATCTATTGCAATACATCTGGCAATGACAACACTGGCAGCAACAACACAGCACAGGAAGTTAATCCTCACGATGAAGTCAAGCTTTTTTGTGTAGCTATAGTGAGATGGAAGTGGTGACCTCAGTGATTACCCAGTATCTTGTGTTTCATTACCAGCAAACCAGCAAAAAAAACAAAAAAAACATTAATCCAGCTCCACTGTCTTCTCCCAGCTCTAACAGTCAGTGGTTATTGAGGGTAAAATGTGAGCTCCAGTGAAGCTTGTGGTGACTTCAAGCTGCTAGGCCGGTCAGCGTGAAATTCAATGAATGCCAGATGCTCCCTGACCTAAAATTTCATCAGAAACACATGTCTGCTAAGGTGTGCCGCTTCCCCGAAACCCTGAACTCTGTTTTCTCTTCCTTTTTTAAGACCCAGCTTGAGTGAGATACCTTAGCTTTGGCCAAATGTCATTTTATAACTGCATTACCTCTTGTTTCTGCAGGTTATTTCAATCTGCACAATGGTAGATAACAGAACAGTTGACGTTTCAATGTCAACCACAACACAGCAGATAGGACAGCTTTTAGATCGCACAAGCATGTGTGGGCAGTTTGGGGTAAAAGTCTTAGTTAGGTCTATGTTTCGGTGCAGAGCAGACTTCCTGTGTTAGTCCAAAATGGGAGCCCCTTAACCTACTATGTGATCTATACTAGTCAGCTGAAGCCCTGAGTAATGGAAACCTCTCACTGCTGCTCTGTTGCAAGGTTTTGATCTGATGAGTTCCACCTCGCCCCATCAATTCTTTCCATGTTCACCCGTGTCAGAGGCCACTCTGTGCCCGAGGGTGCTTTTCTGGCTCGCACAATGAGGCTGGCTGCTTTGACTTTATGTCGTTAACTTATCCTAGTTGCACTATCCATAAAGTGGTTTTACAAAGTAACTTTTTTATTTATTTTGCCCTTCTCGCACTCGGTTTGGCACGTTTTTCCTCCAAGCTTGGCGTTCTTTTCTTTGCAGCTGCACAGCTGTTTACCAAGTTGAGACACACTTGCAGTTACAGTGAAAGTGGAAAAACAGTTTAATGACCTCCCACCTAATCCCAAAAAAGAAAAAAAAAAGATATCCTGTGTGGAAGTTCCTCCAACAGAAACAAAGGCTGTGCATTTTGCAGACACCTGCATATTGTCTGGAAGAAAAAATTAGAATCTGGGTTCACACAGAGCTTACTTTGCAAATCTATATATATTCTGTATACATATGCAAACAGTCTATTTTTCACAGTGGTTGACAGCACTAGTGTAGTCCGCTTGGATTCACAGCAGTTACCTTACAATGGGGACCAAGTTTCAGTGGGAAAATGATCAACACTTTCACTTCCATTTGGCATTTGCCACTACATTAGCTTAAATTGGGTGCTGAAGTAAACACCAATCCAAGCTCGTGTACAGTAAATGTAAGTTTTGCATTCAGCCATATTTGATGTAGTGTCGCATTGCCAGACCTTCCTCCACAGCACAGTGGAGGAGGGTCGGGCTAGGATGTGAGAAAAACATTCTCTGGTTTATTGTCATTTCTTTAAACCAGTCACAATTGCCAGTTGGAGCAACAGTCCCGCTACAAAATAGTCTTGGGAAGGAACTTATTTTGGTGGAACATGTGTATGTGTTTTAGTCGTGCGAGAGAAAACTCAGATTGGACAGATAGTCTAGCTGTGTGGATTTACCCTGCAGAGATCTGAGGAGCAGGTAACCATAGTCCTCAAAAATCCACCAGAAGTTAGAACACCAACACAAAGAAAGAGGAAGGTAATGGACATCCCGTCGAAATGAGGAACACCTGGCAAGCAATCCTGGTAGTGGAACATTGTTGATATACTGTAGACTGTATGTGATGATAATGATGAGCATAAGTAGAAGTTGGTTGGTTGGATAATTCCAAATAATTCAAACCTAAATTCTAAATTGATTTGTGGAAACACAGCAAGAGTTTAGCAACAAATTGCCATGGTGTTGCCACCACAGTTAACTTTTCCTGTTTGTTGCACACAACCACATTGTGGCTAAAGTGAAATCAACAAACAAGAGCGTACGGAGGAAAGTGTCGAAGTGGGCTAGCTGGAGGAGTGGTTTGAGAAGTTTGTATGGATGATTTTTTTTCTTTCTGAAATCGAAAAATTGAAATCTTTTTTAAAAGTGTCTTCGCATCCTTCATTACCAGAACACACTGGCATGGTTTTGTATACATATGCACTGGCTGAACACAGCAGGCACCAGTCTGTACCATTATAGTAAGCGTTTCAGTTCCTTTACATTGTGTTCACAGTTTCATTATTAATCCTCACAGTAGTGTGTGTTTTGTGTTGTGTAGCAGCTGCACTGTCATACTCTTTATTTTGTACCCTGATACTGCCCTTTTTGTGGCTGCTTTGTTAGCTGAAGTGACATGCTATTACCCACTACCCATTTGTGGACAAATAGCAATGAGACCAAACATATAGGAAGCTAATGTGCAGAGCAAAGATCAAAATAAATACTGGCCAAAGGTGAAATAGTCTGAGGTGAGATGTGTCAAGAGGCACTGGGGGCAGAAATGAAAACGTCTGATAAAAAGTGAGGGCTGCTGCTCTTAACAGGCCTCAGCCCACGTTTGCTAAGACCAAACTAGTTTAGCAAAAACACCCAATGTAAGAGGAACTCACAGCACCACCACGATCTGAGCTTAACGTGATGGCACAGCCACATTTCTTCTTAGGAACTTCACCATGTTTTACGTCATAGAACTGGGAGTGGTTGCAAGCAGTATTTTGTAAATAAGGAGGAACATCTGCTTAGAATGTAGGAAATGATTGGTCACACTGCTCTAGAGCATAGGGGCAGATATCATTTGATATTGAAGATGTCAATATTTTGCTGATTCTTTTATGGAAATCACTTAAACACATGAATGTCAAAACAGGAAGAAGGCATTACATACTAGCTGAATTCTTACTAATAAGATTATTAAGAGTACTGTGTGACACGCATAATTACATTATTTGTGACTGAACTTGAAAATGAGCATAATATGAGCTCTTTAAGTTTATATTGTGCTTGTGATGCATATTCCTAAATACAATATGGAGCACAGAAGAACATGAATGGTATCTTCACAGGTTAATACAATAACTTGTCAAGTTACACGGCTTGTATTTCCCAAAGCGTGTTGACTCTCTTTAAGTTGTATGTCTGTATTAGCTTAAGTTGAGTGTAATGTTGTCTTGATTTGGGGTGTAGTATGTAACCTTTGTCTTGTCTTTTATGTATTTTGAAACTTTTTTGCCGCCAGTCTTGGCCAGGACTCCCTGGGAGAAGAGTTACTTTAACTCAAGGGGACTTTTCCTGGTTAAATAAAGGTTAACCCTTGTGTTGTCGTCTCGTCAACATGCAACGTTTTGTTTTTCTGGGTCAAAATTTAAACTAAAATTGGTCGACAGTTTTTCTCACTTTTCCCGATGCATTTGTCACATTTTTCCAAGTTTTTTGTCAATTTTTCAATGTTTAGATATGCTTTATTTATTATGGAACCATCCACATTATTTATATTTTTTTTGACAATGTGGTTGAAAAAACCCAAATTTTCTGATATAGAAACTTAATGAACCAGGGTCAACAGGAGGGTTAAGTAAAATAAATAAATAAATGGCTGTTGATGAGTTTGGATTGTACAGATTTTACAATATGCCGGTATAGTTCACTATTTAGTCAATAGTTCAGTCCTTTTCTAGTACAGATATACTTTGTAATACCACTTAGTAACAATGACAAACTGAAAGTGATAACAGCAGTCTGAACTCTGCTATTACTCTGGTGTGTGTGTGTGCGTGTTTGAGTTTGATTTCCTTCCTCTATTGTTGCAGGGTGCAAAAGAGGACCCACCCCAGAGTAAAGAACCAAAGTTCTTGGGTAAGGCTGGCTGGGTGAAGAAGGCCCCCGGCAGGCTGCTGGCCAGCTATAAGGACCGCTACGTTCATGTGGAGAAGACAGAGATCGTGGTGTATGAAAATGAGGTACACTACTATTTCTGCCACAAGTTATGTCATGTTACTGGTGGAATGTCAGATTGTGTTCTGCTTTTTAAAAAATCACAGAAAGCTTTAGTCCAAACATAAGTATAATACATTCACATCATTGTTCAGATTATTAAAGATGCAAAGATTATTATTATTACACATTATTACATTTATCACCAACTATTTTGATAATCAGAGTAATTTTTTAATGAAAAAAGGACTAAATTCTCTGATGTCAGCATGTTAAATGTGAGTATGTTCTAGTTTTCTTTTCTCCTCTGTGAGGACGTGAGGACTTTGAGGACGTCATCTTGGGCTTTGGGAAACAGTGACCCACATGTTTCACCATTTTCTGACATTGTATAGCCCAAACAACTAATCCATTCATCCAGAAATTATTTAACAGATTAATCGACTATGAAAATAATTGTTATTCGCAGCACAACAACCTATACAACTATATCAGGCTGAGTTTACAAGGACAATGCAGTAGTCGTTAGTAGAATGTTGATTTGTTGATATGAATAGAATGCTAAAATGATGCCATCTTTATCCTGTAAATCAAATGATCTAATTGGCAAATCATTTACCAGTGAATTTGTGTTGCAGGACTTGCAGAACTGCTTAGAGAGGCTTGACCTGGAAAACTATGATAAATGCCATGAACTAAAGAGCCCCTTTAAGAGGAAGCACAGACTGATTCTGATCCGATCACCCAAGTCTGGAAATAAGGTGAGCTAAGAGATGCTTTGGGAGAAAGTTGAATTTTGGGTACATGCTACGGTAAGCAATCAAGTAAAGCATTTTTTTAATAGAATTGGTGTTTGCTCACGTTACATAACTTTAGCTGTAGGGCTGGGTACCGTTTCAATGCTTTTTAAGCACCGACCGAATTGCTTCTAAAGTATCGAAGATTGAAAAATGCCTTGTCATTTAATACCTAAGGAGTAAATCTCATCAGCTTCAGTGAGCTAAGAAGCATGCATCATGCTTCCACCAAGATCTAATAATGTCTGTGATTGGCTGTCTAGCCTTAGCTAGGCAGTAAATTGGAGAGACCAGGTGGGTCAGAGCAGGAGAAGACCACAGAAGAAGATGCAGAAATAAGTAAATGGAAAGGAAAAATTGACTGTGTGGAAGGAAGAGGAGGCTGCAGATTTCGAGAGAGGGCCAGAGGCAGATAGTGATCAGGAGGAGGCAGATGAAGATGACAGGAAGGAAGGAGAGGCTACAGATTCAGAGAGAGGGCCAGAGGCAGAGAGTGATCAGAAGGAGGCAGATGAAGATGACAGGGAGACAAATAAAATAATAATATATAGTGCATCAACAGAAAATGTTGATATACATAGTTGATTGTGACACAATAAACATGATCTTTACTTTGAACTACATGCAACAGTGTAGCCACTGGTTTACTTTGATTGATTGGCTACATATTGAAATATTTAATAATTACTCTGTAGCCACCAAGTTCTGTGAAAGATTCATAGTAAAACGTTATGTTATAGGCCATATGCTCTTGATAGCGATTTTGCGATTGTTGCTTTGGGCCGGGGGCCTTCAGTCTTGTTGCCCAGGGCACATGAAATTGTTAATCCGGCCCTGCATAACAGGGGCTGAAAAATAAATAAATATTTTTATTTATTTATAAATAAATATTTTTATTTATTTTTCAGCGTAATGTGTATTTTTGTGTAATGTTGTAATTTATTTTTGTCAAAAGGGATTTTATAAAATTGGTATTAAAAAAAATATAATTCAGGAACTGTATCGAGGTATCGGTATTCGTACCGGTGTTGAAATGTTTGAACGATACCCAGTCCTATTTAGCTATCAGATTTAAAATACATTTATTCAACACATGGAGGAATACGGTGTGAGCACAGCAAGCAAGACACTTGCTCACGGCCTCCAGGAGATCTGAATCAAGCAGGTGGCTGGAGTGTACATAAAGTACTTCATGGAATTAACAGGCAGCGGCTGGAAATTGAAAGAAGGTTGGGAAATAGTTTTAACATGACTTTAAAATCGACATCCACTGAGCCAAAATGCTCATGTTAGCTCGTTCTGGTTTCTCAACTCTGTCGGGAGTTTAGCTGGGAGCTTCATGGATACAGCTAAAGCTAATGTTAGCTGCCCTACAGCTGTCAGAGTTAACTTTGACTTCATATGTTACCTTCTAACAGCTGTCTTCTCAGTAACGTGACAATCTACAAGAAACAGATTGCTTATAAATCACTAAAATAGTAGTGGTAGCACCGTTTGGCTCAGTTATCAATGCCGTTAGCATTGTGGCTAACACTATTGTTAGTTTATGACAAATCGTTTTGTCTATGCATTCTAACATGATGTAACTGTGCTAACCGAGCACCGTTAACAACTCAGCCGCTTCAATACACTTGTCAGATAATGTTAAATAACTGTTTTTATTCTATTTTACAACTGTCAGCTGGTCGAAATGGTAGTGTGAGAGGCTCAACGAGCGCCCACGCGGTTTGTGGGCGAATGAGGTAGAGAGTTAGCTACTGAAGACAGCCAAGCGGCATTAAAACAAAGCAGATAAACCAATTAAATCTGAGTATGCGCGACTCAAATCGGCACTCGACTTACATCGGGGAGTGACAGACACAACAAAGAATAGGCTATATATCCGGCTACATAATAGCCGGAAAGTCGGAAGTTAGACAGAATTACAAAGAGTCGGTGTGCTATCAAGATCAAGACCGTCACTTTGCTTTGGTATCTACTGGCTGGCAGCTTTCAGAGCGTTGCAAGTAACTAGAGGATTTATCTTGTCTCGTCGCTACTCTTTGGTCGCTGCTCCAAATCTTTTATTACTTCCTCCATCAGGTTATTATATAAGTAGCCACTTTAAATATGATCATTAGCTTTAACAATATCAAAAATTGTTGATTTAAATTATACATTTTATACTTCATTTGGCAGAATATATTATCTTAATTTGAGAAACGCTCAGACTTGAGTTGTCAAATTTCACTGTGACCTTAAAATTCTGGTTCTTGGGGTATCCTGTATGCAAGCCAAACTATACAGCATATTGAACCAATCCACAGTGCAGTTACAGTAGTTAGTGTCATTAAATAGCATTCTTTGGACAACTTATCTTATAGGGAGAGGAATTAGATATAGTATGCTATTAATTTATCACACATTTACATGAGCAGACAGATAGCATTTAAGTCCTTGCTTACAGAAGAACTCATCAGGAGCAAAGTCTGGCCTATATTCCCCCATGCATCTTTAATGTGTAAAAGCTAACATTACAGTAACTTTTGTTAGAGTAGAAATGAAAAGAAGAGGATATGTCTGTCACTTTTTACTTGTTTACGTCTTGGTTCCTTGACTGGTTGTTGTCATAATTGTAGCTCTAATACAGTAACAAAAGATGTGAGTGCAAATTACAAGTTACAAATACCCTGGGGGCTAAGCACTCCCTGTCTTTAAATCCTAGTGACGTCCCTGGTTTTCACACATTTACAAATGTGATTACCACACACAGATTCTGAATACACATTTGCAGTTTCTGTACACATTCACAAGTCTCACTGCATGTTTAGAGATTATTTGACACATTAACAAATCTGACTATGCACACATGGATTGAGATACAGTTGCACAACAATCCACATACATGGCAAATTGTTTTGCTACAATAATGACCCCATAGCAACACCTTTTCAGCACAGTGTCATTGTTTTGAGTTGTTGTCACTTCCTCATTGAGGTCAGCGGTTATGGTTGTGAACTGGCTCTAACAAATTGAGTCTTTTGAAATACTAATTATTTATCCAGGGTAATCTTAATAAGCACATATGCTGTGGTACACCCGCACATAATAACTGGGGAAACCTGCCACAGCCTTACCTGTTAGCATCTCCACACTAACAGCTGGAAGGGCAACTCAGCAGTTAATAATGAGAAACATTTTAATACCCAGCTTTAACCTGTCAGTCTGAGGTCTGAGCCCTCTACTTACAAGCCACAGGCCTGTCTAACCTTTACACCATGGCTGCCTCCTCCACACAGTATTGCAGTACTCTTTCCATCTGCTGAAATTATGAAATAGGGCTGAACGATATTGTGTTTTAGCATCAACATCGCGATGTGCGCATGCACGATAGTCACATCGCAGGACATTGCGATGATGACGCTAATCCTTTTTTGCTGCTTGATAGAAAAATAAACTTTCACCATTCTCCTTTTACATTATTATTATCGGCTGAGCCTTCCCCTTTAAGAAAGGTAGCCATGTGGGCAACATGTGTATGTGACGTTAGTCCGGCGACGGGGTTTGTTATGGGAAGTGAGGCTCTCCGTGTGTAGAAATGGACCGTAGGCAGCAGCTGACACAGTGATGCGCATAGTTTCTGATGGGTAGTCAGTGAAGCTACAGTAGTCAGTGTTTTATGTTTGCTGCAAATACAAACTAAATCACCTGATTAATGCAACATAATCACAACGTCTCCCAGCCATTTCCCCCCCGCAGAAAGCTGCTACAGCTAAAGCTAAAGCTAATATAGTTAGCCTAAAGAAACAAGCAGAAAGCTGCTACCAGCCAGGCTAAAGTTATTCTAGTTAGCCAATGTAAAGTTGCATTGTTTTTATTGTTTTTATTGCAATGATGATAAAAAAACATATATTGCAAGTTCCATATCAAAGTGTTCTTGGACACTGAAGTCCAAATTCCTCCCAATGCTGAACCATCGGAGTGTAAATATGTGTGAATGTTTATCTGATGAGCAGGTGGCACCTTGTACATATGAATCTGTGTGAATGCTGAATGGTTCCTGTAGTATGTAAAAGTGCTTTGAATAGCGCTTTTTTTGTGTTAAATTAGAGAAGCGCTATATACTGTAAATACAATCCATTTACTTTTGAAACACTCTGGCTGTGGCTTGACAACTTGCAATAGTGTTTTTGGATTCTAGTAATAACAACAAGTACTTTAAATAGATAATGATGAGGATTATGAAACACATTCCGATAACCTTGGTAAAGACAAGAAATGAATAGCAATCTGTGGAGCTTTTGACCATTATGGACTAGGGCGGGTATTGCCAATATTTTACCTGAATCGATTGGAATCTGATTAACGGACCATTCTAGGATCAAATCAGTAATTTCACTGGATAACAATGAATATATGTATTTATTATTATAACAGAGGATAAATGCAAAATATTGAATAAACTATGAAAGTCCCTTTATGAACCACCAGAATCAAATGAAATGATAATGAGGCTTGAGCCCCCCCTAAAATGGGTCTAAAATTGGCATTGCTGATTAAAAAAGTCCCGATTTGGATTACATTTCAATGTAATCAATTTTTTTCTCTTTCAATTACAATTCAATTTGATATCAATTAGGTTGGGGAAATGTCAGTTATCAATACCAATTTAGCTTGGATATTAAAAAGATTATCAAAGAACTTCTGCTCTAAATAGTACAAGCAAGAAGCAACCCTCAGATATTCTAATAATGCACCAGGTTAATGTTAATGTTAAGAATTGATTCCCATAAAGTTAGTTTAAAGTATTTTTTACTCAACAGGAGTCAGAACTAACATAACAGTCATTACATTTTGGGATTGTATTAATCAATATTAGATCACTCAAACAAAGATTTTAACTGGAGAATTGATTATTTCAAGTCAGCCCTACTATGGAGCTACTATTTCTACTTTTTCTATGAGTTGTTTTTTTCTCAGCCTTATGAAAGCTGAGACTAAACCTAAGTGTTTTGGTACCCATTGTGTTTGTCATTTTCGCAATAAAGGGAAGTTAAAAAAAGGGAAATATTACACAAGTGCGAGTTGATATACCATCATTTAACATTTATCATTTCCTATTTGTTAAACTCAGAGTTTACTGAATCCGTGGTAGTTTGTAGTCTACAGGGGTGGTTCAGTGTGAATAAAATGGGAAGTGGGTGGGTGGGGGGTGGAGGGGTCTGAAAAGCTACTTGGCTGCCTCTTCCTTTCTCCGGGGTAACCCTCTGCAGCTCTGTCTCTGCATGGCGGAACGATTTTATTAAAGCAGCCCAGCAGCAGATTATCTCAAAACCAACCAACCTGTGGCTGCTTTTCAACATTTTAAAGATAGTCCGAAATGTGTGAAGTTTGAAGAGGTAGAGTGAGTGTGATGGATGAGTTCTTCTTCGAGTTTGGAGAAAGGAAACAACTTTGATCATCAACCTTATTTTGGAATAACTATTCTGACCATTGTAAGCTGAATGACCATTAAACAAATGTGAGCATCAAGACTAAATTAAATACCTAATGATTGTAGTTGGTCCCCAGTGGAGTTCTTTGGGAATTTTTAGAACTTTATTTATATAGGACAGCTTAGACTTGAAAGGGGCAAGAGGAGAGGGGGAATGACATGTAGCAAAGGGCCGTTGGGTGGAGTCAAACACAGCTGCTGTGTTGAGAGGTAAACCTCTATATATGGGCACCCGCTCTACCAGTTGAGCTACCCAGGCGTCCAGCAAGTTTTGTCTTTAAACTTTTTCAGCATTATTATCTGTGCTAGCTTTTCCAATGCTTTAGACACATATATGATAAAAACTTAACATTTTCTTGAGGAGGACCCCAAAACCCCCCTGTCAAATACTAATACAAATACACTTAAGTCTTCCACAAACCAAACACTGCTATAATGACAGCTGACACTGTTTTATGTAAAAAACTTCAGAAACAAAATATTGAATGGCTGTTAGCAAGACATGTGATTTGTTTGTTTGGCTATTTTATTGTTGTAGACTGTTCAATGGTTTTGGTTGATTTTGTTCTTGTCCAAATGGTTGACTTTCTTCAAGCCGACGAAGTTCAATACATTTCTATTATCTATAAATTACGAATTAGGACGGGGTAGGACCAGAAAAGTTCTCAACTTCTTCCTACCCCTTTAGAACAATATTATTTGAGTTGCTTATTTGTTGCCTATGTTGCTGAGGATCCCATTGGTTATTGTTTTTGTTTTGTTAACACCTTTTTTTATTGCTTGTTAGTGTGTATGTATTTTTTTAACATGTTAAACATGTATAAATTGACTAAATACAAATGTGACTGACAGGTCCATGATGTGAAGTTCCAAGCTCAGACTGCAGAGGAGAAGGAGGCTTGGATTAAAGCTCTGGTCGATGGCATCAATCGAGCAAGGAACAAAGTCTTTGATGAGGTAAACATCTGTGTCATGGCCACACAGAATCATAAGTGTCTCCCTCTTCCAGTCAGTGACATCCTCACTGATTTTGTGTACACATTTAGCTATTAAAAGCTCAAATGGATTCAGTGGCAGAGGCAATGAAAGGGTTTAATGTTTTCACAGGTGACGGTGGATGAAAGCAGTAATTTAGAGCATGTTACTCGGACAAGGCCTAAAGGGAACCGTAACCGGCGGCCACCAACCAGGATACACATGAAAGAGGTTTGTGTGTGTGTGTGAATGTGAGAATCCATTCATGTGTGTGTGTGTAACAAGACACTGCGTGGTTAGCTCTGCAGCTCACTTACTGTAGTAAGTGGGTTTAGATGTGGATCTCATCTTTGTGTTGAGTTTCTTGTTCTTCTCGTTTGGATGGGTTTCTTTTTGGTTCACGCACCCAGGCACGCACGCACACACACACACACACACACACACACACACACACACACACACACACACACACACACACACACACACACACACAGAAGGTATTAATGTGTGACTTCTGTTAGCGTCTGCTAAATGACTAAACTAAACCATTCCTGTTGATGATTTTGTGCCAGATTGATATTTATATACAGTAGCTCACATAAATTATTTTCTTATGGTTCTGAAGTGTATTTAAAATAACTATAACTAACTGAAATAACTATATATATATATATATATATATATATATATATATATATATATATATATATATATATATATATATATGTATGTATGTGTATATATATATAAAGTACCGTATGTTTTAATATATTTTTAGGAAAACATCCTTCTGTTCTGATCTGCTTTCGTTTTAGTTTGATGTTAATACGAACCTCACACTTCCATATTTACATGATGTGTTGACCATTTTTGGATAATGTACTGGATCATTTCCACATCATTATTCCAATTGCTTTTTAATCAAAATATTTTTTGTTATTCACTAATTCATTTACATCGGTTCTACTTTGCTTTACTTTGTTTTTTGACTGCTGTTTAGCTACTTTCAACCAAAGTCAACACATTCATAATCACTTCCCTTTCTGGTAGACTTTTATTGTGAAACTTTTGTGCAGGAAGTGATGAGTTCCATTGACAGCAGCTTGAAGGCAAAATGGAAATGATTGGATCACATCTGGGAATGGAAACTGTAATTCTGTTCAAAAGAAATATGTAGGATTAGGCCCTTTTTCCCTAATCATTAGGGCCACGTGAAATGGATTAATTGAGTTCTATGGTTTAAAGTCAAAATTCTAAGTTTTCTTCATAATTCGGTCAGGAATGAAGTCAGAATTCCAAGATTATTTCTAATAAGAAATCTGAGAAAAGATCGCAGAATTCTGTCTCTAAACATAAAGAACCCTAATCATCCTCCGACTCTTTCCAGCCTTTTATTTTTTTTATTAGCATCCAGTCCATATGTTTGTGTAACATAACAGAATTGATATATTGGCTTTTAATTCAATTAAATGTCTTGTCTGTGTGATATCTTTTTTTCCTTTAGGTAGCTGATATGTCATCTGATGGTATCCAGCGTTTGGATCTTGATCTTGAGAATGCCTTAATGCCTAATGGGACCCATCATACCAGTGTTGATGGCAGTCAAAGCCCAATAGAGGCACTCAAAGTCCCAAATCCTCCATCCAATGCCGGTGAAGCTGCGGAGCAACAGTCAATGGCTGAGGAGGAAGCTCATACTGAGCCAGAAGTCAGCCCCCAGAAAAAGGTCATCAAACCTCCCATGCCTCCTATCAAAGAGGCTAAGCCCAGTTCAACAGCTGAGAAGGAACTGGATAAGGATGATGGCCCAGAGAAAAAGGTGGGGAGATTCGAAGTGAAATAATCTTAAAATGAAATAGCACAACGTGGTGGGAACATAAAACACAGCGCTTTCAAGCCAGAGAGAAGAGATCACTTTGCGGTGGAAACAAAATACTTTCACCCAGAACCATGACTTTTCTTTCCTAAACTTAACTAGTCGTTTTAACTGTCATCGCTGCATGACACTCACTTTTCTTGCCTAAACTCCACTACCACGGCACCTGAAAGGAGCGTCATCTGGCGATGCCGGTAGCCGGCTCACAGTTACCTATTGGCGGCTAAAAACATCTACCAACTGCCTCTGATACGACGGAGCTCTGTAGCGGCTAAAACACAGCATCGTGCTATCTCACTATTATCCGTTCAAGTCACAGTGCTTTGCTTAGTTTAAAATACTTATTTTCTAGGTAAATAATACTGTATATGGTCTATTGGTGAAATAGCATTGATTACATTAAGGGGGGGAAACATTGTGTCCCCACAATGGATAAAAATAATCAACAGAGGCAGGGATATATAGACCAGAAAAGGCGAAATCCCACGCAACCCCTGCAGGAAATCACACCCTGTAAATAACGCTTATAATGCAATGCAGAAATATTTGTGTATGTTTTTCTGTTTGGATAAAATGGTTCCGTAACATATGATGTCATGTTTTTTTAAGGTCCTGCCTATGTCTCCATCGCTTTTTGAAGAAGCTCCGGAGGAGGCCAAAGCTGAGAAGAATCCGGATGCCAGGAAGAAGATAGGTCCACCACCAACCCCTCCCAACAAACCCAGCTCCAGCAGCTCCATAGGCAACCTTGCAGAGGCCCCGCAGACCAGGCCAAACTCCCACCCTCCTACCCCTCCATCCAAAGAGCAGAAACCCTCCTATCTTGCTGTAGAGCCAGACCAAGTGGTCCAAGGCACGGCTGAAGAAAATAAGGAAAAGGAAGAAGTTGATAAGGAGGAGGCGACAGAAAAAGCTGTGGAAACAGATGAGCCCGACCAGTCTATTTCTAAAGAACCTCTACCCAGTGTCAGAGATGATAAACCCGAGAGTCCCAGCGACAGGTCCCAAGGACAGGTTTCTGAAGAAGAATCAGGAGAAACTATAAGCAGTGGTATTAACAAAGCGTCCGACGATGAGCCACTCAGAAAGAGCCCAAGTGCTTCTTTAACCCCCAAGAAAAAGCCTGAGAAACCTGTTCAGCCCCATACGCAACACGCAGACGATAGCACAACCATAACACAGACTAACAAGGGACAGGACCCTGCTGCATTACTGCAAACCGCCTCACGTACCTCAGCCAGTTCTCCTCCAGCAGAAGAGGCACTACCCAAGAGTGAAGCCCCGCCAATAGTTGTCTCTTTGAACAACCCGGTCAATGACAGCCTCAGCCTGAGTCCGCTGCTCTGTCATTTACCCGGGGAGAAGAAAAAGAAAGCGGAGGAGAAGTCTGTAGACAGCGGTCAGCACTCGGACGCCGACAGCGAAGGCTCCGGGAGTGAGGACACGCTGGCGGCTTCCACGGCCGCGTTGAGAGCAGACCAAGATGGTCTGGGTGTGTTGGATGCCAGCGAGGGCGACATTCAGATCCCTGTTAGTTTCAGGCTGACACAGACCCGAGCCAAGCCTCAGGTTAGACCAAAGGTCTTTCCCTATCAGCATTCACAGCCTCCCATTCCTGCTCTCAAACCCTCAACCAAGGTCCGGTCCGCCTCCATTGGAGATCTGTTGTGTGATTCTCCAGTGTGCATTCAGGCGAGTCCGCATACTAAAGCTGGGGCTGGAGGCGGCGGGGCTCCTCGTATCACGGAACTTGAGACTGAAGTGGCGCTGGAGATGGAAAAGACGAGGGAGCTCCTGAGCAGAGTGTCCCAGTCCCAGAGGGAAGGTGGCGGGGAGGGCAAACCAGAGGATCTGCTGCTCACGGCCATGGAGAAGCTGAAGACAGCCAACAATGTCCTGAGGGAAGTCAATAAACTGAAAGTTGCAAAGAGCCCAAGCATCAGGAAAAGCTGGTGAATGAATCTCAGTCATAGCAGGTTGACATGCTAAACCCCTCTCCTGAACAGTGATTGTCCAATCAAAGCTTAGCAACCTTAACTAGGCACAGCAAGCCTGTCAAGCTTTGGATTTTCATACTTTACGGTTTGCATGATATTCGGTTAGGGTTGCTACCCGTCCCTTAAAATATGGAATCGTCCCGAATTTCTAAATAAAATAGTGTGTTCCGTTCATGTAGAAGCCAGAAGTCCGTATGAAATCAACGCGTGTGCGTGATCACGGAAGGCTTGTATGATGTGGCCGCGCCGACAGTGATGTTTTCATTACTTCGAATTCCTCATGGGGTTGACAGAAACTACGCACTATATTTAATGTGTTTCATACTGTTTCGAACAACTTGCTGAGCTAACGTTAGCCTGTTTAGCTAGCTGATATAATCTGCCTGTGCTGGAACAAATTTTGAGGCACAAAGTTACGGCAACGGTACAGAATAGGACAAGCTCAAACACTGAGCCACAAAATACAAGGGTATAAAACCCATCACTGAATTAAATTAAATCAAAAGTTAGCTGCCTTGTCGTCTGTTTCTAGCAGGGTCACTGTGGGAGTGATGGTGTAGTGGTGCTGCTGCTATTCCTTTCGGTTACGGTTGCTAGGTTTTCTGACTCAGGCTTTTTAGCCTGTGATCGATTTATGAAGAAATCCAAAATGCGCTTTCTTGCCATGTTATAGACAAGCTAACATCTGTACTGTTGACCTGCTGGGAAAGTTACTATCTTCACTCATGAATGAGTGTCAGCTCTTGGCACAATTGCGAGATTAATTTTGAAATTATGTGTTTATATCTTGCCAATCAAATTTTTTAAATCAAATTACAATTAATTGTAATGAAAGGGAGTATAAAATAAATGTGTGTAATTTTTAATTACGGTTGAAGTATATCTACTTTTCGCTAAGCACCCTCCGCATCCCTAGTTCCCGGCCATGGTTGCTGGAAGAAATTAGAAGCTGCTTTTGTCTTCCTCTGACTGAAATGAAAGCCTGACAGGTGTAGCAATAACGGATCAGGGTTTAGCAAACGGCCATATGATGGACTTGGGCAGAATGACAGAAATCTCTTATTTTTTAAGGTTATGCAGCACATGCAACTGTTCGCTCATTATTAACGAAGTGCAATTATTTTAACTTTCTCTGCAGCTAAAGGTAATGCTTAATGTTCTACTGTATATTGTTGATTTCTTGTCATATATGAAATATTGGGACATCTTCAAGAAGGATTACTTGAAAGTTAATGAGAGAATTAATAATATAATGTTAAAGCAGTGCTGCCAATACATGCAAAAACGTACTCAAAAGTGTTAATACCAAATTACACGTTTTAATAGTTTAATCTTCTTTGTGGATTCAAGGGGCCTTTTCCCATATTTTTAGATATTATGTTTTTGCTGGCAGTTTGTATGAGGGAATTTATATTGTACATATTTTAAACTTTTACTTTGCCATGTTCTGTTTAGTGTTGATGAGGAAAGATGTACCAACCTAGCACAGTAGCTTTCTGAAATGAATCTTTTCAGACTAATCATGTAATTAAAGCAAAATGAAAAACTGCTACTCCACATATTTAGAATGATTCCAGTTTTGATATTAATGTTAATGTTAATGATATTAATGTTAATGTTATTGTACATAGCACAGTACAAAGAGCTAGTAGCAGCCCCTTTGGCTCTGACTAACCCCTCTTATAGTTTAACTTTACATTCATTTGATTATATGAAGGATAGTAAGTCATTTTCCTTGTAATTTGAATCATGAACTCTGAAGAATTTCCCCTTTTCATGTCCAATGCTTTCTTAAAAGATGCGATATAGTGTTTAAAACTATTTTATGTCATGCCATTTAGAGTAGGCAAGAATATTTTCAAACATTAGATATACTTTTGTACTCTTTGGTTAAGTGTGCTATTGCCCAAATAAACAAAGGGAAACTATCTGTTTACGTTTTGTGTCTTTAATGATAGAAAGCACCGCAAATATTTTAGACATTGTTACATGTGTTCTAATTTACTTTATATTATTCTCTATTAATGATTTCCTTTTAGAAAGATGTGTTTTCAAACCTTGCTGAAACTTACCAACTTTATTTTACCCTGCCAACTTAAAATAGGATATACAGTACTTAATAATAATAATAATAATAATACATTTTATTTAAAGACGCCTTTCTTGGCACTCAATGACGCCGCACAGGGAATTCATAAATTAAGAACATGTTAATGCTGAAACAATACTATATTAGTTAATCAACAGAAAATTTACAATTTTGACAATTAATTAATTCTAATGAAATGGCCAAATTTGCTGGTGTTAGCTCTTTACATGTAAGGATTTTCTGCATTTCTATGTTTTATATCATTTCAAATTGATTACCTTTGGATTTTGGAATGTTTGTTGGACAAAACAAGTAACTTGAAGACATAAACTTGGGCTTTTCAAAACGCATAGCCCAAGCAATTAATTAAAAAGTAATTGATAATGGAAAAGATAACTGCAACCTTTGGTCCTATTCAGAAGTAGCAAAGTTACTAAAAAAGGATGTAAAGCCGCTCAGTGCTATGCCATGAACTACTACAAACTACTATTTTTTGTGACTGTTATTGCCACTCTTTATTCTAACCCCAACCGGTCGTCAGACACCGCCTACCAAGAGCCTGGGTCTGTCCCAGGTTTCTGCCTAAAAGGAAGTTTTTCCTCGCCACTGTCACACTGTTGCTTGCCCTGGAGGGAACTACTAGAACTGTTGGGTCCTTGTAAATTCTGGAGTATGGTCTAGACCTACTCTATCTGCAAAGTGTATCGAGATAACTCTTGTTATGAACTGATACTATAAATAAAATTGAATTGAATTGAAAATGTTTCAACTTAAAAAATTGAATATTCGTTTTATTTTGAAGGTCACGAACGGAAGTTGTTATTTTCACAGTTTTAGTCTGCGTAGTTTAACCATGAGGTTAACAGGAATAACTGCACGGCACAACGTCCAGCCTCTTTTCATTAACCAAAAAAATAATATGCGATAGCACTACCATGAGAGAGGGGAGAAAGTAGAGGGGAGAAAGTGGAGGAGAGAAAGCCTTTAAAACCGAAACAAAGATGGAGGATGACCTGGCGTCGGAGGATGATATCTGTAAGTAGGGAACCAGCATTGATTTTCACTCAGCTGTGTGCCTAAGGGGAGCGACCGACCGGTTATCTGTCGGCAGCGGCAGCAGGATGTCCGTTGACCAGACAGGGATACATGTTAGACTTCTTCAACTTAATAGTATGGGAGCTGCATTTCTAAAGTGTTTTACACGATGGCAATATAGTAAGGTAGACTGTAACGTTACTAACTGTAAAATACGACACGTTACTAACTGTAGAATACGACGTTATAACCATAGTATTCATTCGTCGTTGATACATCACGGGGCGATTTTCAACCTTATTACCATTTGACTAGCTTAGTACCGTATTGTAATGGTTTTTTTAAAGATTATTTTTTTATCCTATTTACAGGACAGCTAGGTGAGAAAGGGGAAAACATGCACGAAATCGTCACAGGTCGGACTCGAACCCTAAACCTCTGCGTTGAGGCATAAACCTCTCAGTACATGTATGCACGCTGTAGGCTACTCACCAAATCAACCCGGCTACCCGTATTGTAATGTTGATGTAGCTAGGTCTACGCATGTCTAAAGACATGGTAAAGGATATTTGGCAGTCGCCCGCTGGACTTGTTGCCTACTGTTAAATTGTCATTATCAAGAGCATGTAATTAAGAGGAAATATGTCCAGCATGCAGTGGCTCACACCTGTATTAAAAGCCACTGCTTGTACTCATCAGCCATGTGCAATGTGATGCTCAGTGCATCTATATTGTGCTAAACATTTTTTATTCATTTTTAACTAGGGTTGCGCGATTTTGACAAGATGTGATGTAAGGAATATGAATATTACGATATCGATATTAATTTCGATATTTTTTTTTAAATTGCAAAAGTTACGTGAAAATGCATGTTAACTATAATCATAGATTCATAACAATAAAGTGCACAGTGAGACTTATATACGGCTACGGCTGGATCACAGGTCAGTCGTAAATGAAAAATATTCAATCTATCTGACTCCAAACTCTGCCTTTTATAAAGTTGCGGGATAGCTACCTGGGAGAGATAGGTACGGGATGGGATTTGGTACCGTTTATCTAGTTCTTTAAGAAACTTCTTGAAGCCTTTTTTATCCACTGTGTGGATGGGCATCATATCTTCGGCCAAATAATACGTTATAGCATTGGTGCTTTACTTTGTACCTCTAGCAAAAACATGCTTGTTTGGCTAGCTCTGGCATATTAACAGTTTTTTTTTTTTTTTGGATAGTATCATGCACTCATGATTCATTCCATTTTGTTGTCTCTATCTATTTCTTTGTGTACACTGTCACTCTGCCACACAGTAAAAAAAAAAAATATTGCAAACTGGACACTTTTGATATAATATTGCACAATGTGATATTGCGATAACGATATTAACGATATATCATGAATGCACCCCCCTCCCCTTGTTTGAAAACTGTTTACATGACATCTCTCCAAATGCCACCACCCTAGCCATCTCACAAGCCCCCTTCTGGATTGACGGCACCCCTTCATTCTTCCATCCTCTTAAAAGAATCTGTCTTTCTATCATTAAACTAGTCTGGACCCAGCTTCTTATGTCCTTATCCATCTCACTTAGGATGGACACTTCTCCTAGAACAAATCATCTTGGACTGAATGGAACCTGGGTCCCTACAATCAGACATAGGTTATCATGTATCCCCGTCCAAAATTCCTGGACCTTATCACAGGACCATAGGATGGGAAGTAACTGGCCGTTCTCTGTCATACACCACTACAGCCAAACAGGGTTAATACCTGATTCTTAGGCACTGAATACAGTGTGATGGCATGCAGAACACCCTTAACCCTTTGACATCCCTCGTTGTCTATCATTCCTGACAGTGCTGTGGTCAGAAAAGGAGTTCCACGATGCTGCAAAGAGGAACGACCCCGAGAAAATGCAGGAACTGATCAAGAAAGGTGTGGACGTCCAGGCCAAAAATAAAGTATGTCTTCTATAGGACCAACATGACATGTACACATGTTCTGTAGGTCCTCTTCATGGCAGCCTTTTTGATTTCCATAGGAAGAAAAGCAGAGGTGAATGTCAGCTATGTAAATGTCCACCTATAAACTGAGTTGTTATTTCCTGTCTCTGCACAGATAGACCGCAAAGCCCTGCACTGGGCAGCAGGAGCTGGGAACGAACAGGCTCTACGCCTCCTACTGGGCCATGACCCGGACGTTGATGAGAGGGACACTGTATGTATGCATGTTATTAGTGAAATCCCAATGACGATTTACAACTGAATTCATTCATTCCCTAACATTAAAGTTGTAGTGATTCAACCCTTAGCCGGTTCATGAAAGCCTTTACATTTGCTGGCGCCTTTTTAATCTTTCATATAACCAAATAAGTCCTAAAAGAATTCATCTTAAGCAGTGTTTTCGTTAGGATTTTTGTTTTTGCAGTGGGGGGTGGTCTATCCGAACATGTTTTTTAGTGTTTTTAGACGTCCTTTTCTTTGAAGCATCACAAGAATTCATCGGCTGCATGGGTGGAGTTAAGAATCTTCTTCAGCGAAACGTCTCTGTTGGTAACACTGATTTTGTGTTTTTGTTCAAAGGACTTTAAGTTTCATATCTTAAGACTGTATTTTTATTTTATTTGTATTTTTATATTTTATTTATCAGAACTTTAATACATTTTGATGTTCCTCTGTTCTGTTGTGACAATAAAACAAATTATTATCATATTATTTTAGTGAGAACTCATAAATACCTACAAATAACTAATGCTAGGGAAATCTGTTTATGTTTTGTAACGCGTTTCTGGGTAAAAAAAAAACAAATACTGTATATCGGTCAATATATCAGCATATCAGAGTTTTATTAATCAAATATTTGTATCGGTCTGGCTCTAGTTTGCACCCCTCAAAAGTAAATGCCACATACAACATGCAACCACACTTCAAAATATGCAAAATATCCCTTTAACTCCGTTAGGAACCTTTCTAATATCAAACAACCAATCAACCACACAGTAAGACAGAGACAGACATGGGCTAGAAGGGCGTATTCTACTTTATGTACTTGTATTATCAGAGCTTCACGATCATATAACAGTTCTAAATGTTTGTCCACAGTTTGGCATGAATGCTCTGCTTCTGGCATCGTGGTTTGGTCACCTAAAAGTCCTGCAGATCCTGGTGTCCTGTGGCGCGAAGCTCAACTGTGAGAACAAAGTAAGAGCTAGTCTAGTGTGTAGATCTGCACCCATTAATCCATTAGTTGTCGACAAATCGCTTTATTTTGATAATCGATTCATCTGTTTAATTAATTTGAATAAAAACAAATGTCTTATTTTAGCTTGTCAAATGTGAATATTTTCTAGTTCCTTCATTCTTCTGACAGTAAATTGTATATCTTTGAGTTGTGGACAAAATGAGAAAGTAATTGTGATAATCGTTCATTTTATCATCACTACGGACAATGAGGTTTAGTCTGATTGATATCTCATAACTGTCTGTGTGTGTGTGTGTGTGTGTGTGTGTGTGTGTGTGTGTGTGTGTGTGTGTGTGTGTGTGTGTGTGTGCGTGCCTGTTAGGATGGTTTGACTATGCTGCACTGCGCGGCCCAGCGAGGCCACATCAGAGTGCTGGAGTTCATAATGGAGGACCTGGAAGACATCTGTCTCGATAGAGTTGACAAGGTGACTCCTTGCTTGACACGATTTTCAGTTTACAGACAGATGTACACATTGTTTGAAAAGAACTGTCTTTTTTTTGTAGAAGACATGAGTCTAAATCCTCCCTTTCTTTCCATGTCTTTACTATAACAAACCTTTAGCTGTGTGTTGCCAGAATAACAGCAATAGGCCAATAAATGATGATGAATGGAACAGTATACAGGGTTTGTGTAGCGGTTCCTGTGTGTAAACTGCTGATGTCTCTCGGAGCAGTTAGGGAAGACAGCACTTCACCTGGCTGCTGAACATGGACAGTTTGAAGTGGTAGAGTTTCTGATTGGAATGGGCTGCACACATGGTTTAAAGGACAAGGTAGGGGGATACACACACACACACACACACACACACACACACACACACACACACACACACACACACACACACACACACACACACACACACAAATCAAATCAGTAATTGTACTCACACAAACAAGCATCACAGTTAAATTATTAAGTTATAATAGTGCACAGCTTAAATTTGATACTTCACCATTTAATAGAGCTCAACAGTGACTGCCCATGGCTCCGGTTCCCTCATTCAATTGTTCCATTGACGTTTCATTAAATGTTTATATAAAGAGTTTTAAGCCTGGATCCAAGCCAACCAGCTACGAGATGACTTGTGACCATGAAACATTTGATTTGGTGCAAAATAACATTTTAAAAACTGTGAAAAGGCAAAGGTGTAGAGAAACTATCATAGACTTCAATGGTTGCAGCTCACTAACCGTTTGCGGGTTCGAGGGGTGCGGTAAACATTTCCATGGTAACACAGAGCTCCAACATACAGGCGTGCCGCTGTTACGCCTAGGATTGTGGGTAGTGTAGTACTTCTCCATAACGTCGCAATTAAAACATGTTGTTTTTTTAAATTTCATACAGACGGCTAGCTTCTACAGGGACAGCAATCTCACAGCTTGTGGTCAGTCTACCTTGAAAGGTTCAGACATTATGCCTGATAATAAATATCCTTATGGAGAAAAAAATGAATGGGATTTTTACTTCCAGACCCACACTGTTCTATTTGTTAGGCTGCCACCACCACACCTTGGCCAGGCCAGCATGAGTTGAAATGCATCCATCATTCTGGAGTTATAAAGCCGTATTTAAACAAGCACAGAGCGTAAAGCAGGATGCGTTGTGTAAACTGGGCAGGGATATAGGCCAGCCAAACTCTCCTGCTACGGTTCCTTCCTACAAGCGGCTCAAAGTAAATACACTGCAACTGCCACTTTTCAGTGTACAGCCGCGGCGAGCCACGTGCCTCTGGTATGCGGTTACTAGGGGGTAGGGTGAAAAAATCGATACAGCATAGTATCGCGATATTTTCAGTGGCAATACTGTATCGATACACAGGCGCCAAGTTTGGATCTTTTATTATATATGTGTTGGTCGGTTTGTCTGCTTTACAATCCCATTTTGCAGCAATAAAATTGAAGTGATATGAATTAACAGAGAAATGTGTCTTTAACAAAGTTTCCTTTTTGGGACGTCATTTGAAATTGGGAAAAATTAGAAGTTAGAAAAAAGGTTCTAAATTGCAATATATCGCAGAATATCGCCCCCAGTGGTTACCATGTACTGTGTACCACATTATTAGTCCGTCAGAGTTTTCTTGTTCTTTTTCAACATCTAAGAGTCGTACGTGGAGCTCCAAAATGTTCAATATTAAAAAAAAAACATAGGCAACATTTTTTGTATAATGTCACTTTTTAATGAAAAGTAAAATTGATTAATTGGTAAAATAAGAAAGTAATTGTTGAAATATTTAGCTTTCTCACTCCAAGTGGTAGTAGTATGTGATGCAAATTTGACCAAAAATATTAAAAAAGAAGGGAAAAAAAGACACCAAACCTAATCTGCGAGCCTTGGGATCACTTAGAAAAGGTATTAGAATATTACAACTGATGAACGGCTCACTGGCCTTAGATAATTACTAAGTTAGCCACCCACAGATAAAGTTAATCCTAAAAATTCACTGTGCAACATATGTGTGTAACATTAAAAGAGGATTTATAAAATCATGCCCACATTTATTATTTGAATAGCTTAGTGTCCTATGTAAATAAGGAATAAAGGCTTTAGGCTGCCCAAACGTTATTGTAGGCCCAGTTTATTCATTAAAATGAATTTTCTATAATATATGGCTTAAAAAAAACGTGGAAGACCCCTGGTTCAGACCTTAAAAGCAGTAAGTTGTTGACAGCCTCTGTTGACTTGTTTTGGTGGATGTGCTGTATGTGGAGGAAGTGGTCTCAGAATGGGTTTATAGTTGTAACATGTTGTCATGTCTGGACTACAGGAAGAGAACACAGCCGTGCATCTAGCAGCCAAGTGTGGGCACACTGAGGTCCTGCAGAAGATGGTGGAGACTGGAGTGGACGTGGATGAGAGAAACATAGTGAGTGGACTGGGCTGCACGCTCCCAGGCCCAATTTGTCTTACTTAATTAGAGGGACTGTGGTGCATAATTGTCTGCCTGTCTGGGGAGAAATAAAGGTCCTGCAAGAGGTTTCACCTCAAGAAGCATGCAAGAGCACTACAATGGGTGGTTTACAATGCAGATTTTATTATAATAATAATAATAATAATCTTTGTTTATAGAGCACTTTTCAAACCCCCTACAAATTGTTTCACAAAACATTCAAATGGCCCATTGAGTTCTGACGCAGCGGCCGTGGATTCAATTCCAACCTGGGCCCTTTGCTGCATTTTATTTCCCTCTCTCTCCCCTTTAATTTTTTTTACCTGTCATATCAAACAAAGGCCTAAAATACCCCCCGCCCCCCCACAAAAAAAACCCAAAACACATCAGGCATAAATCAAAACTATTTGGTGTATAAAAACCTGTACAGTTTAGGTAGGAATAGAACAAACAAAGGGTAAATGCCGAGGCTGTATCCTTTATAACCACAACTGTGATTCATTTCCTGGTTCTCTGTTGCATCCATAGTATAAGAAACGGGACAATGTGACGCCGTTGTTTCTAACGGAGACCAGTGAAGGATATTAGAAGCATTTTTCTGGTGATGGCTGACCGATACTTCGCAGCCTCCAACCAAGCTTAAAGGCGTAGATGTGACGTGGGCAACCTGTCTGTTGTCAATCAGCACAGACTGAGATATATGTAAGGAGATAGGCACAGGCTAATTACTGCTAACTAACATACTAGTTAACATTAGTAATTAAACCTAAACAGCTAATGGAAGTCCAAACTGTCTGCGAGCTTGTCCCAAACTTTTCGGTAATTCCTCTAGTATGCAACAGCAAGTCGCGTGGTAATGACACAGTTGTTAGCCTATTTTTACAAAAACGTCTGCTACTGAGCCATAACGTGAGATACAAGGTAACGGAGCCTTTTATACATTGTGGTGTTTCTTTATAAATAAACAATGGAAGTCTTTAAACGCTTCAGATCTAAAGTTATTCACTGTCAAAGTGGCGCCAAAATGAATTGCAGTCAATGGAATGCTAACGGCGGGTGAGTGCTGGGTATTATCAAAATGGCGCCATCGAGGCTGGCTTACCACCTTGGTTTTGTGTCATTGGGTACGTCCCACAGGACTTAAATTGCCTCCTCAAAGCCTCCACTTGCCTCACTTCCTCGCTTCTTAGTTGCTCCCACCGAGGAGGCCGGGGAGAGAAATCATTGAAGCAAATGTGTTTGTCAGCCGTGTGGGCGGAGATAACTACTCCTTCAGCTGCACAGGAAGGCTGCTCTCGTGTATCCTCGGCTATGTCTTCTCAGTGATCCCTCCTCGATGCTCGGTCCTCGGGACAGAAATAAGAGCTTTGAGACAGCCTTCACCGAGGACCAAGGAGTCAAGGAGCCTTGAAATACGATGAGATTCAGCCCTTGTTAATTTACCTTCTGTTCTGCCTGTTGGTTGTACAACATAAGCTCTTGTAAGATGACACTCTTATTTCGGATAGCTTTTAATGAGAAGTTGTCATTACATTTGATATTCTATAAACTGATTACAAAATATTCTAATTCTACATAACATCTGGACTCAACGTGGAGTGTTGTGGACTGAAATGTACCTGTTGTGTTTTTAGGAGGGTCTCACAGCATTGCACCTGGCAGCTGATGGAGGTCACTATGAGTGTGTCAAACTGCTGCTGGAGTCCGGCTGTAATGCCAATGCATTGACTAATGTATGCTTTCTTCACTTGGTGTCATATATCATTTAAAATAAACACTGAATATTACAAAATGTTTATTAATCCTGATTTTAAATCCTTGTTTTCGTCTGTGTGCAGAAGAATAGGACTGCTCTCCATTATATAGCTCAGCATGGCTTTGACAGAGAGGCCAGTTTGCTGCTGGAGGCAGGAATCAACAGAGATGCTGTAGACAATGTAAGTCTTATTCCTTGTTTTGTGTCATGTAGTAGATGTTGTTTTTGTTTAAAGAACATCACCACACTAAATCTTTTCCACACGTTTCCACACTGGCTTTCTTTTTTTGGGTTGAGAAGTGCAAGTTTCTAACTACATCTGTAATGTAGTAAATGGTAAGTGGCAGCATTTATATCAGTGTTACTCAAAACAAATGTTATTTCAAACAAAGGGGCACCTACCCCCAAAAAAACACCTAACTGCCAAAATATCCCCCAATACGGCACTGCATTATATTACACAGTATATTACAAATTGCTGACTCACTCACTCGTTGCCATCTGAATGAGGAAAAATGGTGCTGCTTATGCTGAGACATAAAAAACCCAGCCCATTAAAATATTAATTTTTGAGTTTATTTTACATGATATTTTACCAAATCTATACGGCAGACCACTATTTCATCCAAAGCGCTTTACAATTTGCCTCTTAGTCACCCATGTACACAATCAGCTGCTATGCAATGTTCTGGCCTGACCAGCGGGAGCAATCGTCTTGCCCATGGGCACTTTGCCATGTAGCTGTGAGGCGCTGGGGAGGAAACGGCCAACCCTAGAGCTGCACAGCAGGACATCATAAAGCGCTTCACTGCACAATGTGGGGACAGAGCACAAA
Source organism: Percina caprodes (assembly GCA_013375575.1). NCBI lineage: Eukaryota > Metazoa > Chordata > Actinopteri > Perciformes > Percidae > Percina > Percina caprodes. The sequence goes on along the minus strand of JABXJD010000237.1, from coordinate 945,853 downwards.
GCAACCACCAATTACTTCCCTCCAGTGGCAGTATTATTATGATTTTTTTTTAACAACATACAAATCATACCACCCGGACTAAAATCAAGAAAAAATGACAGTAACTAGAATATTTAAGACCATTTGACAAAATTGTAACAAAATAGACAATAAACCATAAAGCAAATAAACATACTGTATGTATAAATGACAAGATCATAAGCCCATCCTACACGTCCCTCCCCAGCACAAAGCATTCTAGGAGCCCTCCACAAAGCTCAGGTACTTTCCCCATTTTCTAGTATAGAAATCCAGTCTGGCAAACCGTTTACATGACATCTTTTCAAATGCCACCACCCTAGTCCACTCACAAGCCCTGTCCTGGATTGACAGCACCCCTTCATTCTTCCACCCTCTTAAAAGAATCTGTCTGGCGATCATTAAACTAGTCTGGACCCAGCTTCTTATATGCTCATCCAGCTCGCTTAGGAAGGACCCATCTCCTAGAATAAATCGTCTTGGGCTGAATGGGACCTGGGTCCTGAGTCCTTGTCATGTCATGTCCTCGTCATCGTCGTGTGGGTTTTTCATGTGTTCCCTGTACTCTGTCACTTCTTGGATCGTTTTGACACTTTTTGCCATTTTGGATTGATCTTTTGTTCATGTGGATTTTCTCTAGTTTCATGTCTTGTTCTACAGCCACATAAGACTAGATTTTTTGGTTGAATAAATTGTACACCTGAACCTGCTCATCCTAGTGTCTTGCATTTTGGGTCCAGTATTCTTGTTCCTGCCTCAGCACTCAGCCAGCCTGACATTATCTTTAATTTCCTGCATAACTACATTGAAGAATAATTAGCATTATCTTTGAAACTACATAGCCCAGATAAATCTTACAATATGTTTGCAGAGGAAAACATGTTAACAGGCAATACATTTTGCTATGTATGATTTTCCATTCCACCAAAAAAGAAATGTTCTTATTAAAGACTTCTTTCTTTGTGTTTAAAACAGCAACACAACACAGCGCTGCACTTAGCTGTGTTCAACAACCACCCTGAGGTTTTACGGCTGCTTATAGACGCTGACTGTGACCTGAACATGACCGACAGTGTGAGTACAGACCTCCACAGCTGTCCTTGTACACACAAGGGCTGCACGATCTCTGCAAAATGTGCGATAACATTGTTGAATATCGCAACATGGCTTGCGATAATAAAACAAATATTAAAGTGCACTCAGTTCGGCATTTCTGCTGCTTTCAGTATTCTGCTGAATTACAATTTGCTTGTTGCATTGGAAACAAATGAAAGGAAATCATTTCCAACAATTCTTTATTGAACAAATTCAACATTGAATTTAACATAAAAGGCTACAAACATAATTGACAGTAACATTTCCAGGGTTAAAATGTTAGGCCTTAAAAAGTCTTAAATTTGCTGACATTTTGTGTTCAAAATAATTTGAAACATTAATTTACATCCATGCAACACTACCTCTGCTCATTAAAATGTTTTTTCTTATGCTGCATTCCAGGCAACTTGTAACCTGTGTTTTCACAACCTTCTACTTGTAAAAGTGCCCCCGAACAGCAGTCAAACCCGTAACTTACTACCCGTGAACTTGTACCGGTTACAGTTTTGACGTCACACACAAATAAACAACAATGGCGACTCCTGTTGATGCTGAACCTGGTGATTAACAGAAATAGAAATAAATCAACATAAATAGGCAACGTAAAGTAATTCCGCACATTATAATCAAAACAATACACATACGATTGTGTACTACTACAGGTTATGTTTATTAAATGAAGCCCAAAATATGTCGCCGACTAGAAATCGCTAGTATCAGCTAGCTAACGTCAACATTAGAAGGGTTTGTCGTTACTTTGCCTGGAACGCTACCAAGTCGTTAGTCGTGACTTGAAGTTGTAACTTACGGCTAAAAACTGTGTCTGGAACGCAGCATTATTCTGTTGCGTTGTAGGTGTAGTTCTTTCTTTCACTCGGCCAAATACAATTCGCTGTGTATGTACAGATTAGCATTACTCCTGGTCACTATTATTAAATTAGAATACATTTATTTACTTTGCAAGTACTTTTCTGACTCGGCATTTTGTTGAACTTTTATGTTGTAAAATAGGTCTTAAATTTCATTCATAGTTCTAAAAAGGTCTTAAATGGTCTTAAATTTGACTTGGTTAAGCCTGCAGAAACCCTGATTTTAAAGTGCAGTACTTTCTACTGATGTACTCTGATATTCGGAGTGTCTTTCGCAGTGTGTATCACAATGACAATAAGAAATACACTGTATGTATGTATATATATATATATATATATATATATATATATATATACACACACACACACACACACACACTACCGGTCAAAAGTTTGGGGTCACTACAAATTTCCATTGCACTCCATTCTAGACAGAATACCAGCTAAACTGAGTGGGGGGGGGGGTCTGATATCATTTTAAAAAACTAACTAGAAAAACATTGGAGAACCCTCTTGCAATTATGTAAGCACATAATGTAATCTGAAAACTGCTGCCCTGGTTAAAACAACAATGCAACTGATCTACAGCAGTCTGCAATGGAGTGGAATGGAAATTACTAAGTGACCCCAAACTTTTGACCAGTAGAGCGTGTGTGTGTCTGTGTGTGTGTATGTATATATAAGTACGCATCCAAGAAACATAAAAGCAGCTGGCTCTGCAGAACCTCTGTGTGCCCATGTTGATTTTAATAAACATAAGAATGCACAATGACATGGGGATGGTTCTCAGAAGAAATGAGACAATATCACATTTGTGCTATGTGGTTGACAGAGACAACAGACTGCGTTGCACCTGGCAGCAGAGCACGGCTGGCAAGACATGGCTGAGATGATGCTGATCTCTGGAGTTAACCTCAATCTAACCGACAAGGTGGCACACACAGCACAAACCCTTCAAACTAAGCCCTGATGATTTTCCAACACATACTAAGTATTTTTGTCGCCTGAACTATAGTTCCGTTTTCAACGTTAAATACGTGTTTAAAACGGCGGCCCTTACATTCAATAGAGCGGTCACATGATTCAAATACCACTGCTGTCACCTGTTACAGTCACATGTTGAAACAGCCAGTGTGCAGCAGCAAGTACAATGGTCATATATGCCGTTTTCGGGATGAATATGGGTTTGGATGAATGTGCATTTTGGTAAAGTGATTGTGTCTGTTACAGCTGTTTTGTGTTTTGTCTCTTTTTTCTGTTCTAATTTAGATTTTTAGGTCATACTTAATGTACGTAATGTACTTCCTATCCACTGTGTTTTCCTGACTATGTGATATATGATGTACACAGCAGGGGAAACGGTGTCTGGAGGTGGCCGCCAGAGGAAACCATGTCATCCTGGTCGACATGATCATCAAAGCTGACCGCTTTTATAAATGGGAGAAGGTGAGTTTATCCTCATGGCATCAGGAACAACTTTATTAAATAGAATAACACATTCTCTTCTTCTAATCTAATATGGGCCACTGCTCTAAGGTGTTGCCTCCAATGTGTGATTGACATTGTCAGTAACCACCCAGATTTGTGTTGAAGAAATCACGGGAGATAGTTTAAAATAGAAATAAATCAAAGGAACTCATGTGCAGCATGCTCTTCAATTTGGGGCTGAACACAAAACAAACTGGTCTTCCGAGCCAGATTCAGTTCAGATCCTTTTCTTGCAGTTTTGTGGAGCTCAGCGCCAGAGGAGTTTTTTTCTAAATTAATTCTATGAGATTTGTTAGATTACTGTTAGCTGTAGATTAGGATGAATGTGTGACAACAAAGTTTGTTGGCATCAGGGGGATCGGGCAGGTGGAGGGCCCCAAGATCCTCGGGAAATTACCAGGTTTTTGTGGTGAAATTAACTTTAAAGTTTCTTACTACTTTAAAGTAGTCCACAGCACTTAAGAAAACTCACTTTCAAAGCTGATTCACCTGTTACACTCTCGTTATTCTTACCAAAACAGTGGTGAAAAACAGCAGGAGCATATGGTAGGAGTCGTGTTTTCATTAAAACGTGGTGTGTTAACTGCATGCTAAATTAATCAGAGCAGACAAGGCCTAATTGCCTCCTGAGTTGCCATATAACCTGCTGCTGACAAGCATTTAAAAGGCAAATTGTTTAACGGCATCTCACACAGTCACTCCACATAAAACACACCGCGGGTACATTCACTTTCAGCAAACCTCATGGAGAACAATGAGGGCCAAACAGCATCAACAATCCATTTGGACTAAATATCCTTTTCTTTTAACTGAATTTTTCTGTGTCACTCAGCTAAAAACATGGGATCATCAGCACGTTACCATATAGATATACCGAGCCATTACACAACCTGATCTTCCCCTGTTCAACTGAATTTACCAGTTTAGATTGTATGCGTCTGTCAATTCAATTAAATTCTATTTATAGAATCAAATCATAACAGAAGTTATCTCGAGACACTTTACAGAGAGTAGGTCTTGACCACACTATAATTTACAAAGCTCCAACAACTCTAGTAATTCCCCCAAGAGCAAGCAACTATTGCGACAGTGGCGAGGAAAAACTCCCTGTCCTGCTATTTTACAGACAATTGAACTAACCACCGACAGTTGCCTTGTTCATGGACTCACGACGGTGCGCTGCTGAGAGTGAGGAAACACAAGAATGGAGATTTGGCAGGGAACACAGATGTATGAAACTGCCAATTAGATTAATTTACTTAATAATTAAAGGTGCCGGAACGCCACTTTAACCCCCGGACATCATTAAATCTATGTGTCCAGCCATAGGATTCTTACGTAACCTTCACTGCTGTGTACCAGGGTTGGTGTGGGTTTGCTGCTGACAATGTTTACATACCTTTGATTTTATTTGTATCAAGTAGCAGTACCCGTACTATCTTAAACATCTCCAAGATTATTCAGAGTGAGCTTTGCTGGTTGTAATAGTCATCTAATTTACTTCAAATGCACAGTACACCACTTTGTTCATTACATTATATTACATTACTCATGAATCACCCTGTTCAGGATCAGATGGGCAGTGAGCAGGACTCCTGGGTGAGAAAGCCTCTGAGCTTCAAGCAGGACCACCAGCCAGAGACGCAGCACCTCCGGTCGGTCCTGTGGAGCCTGGCCACCAAGCACCTGTGCCGCGGGGAGTGGAAGATCCTGGCTCAACACTGGGACTTCAGCGATGCACACATACGAGCTATAGAGCAACAGTGGACAGGTGAGCTATCCTGAACGAAGGTAAAATTTGGACTTCTGTGATTTGATGCATTCAGGTGTACCTTGTGAAATTAATGGTGCATTCATATGGAAACGCTGAGAAACTGAAATTGTTGTTGCAAGGTAGAAGGTTATTGTGGCATTGTCGTCCATGTTGAAAAAAGGAATGTTTCATCCAAAAATCGAATTGTGACCTAAAAATCAAAAGTTGAATCATTGAATGTTATATAAATATTGCTATGTATTATAATTCTGGATTGAACCTCTAGGTATGAAAAGCTTCAAAGAGCATGGCCACCGAATGCTTTTAATCTGGCTTCATGGAGTGGTAATGGCGGGTGAGAACCCGATCAAAAGCCTCTACGAGGGGTTGGTGGAAATCTCACGGACAGACTTGGCAGGTGAGCCCGTCAGACTGCACTGGGATTTGTTGTGTTGTATAACTGCTCTACAGTGCGTTGTAATGAAGTTACTGTATTCCTGAACTCCTGTGGTTTATACTGGTAACGCATCTGTCTTCTCTGATGTCGGAGGATGGGGGGGTGGGGAATGCCAAACGTAATGTGAGGGAACGCAAAAGTTGTTCAGAGAAAATATTCCCATCGTGAACCTTCAGGGCTTCAGTGGTGGAATGTAACTACGTACTTTTACTATAGTACTGTACTTAAGTAAACATTAGAGGTACTTGTACTTTACTTGAGTATTTCATTCATTGCCGCTTTCTACTTCTACTACCAGAAGTAGACAACAATTCCAGTTGTTCCCCGTTAAGAGCAAGCATTTAGCACAACAGTGGCGAGGAAAAACTTCCTTTTAGGGAGAAACCTGGTACAGACCCAGGCTCTTGGTGGGTGGTGTCTAACGGTGCCAGGTGGGGGTGTGATGAACAGTGGCAATTATAGTAACATTAAAGATAATGGAACTATGACTTTAAATAGTAGTTTTAGTATTCATGGCGTAGCAGGGTGTAGCAGTGCACAGCAGGGCACTGCAGGGTGGAGCAGGGCGTAGCAGGGCACTGCAGGGTGTAGCAGGACACTGCAGGGCCCTGCAGGGCGTATAAATTAAACTACCCAACAATAAAACAGCCTACAATTCCAGCTGAAATGATTAGACCATTAAACACTTAGATGATTGTTACGTTAAAATGTGAGGATTTTTCTGCATTAAGTACTTTTACTTTTAATACTTTATGTACATTTTTGATGATACTTACATACTTTTACTTAAATAACATTTTCAATGCAGGACTTTTACTTGTACCAAAGTATTTTTTACAGTGTGGTATTAGTACTTTTATTTAAGTAAAGGATCTGAATATTTCTTCCACCACCACTATTTTATAACTTGTATATTTGTGCCATCGGTTGTATGATTTGGACCAACTGCATACATGTGGAGTGGCAGCATCTGGAATGATGTCTCCTTGTTTTAAACCATCCAGAGTGCATCCGGCAGAAGGCAAATGCAGAGACCAGCTCTCCCAAAATGTGCTCTGCAATGTGATCAACACTGTGAGAGACTGTGAAGGCAACACAACACATCCAAGGTTTCAATTCACTTCAGAACTTTATTTATTTATTGATCCCATGAGAAAAAGCTTTGTACTATCCATGGCATGACTTGTTTACATATTCACACGGAGAAAATACTGTCATTGTTATGAGTTTAGTTCACAGAGAATTGAATTTCCTTTAAGGTCAGGGAACATGATGGTTGTAAACCTGTGAAATGCCTGGTGAAAATGTGCAATTACATGTATTTGTTGGTTATATTAATGCATGCATTTAATACATGCTGGCACTACTCATATTGAATTGTTTCTCAGTTATCTGTACACTAAGGGCTTGAACACATCTCGGATTTTACAGTGGGGTTAGCTCTATCAAGGTTAGCAATAACAGTTGATAAGAACACATTACTCTGTATTTTTTGCATACAATCAGTGTAACAACATGTCCACAGCTAGAAGTTGGACAGGACTGTGTGTAAAACTGATTTAATGAGACACAAATAAAACTAAGCTAATAAACTGTATATTACTACAGCTTTCAACCGTCAAAGTCTCTCGTTAGCAGTTAGCTTTCTTGTAGGCTACATGTCACAAAGTGACACATGGACAACTCACATCTGCACTCGACGCACATCGGGTAGTGACACTGCTAACCAAGAGAGGAAGGAGGCATGTGATTGGCTGAACAAGAGGAGGCGGTTACTAATGATAAGAGAAACACCTTTATAAGTGACATTAATGTAATATAAAACAGACTTTTGAAAAAAGTTAAAATGATATCCAAAAATAAAAAGAAGTCATGGAAATAAATGATAAAATACCATTTCATAATGAATTGTTTCTTCAATAATTTCACAAATTGTTGGTTCATTTATATATTTTACACAACTTAATCATAGGATTATTTAATTCCCATTGTCTTTTGATTTATTTATTATTGACCACCTCCATACTAAACGTAGTTACTAGGCATCTGTGGATGCTGTTGACACGTTTTAAAAGCAGCCACCTGTGTAGACTTAACTTTGTTTAACTTGTCCACTGTCCCATTGTGTCTCTGTCTGCTTTATTCATCTTTTATTGTGAAATAGTTTGTGATGCTTGCTCTTGGGTGGAGCTTTCTAAATAAATATTTCCAGGGAGAGTGACGACACCACTGCAGCTCTCAGACAATAAATACACCGTAGGCTGCCGGGACTGAATCAAATAAACACACAAGCACGTGGAAATGTCCAGATAAACGTACCAGCACCTTCTTTATTACTCTTGTTGTTATACTGTATACACTAATGTCAGGTTTTACACTGTTGTGGTTCCACAGCAGCAGTCTTCTATGTCTTTGTGAGGGGCAGGACTTTCTGTCTTTGTGGCCTTACATTTATTTTTATTTTTTTATAACCAGTGTTCAGGTTAAACATTCATAAAACATTCAGTCTGGGCCATGATTGTTTTCAAAGAGAGCGTCATGACTAGATTAGTACTAGCAACATTCGCCATTAGTTTAACCAGGTTAAAGTATAAATTATTATTATTATCTAAAGCACAATTGGGAAAGGAAAGACAGCTTCATGTTGACATCACTCACATTGTCTGCTATTTACAACCATTAGATTGTGCAGTGCAAAGTATTAGTTAAACTTGAACCTACTGTCCTTACTAGAGTTGTGCACACATGCTATACTGTATACATGGTGCATAGAGTTTAATGGAGCAAAAAACATTAACGTCACTTCCTAATCAAGGGTTTAAAATCAGTGAATTGCCACCTGAAGCACCTTAAGGGGTTGCAAGATGTTTCTATTTCGCAATATGATTAACAGGACCGCAAAGCAGAATACACAAAATGACACAAAAAATTACTGTATGTATTTTTTTTCACATTTGCTTAGCGTTTCTTTATTTTCCTGTGAATCAATGGATCATTTTGGTTCTTCTGTAAGTATATTACGAGTTTTGTTGTCAAGCAGCTGAGTTCTAAATCATATGTGCATGCAGGGTATGACCAAAGGTCTTTGCATGGGTTGAAGACATTTTTAATCACCTTTTTAAAAAGCCCAGCTGGTCCTTGAATGGAAATAATTGCGTAGAGATGACTTTTCTTTTTTTTCAAGATCAGTGCAATAACTAGATTATTCTGCACCAATGCAAATCTTTTTTTGTATAATTCATGTATAAACTTTTAATAAAACTATGTACATGACATTTTCCATAAAATCAATAAAAACTCTACTTTGAAAACAAATGTCCACGTTGCAATTTATTTTCAACTACAAATCTGGACCATTGCCTACATACACACAAATGACAGAAATTTGTCAGATAGAAGACTCAAAAACAAAAGTGGACTGTTGATAACGAAGCAGGGGTGGCCTAAAAATATTTTATTAATAAATTTAATACCCAGACCGACAGGATCCATTTGGGTGGGGTAGTGAATGATCATCGCTGAGGGACAAGCGTGGAGCTGCTCAGTGGCATGTGTGAACGTGTAACTGTGAATGCGACAGGTCGAATCAATACAAGAGTTATCTCAAGATACAGATAGAGTAGGTCTAGACCACTAGACTCATCAATTCACGTAATTCCCCCAAAAGCAAGCATTTAGTGCAACAGTGGCAAGGAAAAACTTACTTTTAGGGAGAAACCTCGGACAGACCCAGGCTCTTGGTGGGTGGGGGTCTGACGGTGCCGGTAACTCAAACACACACAACACCATTCAAGGTAGCTCATCCAGTTGCTCTAAGGTTGAAGGAAATATTATGTTGGGTACATTTTACAACCTTCTCTCTTATTTGACTAAGGTTGGAACAATTATGGCTGCATACATAGAGCTGAAACTCAATGTCCCATATTACACACACACATATACCATTACATAGAGCCATGGACAGTCTCCTTGTGTGCCCCCCATTGACCCGACCACTTCCCACCCAGTGACCTTCACATTCCCAGCCAGTACAGAGCACATGGCAGATCATTAGCTCAGAAAGCACTTAGCGCTCCAATGCTGGAATAATCTAGCACCAGGTTTTCTGTTCAATTCACTTGTAATCATTTTTCACTTCATTAAGGACTATGACAAATGCACAATGTGGGGAAAACAAGTAAAGGAAAAACACCATAGACTAAGAGGGCCCTCTATATGACATGGCCGCACATTGAGGTCATAATACAGGACCTGTGCTAGTTGTGCTTCAGATGTAGACTGGGTTAACCCTAACGGGGATTTGATTTTGCCCTGCAGCTCGGTCTGGAAGCCTGCACATTCGGTTCTCTTGCTTCAGTTCACAATTTTTCAGGAAGCAATCACAAACTGGCTTATCTAACACAATGACGATAGAGAAGCGACCAAGCAGCTTCTTATTCAACATAGCGGCCACCAAATCGCACAAACCAGTTAATGCCGCTGTTGCTTCTATGTCACCCGGATGGTTGGTCCGATTGGTTGGAGGACTTTCCATTTGCGTACAGAGTCATTTGAACTATGCCCGTTGGTCACACCTCTTGTGCAGAGAAAATACATAGCACACTCCCCAGACCAACGCTCAATCTCAAATCTATTGAGCTTGGCTTGGTCTGGTGATAGCCAGACTACTTAAGATGTAATTCTCTAACAAATTTGCAATGAATCACACAACCAAAAAACTAACCTAAACACAGTGTACCTGTTACTTTTTGGGGTCTCTGAACGTCTGGGGCCCCAGTGCAGGTCCAGTTGGTAATGCAGCTTTGCAGCCTAATCCACCAGTTTACCATTCTAATGTGAGAGAAAATGATTTCATTTACATCACTTCAACTGAAGGCCTAACACTGTGTGAGGCACATTTTGAATTGATTCTGTGTTTTTTAACTTGATGTTATATTCACATGATTGCCTTGCTCAATATTTTAAAGAGACAGTGCTTGCAAATCTAGACTCTTGCCCAGACAATATTAACCCTTGTGATGTCTTCCCGCTGACCTGGAATTTTTAGTTTTTCTGTGTGAAAATTTAAAATGTCAAGGTTATCAAGGTTATGTTCGTCTTTTTCGACCCTTTTGTGGCTTGCCGCCAATGATTTTGTCACTTTTTCAACGTTTGTCAACTTTTTCTGAAAGGTAAAATCAATGCTTATTTGGGAGTATAAAAAAAGACAAAACTGTAACTTTCAAATGTTTTATTATACTCTTTATATGTCTATGGCTACGCCCACATAAGACTTACCAACTGCCATATCGTAACGCTTGCGTGTCATGTGTTGGCCGCATTGCATTATGGTTCTTGGAGTCCGTTTCTGATCTTCCTCGATTGTCCTCGAGCTGTCTGTTCTGCACATAGACTATATTAACGGTCTATGGTTCTGCACAATGATGATGTCTTCGGGCAGCACAGCGTTGCAGACAGCTGATTCTGGTAGCGGAGGTTTGTAATTTAGCTGAAACTTTGTAGCCAGACGCCAAACTGATTACGTTTTTTACCTTATTATGCTTATAAGCACTAGCTACGTGCCTAAGCTAGCCAGTTAGCTTGTTAGCATGCTAACCTGCTAGAGTTCTGTCGCTAGCTAGCTAAGCTCCTGGTATTCACACTCTTGCTGTCATATAACTAACGTTAAATAGTTAAATTCACGGAGTTGTATGAAGTTTTGTTTCGTCCATTTTAGGAAACAAGAGGACACCGTGTTCGTTTTACGGCTGTAAGCGGGTGTACTCAGATATGACCGCTCTGGAAAGCCACATAAAGGACCATGACATCCCAGCTCAGTCTCTTCCAGGTAACGTAATAGCTCCCAGTTCCCGAAGTAAATAAGATATTTCACCAGGGTTAAGATTTTTGGGGAAAAAGTGGGGGCTGGTTTTAGGATGTGGGAAGTTTTGTGCCCATTATAATTTATTAAATTATTATTAATGCAATTTGATGCAAAGAGAAATCTCAATTCTGATTCTTGCAGAGACGGAGAGCGTATGTATATGCTTGGAAATCACATAGGCGCAGGCTAATTACTGCTAACTAAAATGCTAGTTAACATTAGTAATTAAACCTAAACAGCTAATGGAAGTCCAAACTGCCTGCGAACTTGTCAGAATCAGAAATACTTTATTGAGCCCCAAAGGGAAATTCTGTGTTGCAATTGCACAAATAGTAGAAATATCAAGTATAAATATAAGGAGTGTGGTTATGTACGGTATTTACATAGTTAAATGAATGTTATGATAAGGTATTTACACAATTAAGGAGTTGTAATGGTGAACAGTAATAATAATAATAATAATAATAATAATGCTAGCAGTAGAGTATTGCACACATTTCAAGCCAGTGTTATTGCACAAAATGGATATTATTACCCAGTTTCAACCTCACTGTCTCAGTGTCTGTGTGTCAGACACTTAGAGGGAGGAGTTCTAAAGTTTGATGGCCACAGGCAGGAAGGATTTCCTGTGGCGCTCTGTGGTGCATTTTGGGAGAATGAGTCTTTCACTGAAAGTGCTCCTGTGATTAAGCAGCTAGCCATGGAGTGGGTGCGAGACATTGTCCAAGATGGCATGTAGTTTGGACAGCATCCTCCTCTCTGACACCACCCACAGAGAGTCCAGCTCTACCCCCACGATGTCACTGGCCTTGCGGATCAGTTTGTTGAGTCTGTTGTCCGCCTCCTTCAGCTTGCTGCCCCAGCATGCAACTGCAAACAAGATAACACTGGCCACCACTTACTCCGAAAACATCTTCAGCATTGTCCTGCAGATGTTTAAGGACCTCAGCCTCCTCAGAAAATAGAGACGGCTTTGGCCCTTCCTGTAAAGGGCTTGAGTGTTCTTGACCCAGTACAGTTTATTGTCCAAGTGCACTCCCAGGTATTTGTAGTCCGCCACAATGTCCACAATGTCCACACTAAACCCCTGGATGGAAACAGGGCTCACTGGTGCCTTGGCTCTCCTTAGATCCACTACAAGCTCCTTAGCCTTTGTCACGTTGAGCTGTAGATGGTTCTGCTCACACCATGTGACAAAGTCCCCCACCACAGCTCTGTACTCATCCTCATCACCCTTGTAAATTATACAGAATACATTTGCATTTTACATAATTGTAAATTAGATGTATGTTTGTAAAACTGTTTAATCATATGTTTTGTACATCACTTGCATTGGATATTTATCATTTTTCCTACCTGCCCAGGGACTACGGGCAAAAAATAGCAATTGTACTACAACCATGGTGCAATGCACCTCTCCTTGTTCTTATAAGAGGGTTTTCACGACGCTTCATCAGACCGGAAGTCGCCATATTGGAGGTACTCACAACAACAATGCACAGGCACTGAAGTAGATCCTGAACGTCGTCAGGGAAAATGGTTATTATTGCTGCGTTTTAGGTTGTTATAGGTCAGACCGAAAAAAACATTTGGAATATTATCGACTTCCAAAAGTTATTCAGAACCAGGGAGAGGAATGCCAGAAGTTATCAGAGGAAAGGTGGTGCTTGTGGTTGGCAAAGCTCAAACTCACTCAGATAGTGTACAGTGGGGGCTCTTTGAAATGAAAAAGAAAAAAGAATGATTGAGAGTCACTTGGCTACACGTAGAGTATCACAATGATGTCATACAGTCAAGGTTAAGTAGATTAAAGACGTTATTGCATTACTTACTTTGGCCTTCACAACACAACGGTCATTAACGACTTGGTACTGCGTCTCCCTCACTCATCCACACACCATCTGGTTATAGGCCTCCAAACCTTTGTAGGGTTTAAGGTCTGCAGCTGTGTATGGGCTCGGCAAGAAAGGTAGTTGACTATATTGGGATATGCAAGGGAGAATTGCCGGGTCGTCGTGGATCTAAGAAGAGGGAGCCAACTCGTAGGGATCTGCACCACCAATAAATAATTATGTAATATGTAATTTCTCAAAATATCGCACCTTTTCTTGTGATCCAAGTCCTTCCCTATAGGCCTTTGCATCTTGGATGCTTTTCTGTTCTTTAGACATGGCAACATTCACTTAAAGTATCCAAAGTGCACAATACTCCACTGTACTCCGTTCAATTGTATACACAGAGTATCTCCAATATGGCCGTGCATCCGGGTTACTGCCCAGAACGTTGGTGAAAACCCCTAATTGTGCGTTGTCCCTGTTTTAAAAAAAAAAAAACTATACAGTACATTACTGAAAGAAGAATATATTTAGATTTTGACATGAATATTCCTAAGTGTCTTCTGCTGGACAACACTTGCATGCAATACACAAAAAACTAGTACAGATAGCACAGGAGCAAACATTTCAAGATATAATTTTTTAATGTTAAACGAAAAATAATAATTTTTAGATTTGGTGTGATTTGGGTTAGAGATAATTCAACCCAATATTTCTTGTTTTGGTGTATTATAGAACTCAGGAAGTGTAACGGATCATTTACCTATTTGGGTGATTCCGTGAGGAAATGGATGATATTGGGGTTACTGGAGAAGAAGCGACACCCCAGTAGGTAAACGCTGTGTCCCCTGTCCTTTAGGAAAGGTCTTGTTGTGCTCCACTGTCGGATGCAGTGGTTCCTTCCCCAACATGCAGAAACTGATGGAACATATGAGGCATCACCACAAACCCAACATATTCTTCCTGTGAGTTGGTCTTTATTATACTGTCCTTGCACTCACCGCTGAGATACATTGGTAAAAAACATGTTGTACTGTGTATTTATTTGTAAAATGTGTCACACTGTGTATTTAGTTGTAAAAAAAAAACCCGTTTTGAGTAATATAGAGCTGTAAAGATGAACCAATTAGTTGCCATCTCCATCATATCCATAATAAATTAATCTATTCATAATCTATTTTTTATGGAAGAAAAGTACAAAACCATCTTGTTAAATGTGAATATATTCTAGTTTCTTCACTCCTCTGTGACAGGAAACTGAATATCTTTGAGTTGTGGACAAAACATTGGAGGATGTAATCTTGGACTTATGGGAAACACTGAACCATTTTTTTTTTCTGACATTTTAGGGACAAAACAGCTAATCGATTAATTAGGTCCGGCACCAAATTCAATACTTTAGGCACCGATCGAATTGCCTCCTTAGTATCGAAAAATGCCTTGTAATTCAATACCAAATTTAATACCTAAGGAGTAAATTTCATCGATGTCAGTGAGCCAATAAGCATGCAGCATGCTTCTACCAAGAGTTAAAGTCTGTGATTGGCTGTCGAACGTTACACGTCATAGAGACACGCAAGAACAACTCTACGTAACGCACAGAGACGGGACTCACGTAGTAGGAGCCCCGTCTATTTTAAGCCCTACAATAATCGATAGTTGCAGCCCTAGTAAAAATGTGTTGTGCTCATAGATAGTAAAAGAAATGAACATGAACTGTGAAGGATATTAGAAGCACTTTTCCGGTGATGCTGAGCGTTACTGCGCCGCCTCCATCTGAGTCTTCTGGTAGCTGTGCAAGAGAAATCTCAATCATTACCAATCAGCAGAGACGGAGAGCGGAGGTATATGTTAGGAGATAACACAGGCACAGTCTAATTACTGCTAACTAACATGCTAGTTAACATTAGTAATTAAACCTAAACAGCTAATGTAAGTCCAAACTGTCTGCAAGCTTGTCCCAAACGGTTCAGTAATTCCTCTACTGTGCGACAGTAAGTCACGTGGTTAAGACACAATCGTTAGCCTATTTTTTACAAAAACGTCTGCTACGGAGCCATAACATGAGATACAAGGTAATTGAGCTTTTTATACATTGTCGTGTTTCTTTAGAAATAAATAATGGACAAATAGTCTTTAAATGCTTCAGATGTCAAAATGAACGGTGGTCAATGGGATGCTAACGGCGGTAGGTAGCATAAAAATGGCGCCATAGGAGCTACGCTTTCTCGAGGCTGCCTTACCCCCTTGGTTGTGCTGTGTATTTATTAGTAGAAGTGTGTCATACTGTGTATTTAATTGTAAAAAAAACAAAAACAAGTTTGAGTAATGTTGCTTCCTTCTGTGTAGGTGTGAGAGCTGTCGCACAAAGTTGCGATCCTACCGAGGTCTCCTGACTCACCTGCACACCTGTTCCAAAGTGCCACGGGGCAAAACAAAAACGCCCCCCCTGCCTGCTGCGACCAACCCTAACACGTCCTTCGCCGCCGTGGACCAGAAGCCCCCGCTGCTGGACTCAGTGTCCACACCCCAGCAACTACCCTCTCAAACCCCAAACCCAGAGGCTTCCTTCCCTGCTGTTGATCTGAAGCCAGACCCTGCTGATCACCTTCTCCTCAGCCCCCCCTTCCTATCTAACCTGGAGACCTCCCCTCTCCCGCAACTCACAGAGGCCGATCCCCAGCCTCAAATCAAGGACGAAACCTCTGATGTGCCTATATATATGTCCAATCTGGACGGCCCAGCATCAGCTTCTGACTCGCCTGATGCCCAGGGCCAGCACCTGACACAGACCAGGTCTCCGGAGCCCGTCCATCCTGGCCCAGAATCAGCTCCTCGCTCTCCCCCTGGGGCCTCCATTATCTGGAAGAAGGGTCAAGGTGAGCCTTTCCTCACGCGAAAAGCCCATTTATGCTTCTGCAGAGGCTCCACTCAGAGCTTTGGCTGTGTTTCTCTGCATCGTTTTAGTGCATCTCTTTAAGAGAATTAGTTTATTACTGTTATTGTGCAATATGTTAAAGTAAAATAATTCCTGTGTTGTCCCAAAAAAGCCTAGATATAAAATATATTTTTCCAACATTAATGTACATTTTTGGTGTGGTGTGTTGCTGTGGGCTAATGTGCTTTGACTTCATTGGTGATATTTATGCAACATTTAATGTGAATGGTGATATGGCTGGAGAATGATAATCAATCAACTAATCAATCACTTAAATTGTATGACTACTTGGTATCAGACGGAAATGTATGTTCTCATACATATGATTATGTCTTTCGTTCTTCCCTAATATGTATAAATCGCAATAATATTGTATCGTGATGATATCGTATCGGGAGGTGTCTGGTGATTCCCACCCCTGCCGGTGTATATGCAGCACCTTTGTTCAGACATTAATTTGTGCTTTCATCCATCAGGTCAGGCCTACAGCAGACGTGTCCTCTGGGAGCACACTAGAGGGCGCTACACATGTGTGCAGTGTGGCCACACGGTAACCAACCGCAAGGAAATGACTCAGCACATCAGCACCAAACACAGCGGCAACAAGCCTGCAGAAGACACAGGGAGCTCTGCCTACAACACATAGGGTGGAGCAGGAGGACACATTACTGAGTGATGCTTTGTGGATGCAAATGTTGTCTTTATGTTGTCCTCGAGGACTGATGGGTTCCATTTAGCTCTGGAGCCAGAGCTGGGAATGACATCAGAGCTGAGATGAATGGGTTCCATTTAACAAGTCAGATTTCACAGTGGGGTTAGCTCTAGCCAGGTTAGCCATTGTTAGCAATACCAGCAGCTAACAAGGCACCAGGCTGTTTTTGTGCATACAAACATTGAAGCAACAGTCCAGAGTAAAGTTGGACAGGAGTGTGTGTGATTCTGGCTTAATGAGACACCAATAAGACAGATGTGCTTATAAACTGTATATTTCCACAGCTGTCACTACTGTTGATGCTCGGAGCAGCCATGTTGGATTTTGAGCTTGGCCTGCTGTAAGGTTTCCCGTCTTTCCAACTCTGATATCCGTCTTAAGGGCTTATGTTTCCGACTTAGAAAGTAAGAAATTTTGTCTTTTGTGTACAATGGAACGCACTCATCTTGTTTCTGTCAAGGGTTTATGTATAATATACCATTTTCTTCTGAACGATATTCCTGCAGCAGCGAGTTAACTGATTATTTTGTAGTGATCTTAACACATCACTACACACATAATAGTTTTTCAATAAATTTCTGCTGGGTCACTAACATTTTCTCTACCCATTTGAAGATGTGTTTCCTTTATAGTGTACATACTACTACCACTATTCTTTTAATGCCATGTGTCATTTATTCTCGTTTTTAGGCTACTTTAAGGCAAATGACGAGCCGTTGGAGGTTGTTATCAGATATTTGAACTGTAGATTTAAGTAGGGAATCCATCGAGTCTGAACAGTTGCAGACACCAGGTGAAAACTTTAGTTGAGTTTGTGTCCCACATGAATGTTACACAAATCACTTAATGCAGCACTCTCAGTTGACTACTGTATATTGGATTTTATGTATGTGATATTGCGAGGATCCAGCTGATATATAAGATATATCGGGCTTTGGATACTGTTGAGTTATAAAAAGTTAAAAACAATGTTTTGAAAATAATGTATTTCTGTGTGTGTGTGTATGTATGTATGATTGATGGAGCCAGGTTAGGAAAATCTGTGAAGAGGTCAAGACGGCACATTTGTGTCTCACCCACCCCCCTCTGTCTCTGCCAGATCAATTAGAACTTAAAACTATTTAACATATAGAAAGAACCCGATTGTTTCACACCAGGAAGTAACTATCTGCTACTCCCTGGGGTCTTAGACTAGGCTAAGACAATACAATGTTGATTAAACTGTATTGATGTTAGAATTTTCATTCACATGGTAGAACTTTTAATCTGACCAAAAACGACCCCAAAGGGGCAGAGTTTAGAAGCATGTTCTCCCTCATTGGACAGCGAAGATGCGCTTGGCATGTTGCCATGCCAACAAAGGACCAATGAGAATAAATTTGAATGCACCAGGTGAAAAGGAACCACCCCCAGGTGCAGAGGATAAATGGGTGTGATTAAGGAATAACCAGGACTGGTTTCATGTGACTCCATCAGGGTGGAGCATGGATCCAGTCCGCTGTCAGCTACAGTGTTGTTGTCGTATGGTATGTCTTATTCAGTTTCATTAAACCTTTTCTTAATTCTCAATTGGACCTGAGCCTCCTTCCTCAGAGATCCAACAAAGTTAGACAAATTCTAACAATACACAGTACTGGTTGGTAGATACATTCACTGTTAATTTGGTCTATTGATGGGCTTCATTGATACTAAGAAACATTGTCCTATACCTTAACTCAAACTTTCAGAAGCTCAGTGATGCCACACTTTGCTTGTGAGTGCTGGATCCTTTCCTTTCGGTGCATGTTCCATTTCACATATACTGCTTAAATTCTACACGAAACACATTTACAAGAAAGAAAGGTCAAAAAAAGCTGTTTTTATTCGGGTCAGAATGAGCTGATACAATTGCTCAGAGTGCCAAGACATATTAGTCAGCTCTGGTTAGCCTCCATACATCCAGACATGCTCCTAAACATCCTTCGGGGCCTTGCCCTCCTTTTTCCCCCACTAGCATTACTGCCAAGCAGCGAGCATGTTAATTAACAGACAATACTACATGACAAGAGGTCCCACTTGATCACTAAAGTGAATTATTAGACATAACCACATGCAGACTGAAGTGCTTTTTTTTTTTTTCAACAAACAAATCCCATCACATGGATGAAGGGGAGTCATTGTCGATAGTCTACATTTAAAAAAAATATATATGGGGAGGGCTTTCACATTGGTCGTAACTATATTCAGACAGGTTTGACAGCTTGAGCAATCCAATCACATTTTGTGTTTTTTAAAGATGTTACACTCCATCTCATCTTACAGCACTGCAGTTTCAATCTGTAAATTTCTGTTAATAAAACAAAACCTAGAAATTAACTGGAAATTAATGTTTTTATTTTCACATGGCAGGTTATCAAGAAGAAGAAAAACCCTCATAGTAAACAAGTGCATACAAAAAAAAAAAAAGATTAAGTGCTGACTGTCCATCCCCAGGTCAGGCAATGTTGACTTTTTTTTTTTGTTTGTTTCATTATCACAACTATGTTCAGCTCAGTTCTCTTGAGGTTTTAAAAAAATCTCTTCTGGTCAATTGCGTACATCTTGCCTGCCGGAATCTTCCGGAAAAATAAACTGTTGCCTCTGCTCATGTTGCCCTGGAATGAAGAGAAGACAGAAGAAGTGTTTAGTGGTGGCTACAAATATACTGTACATGTTACCAGACGGCCAATCCTCAGCACAGGGGTTTTGAAGTAAAAGAAGTTGGGCGTCTTGTTATGTTTCAAAGGAACAGTTTCTGTGACTTCTAGTGAGAAACCTCTAAAATACACGGAGTAGGAGCCAAACTAACGAGTCCATGACATGTGCATCCGTGTCAACAATCGTCGAGCTCCGAGCTTACTCTGGTGCGAATGTTTGGTCTGCAGCGGAGCTGAAATGAACCGGACCGTGCTCTAGTGCCAATACCTTGACTCAGAACGTAGCAGCAACCTGCAGCTCTAGTGTGAAGTTTGTAGTGTCGTCAGTCCAAGCTGATGACGTGTACTTTAATAAAAAGGGGACTAGATTGCCTTTGTCATTCATTTTCAATAGCTGTAGTCATAAGTAAAAAATACCTCTGCCTAGTTTAACTGACAAGACACAATCTTCTCCAAAACCTTTGGCATCTCTATTAAAATGTGCTGCTTTATAGTACATGTAGGGTTGTCAATTTGTTGTTCAAAATTCAAACTTGAATCTGGGGGATTTTCTTTAAAATTATTATATATCATTATGCAAATAAGTGATTATGTGTGACTTTTTGAGAAAGTGACAGCCCCCCTTACAAAACTGTCTGAACCTGAAAAACTAAAATGCTTAAAGCTGAAACGCATCACCAAGTACAAGCACTAAGGGAGCTGTAATATATTAGGTCCGTTTTTATCCTCTGCTCCGATTGGAAAAGCTATCAAAGCAATAATTGCTGTATAATGTAAATAACTGTGCACACACACTGTACAGCACTGTGATGGTTACGGATGACTTTACCAAGGTTGTTAAACCTCTGCATGCCATCCAGGGTTGGGCATCGTCTGGATTTAAACTAGTCTGATTCAAATTCAGATTCTTCCTTTCGATTCCGCTTCTTAAATTATGTTTTTTTTTGAGGGGTGGAGTTGAAATGGGTTAGCCAGAACCACATAAAGATGTTGGGTCTGGGAACTCCCCATTGGCAGGGCTCAATCCAAGGGGCGGGATAAACGGTTGTCTTTCAAATTCCCTCTGCACGCAATAGGATAGCGCTACAACCAACCAGAGCAATGAAGAAGGTGACGTAGTCAAAGCAAAGCTAGTTGATAGATTCAACTTTTGGCGTATCCGGTCGGCAAAACTCTGAACACGTCTTCATTTTTTTTTTTAAGAATGACTTCAGTGCCGTTTTTGTCTTTGTTCTTTTCTCTTCTTTTTTTTCTTGGCCAAATCCAATTCAAAAGACCGCTGTTCGCCAGCAGCAGCCGCCATCTTCTTTGTTTTCAAGCAGCAGGGAAGTCACGCGGAACCGTCGCAACTCTGCCGTCCTTATGTTAAGCCCCGCCCACCGACTCTATACACAATGTGATTGGCCTGACCAGAATTTGTTTTTTCCAGCTCGCAAGCCAACGGAGAGTTGCTAGACCGACCCTGGCTGCAAATGACATTTGCTGCTGCTAGGGTGCGTCTAGATTTCTAGGTGAGTAAATGGGATTAATGCTTATTTCACAGGTAGAGGAAGATTTTAATTTGACTCATTGGAGATTTACAATTTTAATGGGCTTTATCAACGTGAAATAAAGCTACACTTTAAAGCGCCGCTTACTGTGCTCCATGGCTGCAACGCAACAAGCGCCTGCTGGAAGTGTGGCGGCTGCTACGGAAACCAAAACCTGCGTGGTAAATTTGGAACCGTAGCCTGATTCAAAACCCAATTTCCCCCCCATACAACTCCAATTAAAAAAAAAAATAAATAAAACACCCTGACTTCAACCTTGAATCATTTCAAGTTACGATTCCAAATTGGAGCCAGGCGGTCCTCGATGCCCAATCCTAACCCTATCCCTGTAGTGCCTAGTGTGACGTCCGTATCCATCTAGACAGGTGTTTGGCATGGGATGTTTTTACCTCTCTGCTTAGATGCCTCCAGCAGTCCACCCAGGTGGGATATACTGATGCATAGGGGGGCAGGCCTCCAGCAAGCCTGCGAGACAGCAGAAACATAAAAAGGCGGCTTGATCAAGACTCAATATTCCTTTTATTGTCATTCAGCAAAACACAGGAAAGTTAAGCATGAATGAAATTACGAGCATGGCTCCTTTAAAACAGATTTAAAATGAAACAGGGCAATAAAATAGAGCTCTATGAATAAATTAAATACATGATTTCAGTTTAGTGGAGTGTAGTTGAGTTGAGAAGTCTGATAGCTGTCTTTGAGTCTTGTCACCGAGATCCAACAGCGATCTGCCAACTCACCCGCAGTTATTGACAGCCATGAGGTTTGACACCAACACAAAAGGGTATGTTAGCATACTGGCGAAGAACTGGAAGAAAAGAGCAGAGGAACGTGATCCAACAACGAGCTGCAAGCTGACTGACGGCCATACTGCTGATGTGTGGTCACACTCACCCCGGTCACAGCCTGAGAGCAGTTCTTGATTTCTCCTGTGTGACTCATCTGTACAGACAGGACAGACGGGACAGAGGACCAGCGTTAACTCTGGATCTGGGGCTGCTCAACACAAACTCTCAGCAGTCATCGCACAGCACGACGAGTAGTGTTCCAACTAGTACTGTCTACGTCAGATGTTGAATGACACGACCAGGGATGTAGTCGTGAAATAAATCACGCCTTTTTTGTTAAGTTGGATTTCGATTACGTTTCTCCGATATTGATTCCAGTATGCCTCCGGTTGCGCCTAATATGCTGGTATCAATATCGGCAAATTTTTGAGTCTATGCACCGATCTGATGCCTTTACAAAAGTAGTTTGTCATATATCTAGATAATTATATTTTTCAGTTTTTTTTTTTTTTTACTTTATTACTATACGGGCTCTGCACACCCATAAGCATTTATTTATTTTCATGTATATAGCTAATATCTCGACTTTTCTATGGTGTTTAATTGTTTCTGTGCTGTATTTTTTTTCTAAGCTGTGAACTTTGCATGTAATTTCGTACTACAGTGTACTGTGGAATGACAAAGAAATCTTGAATCTTCTTTTTCCATTATGACTTACTTTCAAACTAGATAATATAAATAATGAATTAAAGAAAGTTCCATGGCATTCATTCTCTGTATGCATGTATTTTTATTTTTTGTAAGTGTTTATAACCTGCCAATTCAACTGATTAAGGAACTTCCTTCCATCCATCCTTCCTACACTGAACTGTTTTATCTCCTGCATTGGTCGCTCTGTGTAACAAGATACACAAGTGCTGACATTCCAGAGACAATGTTCCAGCTTATGCTTTGGCTACATTGAACACATGCGGGCCGTTCGGGGACATGTGCAGCGGAATGTACCTTTAAACCGGCTACGCCAGCTGTGCACACACACGACGTATGATTGAGTCACAGATGACACGGAGAGCTATTGCTTTGGGAATGTAGTCGTTTCTTCAGTTTTTCGGAGCCGGCACGGCGCTGTGAAAACGTCAATCTGTCAGCAGTTTTCAGAGGACGCAGGGGAGGGAAACAAGAAATAAAAACCAAAACTCTCAAAATGTAACCGCCAATACGCTCACTGACAGTCATTATATTGTTTCCTGTACATCAGTAGTTTTAATTTAATAGAAGTATAGACACTTTTTGATCTATGTCGGTGTATAAGGGCCACACAGACCTAGCTTTAAATCTATACATAGAAGACTGTTTTTTTACGTTTGTAGAGTGGATCTCCACGAGCATACGCACTACTACGCGCTGCTCTCGTGGCCGGTGTCGCCACTTTCTTTGATTATAGTGGAAGCGTAGTGTTGGAAAGTCCGCTCCGGGTACCTTATGCGTGCAATGTAGCCAGCACGCTAGAAAAAAAAAAAAAATAAAATAAAAAAACACTAGGAATCCTAGAATGTGCAGAAGGGACTCCAGTTAGAGCGGACTAACAGGAGTAACTTGTGCTTCAACCCCAGAAGAGAAGTGAAAGAAGTGACATACCGAGTCATCAATGGCGTATGTATTGATCAGGTGAGCCAACAGGTTACAAATCCACAGAGACAGGACGTCACCGAGCAGACGAGGAATCAAACCACTGGTGGGGGGGGGAGACACACATACACAATTATTTCTGATTAAAACATCAGGAATAAGAGGACAAATAATCAGCGTGCTGGATACAAGATCACACCATTGTAAAAAATAAATTAACCGGTCAAGTTCAGGTTATAATCCAGTTTGCCCCTGATCCACTTCCATTCTCAGGCTGGCGCCTGTTGTACAAACAGCCAGATTCATTTGTAACTACCCTCGGGGGGAGGGGGACTTTGACTTCTCTTTTTTAATCCTTTTGGGATGACTCCAGCAAGGAAATTGAAATTTCCAGCAAAATACAGTATAGACAATCGTTGGCTATAAAAAGACATTAACCATAAATTATTAGTTAAGAGCAGTTCAGGTCTCCAGGGAATTTATGTGAGTCCAGGTAAGGGGGGGGTTCTTTATAGGTTTTTTGGTGCATACAACCAAACATTTTGTTCAATCGTGACTCTTACAGTCATATATAGAAACTGAAAAGTCATAATAAAAGAAAAAAATAAGTGTCCACCATCAAAGACGTACAAATCCAGGACACACACACACACACACACACACACACACACACACACACACACACACACACACACACACACACACACACACACACACACACACACACACACACACACACACACACACACACACACACACACACACACACACACACACACACACACACACACACACACACACACACACACACACACACACACACACACACACACACACACACACACACACACACACACACACACACACACACACACACACACACACACACACACACACACACACACACACACACACACACACACACACACACACACACACACACACACACACACACACACACACACACACACACACACACACACACACACACACACACACACACACACACACACACACACACACACAAATCATTCATTTCTGAATAAAAACATTTTCCACGGACTCTTAGCTGGTGTTTATAAGCCATCATATACAGGGGTGACACTATTAAACAATGGCTGTAGCCTAGTCAACAACATAGTGTGTACTGTGCACATATGCAAGCATACAGCACCGAGGCAAACAATCTAGTGCAGCATTTTGCCTTGAAGTGATGAAAGCACACAAAAATGATTCAAAGTTGACCATCAAATCAAAGCACCAAAAAAAAAAAAAAAAAAAAAAAAAAAAAAAAAAAAAACTGGTGTATTACATAGAACAAAAAAGACAAGGAATGTAAAACTTACGCAAAGAAGCCCAGGATGCCCTCTTCTCTGTAGATTGTGACGATGGAGTCAAACACCCCGCTGAGAACAGAAATTAAATAATTATAGTTTTTTTTTTTACTCATTTTCATGGCTCTTCTCATTGAGGTTTGTGTCTAAAACATGAAAACTGTACCTGTGTTTTGTTTCTCTCCCAATAAACTGGACCATACATCGCAAAGTAATCACTGAAAAACAAGCCGAGTAAAACATAGTTGACATGCAGACCGGTTTCTCCCCAGATCCAATCAAAACATTCAAGTTAAACCAAAAAAAAATACATCCTCTGAAGCACTGTGCTGTCAGCCAGTTAAACCATGTGAAAGAAGAAGTTCATGACGTACCATGAAAGGGATGTGTGACAAGGGTGGCACAGGAGCGAGCTATCATCTCTTTGGTCGTCTGAGGAAGAGATGAACGGAGATGAAACATGACATCACACTGTACATTCACGTAGACATGACCAATTGCATCTTTTGTAACTCCATTCTACACATATGCCTAGTTTGAGCCTAAAAGAATATAATAACCAACCTTGCCAGACCACAATGAGAGAAGTGAAAGTTGGGAGCGCTGGGTAGCGCACAGCACTTACAGTGGCTTGCATTCAATTTCACACACATTCTAAAGTTAATTAAAAAGAGGAATAAAAAAAAAAAAACATTTTTGGAAATTGATCTCAATGCCTTAATTAAAAAAAAATGAGGAAAAATTCAACCTTTAAGGACATCAATTTTCTTTGTGAATTAATAAAGTATCGTAAATAAAGTATATACACACACACTCCTTTGTTAAATTCCAATAGAGGCAGGCAGATTTTTATTATTAAAGGCCAGTTATTTAATGGATCCAGGATACTATGCATCCTGATAAAGTTCCCTTGTCCTTTGGAATTCTAATAAGCCCCCCCCCCATCATCACATACCCTTCACCATACCTAGAGATAGGCATGGGGAACTTTTCATAGGATCGTCTCTCAATGCAAATCAAACCAGCTACTCTGCTAACTGAAATGGAACCATGCCAATCAATAGGTATGGTCAATCTCTCCATTATGCCCCTGTATTCTAAGGAAGAACATTTGTTTATTCATGATACATTAATCATTCATGAAGAAAACTGGTGTCCTCAAAGGTTGGATTTTTCCTTTTTATTTTATTTTATTTATTTATTTATTTTTTTAAATCGAGGCATTAAGATCACTTTTTTTTTATTCCTCTTTTTGGTCAACTTCAGCATGTGTCAACCCATGCAAGCCACTGTATTTGAAAAGAACATAAGCCATTTTAAAGCTTGTTTGCCTGCTACTCCAGTTATTTCCTTTCTTCAAACAAATGAAATCGGAGACTGGCACTCCACATAAAACGCTTCACTACACAGAACAGTGAAGGCAAAATCATCCAACTGTTTTAACTCATTATCCTCTGTTCAGCGCAGATAGAAACACGCAATCCATGGTGTTCATCACCAGGTCTGTGTAAAACCACATATAAGTTTAACATTTGGTTTGTAGAGACACTTTTAAAGACATAATATTGTTGGAATAAATAACCTACACAGACAGACAGACAGACAGACAGACAGACAGACAGACAGACAGACAGACAGACAGACAGACAGACAGACAGACAGATCTTGTTTGCCATCTTATGAACATAAATTTATATTCCAATCTTTATTAAATTCTTTTTAGAAGGAACACTCAAATGTCATTTTTGACCAGATTTGACAGCTTTGTGTGTATTGGTTTGATGAGAAGATGGAAAATTAAAAAGGAGCCTTGTGTGTGCCTGTTAGAGCCCGACCCATAAAGGATTTTTAAGGCCGATACACGACTTTTTGGTTATTTAAAAATCAGACATGCCGATATATATATTTGACAAAAACAAATAATAATCCAGAAATGCGTTACAAAACAAACAGATTTCCCTAACATTTCTTTTTATTTGTAGTTACTTATTAGTTCTCACTGAAATAATATGATAATAATTTGTTTTGTCACAACAGAACAGAGGAACATCAAAATATATTAAAGTTCTGATAAATAAAATGTATAAAAATACAAACTTAAGATATGAAACTTAAAGTCCTTTGAACAAAAATACATTAAAAAACAGAAATCAGTGTTGCCAACAGGGACGTTGTAGAATCATTTGTCATTATAAAATGATTCTGATGAATGAATATTTATAAAATAAATAAATAAAAAACGGCCAATGCCGATAGATCGGGAAATTCCTAATATTGGCCGGCCAATATATCGGTTGGGCTCTAGTGCCTGTCAGTCGATGTGTTTGCTTACTCTCGTTTTCAAGCTGAACAGCCAATCAGAGGACTTGGCTGTAAGGCCGACAGCCGCCGATGCCAAATCAACATGTTGAAATCGGCCGAAAAAAAGGCTGACGTGGGACACACCGCACAAACTAGGGAGGATGGCCGGCGGTCGGCTTGGTGTGTCAGGGCCTGTAGGCTACTGACGACCTTATCTTGGCTTCAGCTGTTCAACTGACTTTAGCGGTTGAGAGAACACACTCGACTGTCCAGCTGCTACAGACGGGTGACGGGTATTTATTTTTGGCATTTGGCGCGGGTTCCTGTTGTATAACTATAGGGGGAAACATGGTTTATTCTGACGGGCAGATTGAACAGTTCTGATTTCATTCTAATACTTTTAAAGATAAAAATACAAACTACATAAATATATGAAGTGTAGTGTAATAAATGTAACAGACACTTCAGTGGTCTGAGTGTTTGCTAGTTCTTTTTATGTCCTCATAACTTAACAACAAATATTAAAGTGTACTCAGATTTGCTGCTTTCAGTATTCTGCTAAAATACAACAAATGAAAGAAAATCATTTCAAATTGTCTTTTATTGAACAAATTGAACATTGAATAGAATGACAGTTGTGTGTGTGCAGTTTTCTACTTATATTATTAACTAACTCAAGTGTTATCCGTGATATGTCGCAGCCTTTTGTGATGTGTGTATCACGGCAGTTGATATTGCGATGATGATGAAAAAAAACCAATATAGGCTATGGTTCAGCTGTAAACGGTACTGGTGTCTTACCTCGTTAACAACATGCTGTAGGGAGCCCTCCACAGCCTTCTGCTGACCTCCCATTACCTGGACAACACAAACAGACCTCAGCATCATCGATCATCTAGCTTTAACTAGTTCCTAAACTAGTACAAAAAAAACAACAACAACAACGTCTTACCTGAGGTGTGCCTTGTTCCTGACATTTCTGTAAGAAACTAGAGGTTAACATAATAAAAGTGCCCTTGTGAATAATGATGATGATGTACTGGCAGAAATCAAGAAGTCAGTTTATCCTACCTTAGGTAACATTTAAAAATCAATGCTATTTGATTTTTTTAAATTTGACTGTTCCCACAAATCTTTTTATCACCTCCACATAGGTGGAAAATTAGCAAATAATGACCTGTACAATATGCCCTTTTTGAGATCAGTCACAAAAAAGTTTGTGAAGTGACAGCGTTGAGACACACACACAGTAAGTACAATAAGTGTTTACAGTGTACATATTACCTCTCTCTGTGTGTGTATATAGAAGTACAATTAGTCTATTACTTCCATCTAAAGAACAAGCTGTAGGTGAGATTACATCCTTTGATTGGTTCAGGCCTACCTGCAGAACTCTGCTGTGCACTATGGTGCCGATGGAGCCGGCACAGAGCCTGGGAACAAGCCCATTGAAGAGACCCGCTTTCCCATCAATCTTGATGATGTGTTTTGCTGAAACATTTGGAAAATACAATCAAAATCCACTTGCATTCTGTATTATAATGTGTAGGCTACAGGACAAGATTTTGTTATTGGAGGATTTTTGGTTTCCATTTGTAGTCAGAGTAGTAGTGACCAATCACGTTTGAGCAGGCTTGGTTACATGCAGGTAAACTATGCATCTGGACATGCATTCATCTAGAGAGGTCGTCTCATGCTTCGGCACATGGAAGAGATAGAATTTGCCCAGAACACCCAAAATACTGGCCATTGCCCCCACAGGAGAAATAGTCGTCAAACCGATGGGACATGCTGTACATGCACCCACGCATGAATGCAGATGGCAGGTTGGTTTCACGCTATTCCACTGATGACAGTGGTTAACAGTAGCATTCAAATGAAAAAAGCAATGCACCAACAAAGGCAGGAAAGAAGTAGGCTGCTAGCCAGTAAACATGGGTGTATGTAAAGCACTTTTTTCTTCTTTTTTTTTTAATGCATTTGCTAATATTTAATGAGGACCAACTGAAACGCAACAAAATTGCCTTACATGCCGACAAAACATCAGAATTGAAAACAAAACGGGCATCTGGCAGCCCTCAGTTCTGCATAAAACCACCCAACCTCATTTCCTTAATGTGTCGCCAATTTTACAAGTTGTTCTCATGTTTGAATGACCAGTCACTTTTCACAAAAAGGCAAAATGGAATCAGACTAGGTCAGATACAATCTCATTAACACTCCCAACATAGCTTAGGACATTTTAATGTCACATTAAAATTGAAGCTACAGCAGCACAAGGTTAAATACCGATAGAAAGACATTAAAAGCCCATCTCTTCCGGTCTTCTCAAGAGCACTCTAGGCCATTCTTCATCACATGGACCTCATTTTATAAGATATTTTGCCCCTCCTTCGTGAAAGGCTGTCTTACAGTTCTTATTCTGTACCTGAGGAGCAACACTGAGGTGGGATCATGGAGAAGCTATAGGCAAGGATACACGAGAGCAGCCTTCCAGGAAGCTTTGCTAACTCCGGCCCAAACAGATTCATGCAACGCTTTAGAGGAAAGGTTGTCTCATCCCTCTAAAACCCATTTGCTTGTTGCCTCTCTCCTCCCGTGATTTCCTCCCCTCTCCTATCTCTATTTCCTATGCCTCCTAAGTTGCGAGGATGTGGGGAAGGGAGGCAAGGGACTGCTCGACTCGATTGTTGCAACAAAACTCATTTAGGCCAGATATCTGTTGCCTTGGGCTCTCTTTATGTTGACATTTGAAACTCCGGTGGCTTTATAACAAATATGGCTAACTGGACGCCTGGTTACCTGTTAGAGCAGAAGTCTGTCTGTCTGTCTGTCTGTCCATCCATCCATCCATATTTACTCATTGACGCAGTGGCCCTTTAATGCATGTCATTCCCCTCTTTCAAGTCTAAATTGTCCTATATAATAAGGGTACTCCGATTGATCGGTCACTGATCGTTCTCAGCCGATAAAAGCTTTAAATAGTTTGATCGGTGGTCTCCATAAAGGCCGATCAGATGACGCACCACTCGTGATTAGGCTTGTGATTGTTACTAATACTACTGAAAAAATGTCTGCAGTGATTGAAAGAACAATTTTTAGATTTTGAGCTAGGACAAAAAGCTTAACAATTACTGATATATTCTCTAAACATTTGACAAATCACAATACATTATCTTCTGATAATTTTAATACATATACATTGTTGTTAAGACTAATAAAATAAATATATGACATGATAAATAGAAGGCTTAAAATAGACCCGGTGATCGGTAGCAACCAATACTGCTTCCAGTCGGTGATTGGCACCCTTACTATACAAATAAAGGCCTAAAATGCCAAACAATTGATCTTAAAAATAAAATAAAAAGTTCCTTCCCAAGGCCATTTTCCACAGCGCTGCGGAGAAAGGTCTGGCAATGCATAGTCTTGCTTTGCCAAACTTTCTGCGCAGCAGAGAAAGTCTGGTGAGTTCTGGGATGGGAGAGAAACGTGCTCTGGTTTATTGGCATTTCTTTAAACCAATCACAATCGTCTTGGGCGGTGCTAAGCCCCAGACAGAGCAATGGGCCTCTGCAAAATAGTCTCAAAGCCACAAAGGAAGACCAAGGCAACGGATATCTTCTATTTATTTATCCATCTATCAATAACAGGAAAGTCAGTCGGTCAGTCATTCAGTGTGTGTGTTATGCGCATATCTCTCGAACTTTTAGTCCAATGGATTTCAAACTTGACAGGTGTCTTGCTACGGGCATGGGTAAATGTGTCAAGTTTGACATTGTTTGGATTAGAAATGCAAAATAAATAAATAAATATATATATATTAAAAAAAAAAAAAGATAAAAATTGGCTTCTCAGAGAACAGGGGAGGTTTGGCAGCTAAAATGTGACATCCACATCAGACAAAAATGTGCAAAGTAGCACTACACCTGGGTGGTTTAATTAAGTCACCAAAATACCACAACAAACAAAGTCCCCTACTTCACCGTTAAGCCACTAAACCTGTATGTATGGACACACACACACACTATAAGTTAGTAGTAGGTTATACATGTAGATGGACTGTTTTTTTTGCGATTGGCAGGCAACCGCTCTACCACTGAGCCACAGCTGCTAAACAGTGGTGTTGCATATTAAGTGGTTTGGGGTCCTTCTCTAAGTCATTTTGGGGTACAATTTGAATTTGATGAATTCTACAATACCACAGGCCAAGTAAGCGCCCGTACAAGCAGGCACCTTTTCAACAGGCACTGCACTAGTCCAGCCTAAATGAATGTAATCCGGCGGAATTTCCATCAGTAACTGATCAATCCCAGAAGTGGAACGTCGTGGAAATAAACTAGGCAATGCGAGACTAAGAGCACTATAATAAGTTTAACAGAGTCCATTTCTGAACAGGGTTTAATGTGGACAGTCAGACTCACCATAAGCAAAGAGTCCAGGCAGCTGGTGAACTTGTCTGCCAAACAAGTTCCTGCCCAGGGTGGGAGGGAGCGGCTCATGTCCTACCTAACAAAACACAAAAGAATAATAAAAAGTCATAAGAAGCAATAGTCACTGGAACTGTGTGCACTTTCGTTATGTCTCAGCACCACAAACTGGATCACCCCACACTTCTTTTTTTATGTGGCTCTCCCACACTTCCTGGTTTCTATTTAACACATTTGGTGTTGCCATTTTTGCCTCAATCTTCACAAAAGTTTCTCTGTGAGCTAACTTACTTATTTTGTCTTCAGGGTTCAAAACTAACTTTATCCTCCTCCAGACAAATGGCTAGCTAGTGAATGTACAACTTTTACCAGCCACTTGGTGTTTGGCTAATGAGTAAAGCAACACTTTACTCAGACACTTTAAGCAGACACTTGCATATTTTACCAACGTTTGGCTGGTAGATGGTGATATTTTGAACCCTGTTTGACAACTTTGACAGTAAAGCTAAGAAAAGTTGACTTGCTGTAACGTTGACTTTAGCTAAGTAGCAACGGCTAGTGTTAGCTTACAAGCTATTTTAGTGGGCCAAAGGACACCGTTCAGTTAATGACACAGGTGCCCAAACAATATGCTCGCAACGCAGTAACTTGTGTCCTTGATGCGTTGTTTGAGATACATAACGACAGTAAGCTAGCTAGAGTGCTGCAAAACTAACTGTATAACCAGAATGTTAACGCCAAGACATGTTTGCTCTCGTACTTGACCTTTTAATATTACACAGTTCAACAACGTCAATGTGTGAGTCATTCAGCAACGGAAATCTCTTTGTCAATTCGGGAATTGCTCTAACATGCAGAAAAAGTGGATAACGTTAGATATGATAACAGAGCTAGCTTAGTCGGCTAATGTTAACTTAACGTTAGCTGTTATCTCTTGCTGTTCGATATAAGGCAGCCAAATAGCTCGTTTAAAAACATGACTAGTTAGCTATGTATCTAGGAATATGTAACAGTGCGATTAAGTGTTCTTGTACATAATGCATACAGAAAATTAACGAAGCAGAACTACACATTAGTACAGTAAAAACATTCAAGATTTGGTTCACACACTCACTTCCGCCTGCTACAGAGTATTTTTGAAACAGAAGGTCATAGGGACAGCTGACCGAGTGTGTAGTTGATGTTGTTAACGGAACATTTACCGTTATGTGTATTAGATGCGTGTTTAATTAAAGAGTCCATGATAGTAATTTACGAAAGGGCTCAAGTCATGTTCGAAACTAAGAGAGGCAACATTAAAGAAAGTGGAGTTTGACAGTTGCCTCTTCAGGTTGCTAACGTTAGCTAACGTTAAGTTATGCTGTATTTACATAGCCTAACAGTGACCAAAGCAGCTCCTGGGCCACTGACATCTTCCCAGCGGCTGCACAAACACTTTTCCTCTTACCTGGATCAGGACTTTAATGTACATCAGAGGGTGGGAGAGGACGGTGAGCCCTGATCCCAGCAATATTTGGCCACACGCGTCCGCCATTTTTGGAGAGACAGGGGAGATAGGAAGTTCGTCTGGCGTCAGAGCAGGCGATGGCGCCTATATTTTATGTAATTATAACGGTACCGCCATCTAGTGTTCCGTACTTTTTATTTTAATAAGAAAGTAAATGTTAAAAGGTCTATAGAAGAGCATTAGGACCACATGTGGAAAAAAAAATATTTGAGTTCTAATTTTAAAGTTTAAATTTTCTAATGTGGCACTAATGCTCATCCATAAAAGTCATACATCATAGATTTCACACAACATCAAAAAAGGCATAAACAATAAGGAGATGAAGAAAAATAATAATCTATCTATCTATCTATCTATCTATCTATCTATCTATCTATCTATCTATCTATCTATCCATCTATTTATTTTATGGTCTTTTCTTGTTTATTTGACAAATGTCCTTATTGTTGTTAATATTATTATTGTTATTTTTTTGTTTTTATACTGTCTTTTTTATCAATTTTTTATTTATTTTTTCTTGCTAAAACTGCTGCTGGAACTTTCTGCTGGGAGTCATCCCAAAAGGATTAATAAAGAGAAGTCTAAGTCTAAGTCTAAGTCTAAGTCTATCTATCTATCTATCTATCTATCTATCTATCTATCTATCTATCTATCTATCTATCTATCTATCTATCTATCTATCTATCTATCTATCTATCTATCTATCTATCTATCTATTTATCTATCTATCTATCTATCTATCTATCTAAAGATTTAAATGTAGGCTACTGATTCATACAACAATATGTTAGAATGTATTTTATCTTGAGGTGACTTTGCATTTACTTTTCTCAAAAGTACAGTAAAAGAACTTAATTGAATTGAAAAATTAGAGTGTGTCCATGGTGTCTAAATGTTGAATTGACTTACTTTTATTATTTAGACAAAATAATAGGGACTTAAAAGCTGTGTTTTTCATTACTATGGACTGACCACCACACACAATAAGGGGCACACTCTGGACTTAATTATCTCCAAGGGTCTGAATATGACCGAGGTGACTAATGTTGCTCTCTCTGATCATTCCTGTATGTTCTTTAACCACACTATATCTGGGTGGAGATTTACTTATAGATTTACTGATGTAGAAATGGAGAAGACACATTGTTCAAACTTTATACAGAGTGAGCAGCAGCTTCTTGTGGTAGTATGATAACTTGAAAAATATATTTTGTAAAAAAATAAACACGGCCGATGTAAAGAGAAAGCCTGGCAGACGATCACAGACTGACTTATGGCGTAAGCAGAGTAAAAATATACATTAACTGACCACTGCTCTGAAACCGTCATGATCATACCATTGAAGTATTAGGCAACTAATCATCATTTGCACAAATTAACCGTTGTACGCTTTGCCTTACAAAGTAAGCAGAAGAAAATGTTATTAGGAACATTTATCATGAAGATCAATCTTTTACAACGCTGGAATATGATGCCTAAATATCTCTTTCACACACAATTTGTTTTTGCAAATGACAAGTGACTTGTTGAAGGGTTTCAGTTAATAGCAGTAGTGTGTAAATGTATATTTTTAGACTGTCAGTCGGTCCTCTATTATCTGCCACGCTTTTTCTTTTTGACTGAGGCTGAGATTCCTTGTTTAGATATGTTTTGCTCCCTCGTATATATGGACATAGATGAGAAAGACACTGAAGAAATTGTGCCCCTTTTTTGATAAAATTTTTATTTAAACAATTGCAAACAATACACAGACAATGTAATGCATACCAGAGCCAAAACCCACAGAAAGCAGGGAAGACAAAACTAAGACAGACAAGGGACCAAACACATGCAAAGGTTGAGGTCTGGGCTGTAGCACAAGTGTGCTACACATGTGCAATGAGACAGCGACTTGCTCCAAGTGTCTTTCAGGTGCAACCTTAATTCATCCAGGGTAACTGGATGATTCTGGCTTAATATTATCCCGTTATTGCAATAGGCCCCTGGGTTAATTCACCCTTTCATGAACTCTATAGCATTCATTTCCAAGCTTTTTAACTTTCCAGAAACCTTGCATGGTAAATTTGATAGAATGGTGCAGTTCTATCATGGAAACCTATGCAAGTTTCTCCAAATTGCTTCCTTTAGTCTCCAGTTTGATTATACAAAGAAACCCAGTGATCTGTAGAGCTTAAGGGCAGATGTGTTGCCAGGCTAGTGGTCTCTTCCCAGAATTTTAAACCATGAGCTTACATGGCTTTTCAAGAGTGTCAAACTTCAAGGCATTTAAAAAAAAAATGAGACCTTGGATCAGCAAGAGTCAATTTGGATTGTATTACAATTTGGGCAGTTATTGTTTGTTCTATGGCCATACAATCATTTATACAGAACCAAATCAGTTCTCACTGCACTAAATGGCAGTCAAATATTCACTGTCAAACCCTGCACCCAGTTAGACCTTTGGCTACGTGAGTATTGGATCTTGAGTAATTAAAAAAGGCAAACAAGTTAAGCTTTAATTTTATTGAAAAAGCTCCATATTCATCTTTTGAACCTGAAAGACAGGAAAGGAAACAGGTTAATCTCAAGCTCTGAAAATATTCAGCTAACCGTGGAGCACAGACCAGTACCTGTGGCACAAATGCTCATGGCCTTTCCTGGCTGGATCAGCGATCAAACAAGTAAGAGAAAGAACCTCGGACACCAACTCCACGGTCAAGCTGCAGTTGTCCAGTTGCTGCACCACTCTGACCATGGCTAGTGCTCCCAATACTCTCCTGCCTGACAGGTTGATGGGCAGGCTGAGTGCTGGGATAGTGAGAGTTCTCCCAGCTGTCCTTCCCCTGCTCAAAGCTGTTGCTGGTCTGAGTATACGTGCCTGGAGGATACTGGCCAGTCAGGAACATGTAGTCATAGTATGGGTAAGGATAAGGAACCAGGCCTGCTGGCACAGGTCCTCCATTAAAGCCTGGTGAAGGTTGTGCAGCATGAACACGAGGTGGTGGCATGGAACCATGCTCTTCGGTTCGAAAGTCAGAGTTGCCTTGCTCGAAGGTTCTCTGTTCCTGGATCAGTTCACCTGCCTGGTACTGTGGAAGAGAAGGGTCAGGCCGGCTCACAATGCCAAGAGGTTGAGGGGCAGGTCCACTGGGGGCAAACCAGTGAGTGCTAGGTCCTGTGGATGCGTCAGCAGAAGAGGGACTGGAAGGTACAACATCCCAGGAAATGCCTAGGAGCAGAAGGAAGTGAGGTTTTAGAAACTAGACTTCAAGGCAATGAAGTCAACATCAAGGTTCCTTTCCTACACATTCACTACCCACATCAGTTTAGACATTTAGAGATCTACCAGTTCAAGTTAACCTAGTTTAGAGCTGGGCTTGCAGAAGAGC
Organism: Percina caprodes; assembly: GCA_013375575.1. Classification (NCBI taxonomy): domain Eukaryota; kingdom Metazoa; phylum Chordata; class Actinopteri; order Perciformes; family Percidae; genus Percina; species Percina caprodes. Next base: position 909,246 of record JABXJD010000237.1, on the reverse strand, counting down.
CCAGAGCATATCCTGGAAGTGCATTCTGAAACCTGGACTCAGCTGGGTTTGAGACAATTCCTGAGGCAGCCCCAGAACCTGAAGGGGTAAAGCCACTAGAATGCACCATCCAGTTAGAGCCAGCAGAAGCAGTGTTTGCACCTATTGTAGGTAGTAAGAGATAATCGGGAGAGGCATTATACAATTAAAATAGTTGTGAACGCAATACTTCACCTTTGTGCATTGGGTAGCAATAACTCAAACCAGTCAGCAAAACAAGGAGCAAAGCACTATTGAAAAGAAGACAAAGCATAAGTAAAAGTAAAATTGCAATAAATCAGCCAAACCATCATTAACACCGTTACTCACCTTTCAGCACAACAAATAGCCACCATGTTGAATGAACAGCTCACATGCATGCATGCTCCTGTGAAAGGTTTATAAATGCTACAGGTGACCTGCTCTGACCAATCAGAATGTAGCCAGTTAACGACACACAGCTGCAAGCAATTTAATCCTGATTAAAGTGGATCCCCCATGCTGAAACGACAGCAGTGAGTGTGTCGTAACTGGTCCAGGGGCAGAAGCAGGTTTAGTGAAAACTAGTTTGTTAACCCTGAGATGAGAAAACTCTAGGTTATCCATTTAAGAAAGGGAGGTAAATCAATCCTGAGAAGCTTACTTGCCTTGCCTTTTCACCATTACCACTTGGGACTTGAAAAGAGAGTGTTGTGTTGCATTCAGAAAAAGTTTATAGAATAATCATTGGCTGTTGTGCTGATGAGTTCAGGGCCTCAGCTTCTGTTGGTCAGGGGGCCTCTGATCGTCTGTCAGCACATCTGAAAACGCTTCTGTTTCATGAAGGATCAGGGATTTGCTAAAAGGTTCAGGACATTTCTGTCCACTAGGAGGCACCAGAGACCCACCATACTTATATTGCAAACAAGATGGGAAGAGACATTTCAATTCTTCCCATATGAAGCAAAAGTTGTCATGTTTGAAATGAATACACGGACATGATGGATGTAAGTATCTCTCTTTTGAGGAGCAGTAAAGCCTGATGGTCATGATGAGAATTTGGGAGGATTCGAGAAACGTGCTCCGGAGACTGTTGCCACGTGTTAGGACTGATTGATCAGCTCTCATGTAACACACAGGTTGCTGGGGCCGTGCTAGGTACAACTGCCTCTCAAAAGCACAGGACTACAAACAGACATTACAGCAGGTCCTACTCTTAATCAACCTTTTTCAAGAGAGTTTTAAACTCACTAAATCTAAGAGATTGGAGCTGCAGAAATCAATGGACTAACATATAAATTGTCAACTTTTTACCTTTATTTATTCAGGGAAGGTTCACAAACCTTTGGCTACAGCAGCCTCTCTTTTGCAGGAACACCCTGCTCACATTCACACAGTTCCACATTTATACCTGGAAACTGCCCAGTACAACCACAGTCTGATCTGCTGGCCACTGAGCAGCTCCACTGGAGCAAGCTATTTTGATAATCAATTAACTGTTTGAGTAATTTTTAATTTTTTAATTTGTCTGATTCCAGGTTGTTAAATACAAATATTTTCTAGTTTCATCCCTTCTCTGTGACAGTAAACTGAATATCTTCGAGTTGTGGACGAAACAAGACATTTGAGGGCATCATCTTGGACAACTGATCAACATTTCACCCTTTTCTGAAATTGTAGAGACAAAAACAACTAGTTGATTAATCATGAAAATAATCAACAGATTAGTTGACGATGAAAATAGTCTTTAGTTGCAGCCCTATCTGGGATAGGAAATTGCCATTTTCAGTTAGCCCCCTTAAGGAGCGGCAGAATGTTGTTTGTGGGAATAAGAACAAAAGCAGAAGTGTGAGGTCTATTAGGTTCTACATTTTAAGTGTATTTGTTCACAAGGTTATGCATTAATTACTGTAACATTAGGCCTGCATGATGTCTTGCAGAAACAAACCTAATGAGTGTGTCTTATGTGCATGTACTGTCTGCAGTTTATTGGGTTTCCTCTGTAACAGTCTGAATAATAAGCAGCTCCCACATTTTGCAGCATGACTCTGATGTGGTTGACCCTGTCAGAGCTGGTCTGCTGCACCGTGCTATAGTAAAGGCATCCACTCCGGGCCAGAGACACCACCAACGAAGGAGTAGCAGCTGGACAGGAGCACAGAGGAGTTGAAGAACACTGAAGTGTGAGCAAAGCTTTCAACTCAAAGTCGTCTATAACATCACTTTCTTACCCATTCTGGGACTCAATACTCTTGGTGGGCCTGAAGCGGATGCAGGAGAAGGAAGCGAAGGACTCCAGTCCACGGATGATACTGGCCTTCTCCCTGTTGGCTGCCAAGACCACAGCACACATCATTTAGCTTCTTACCATCCCATAGCATGAGAAAAAACAACACACCCCTACAATATTGGACAACTTTAATTTTCTGGACATTATAGTTTCTTATTTTTCCAACTGTTTTACTCATTTTAGCATCATATTTGTTTTATTGGGGTGTCACACAACAGGTTTACATGCTTTTGGCCAATCACCAAGACTTATAAATGAAAAAATCCAAGCACCCTTGGCGCGCACCACAGGTCATTGTGGTCATGTGTGTGGCACTAACAGAAGTGGTTGGTGATGTAATAAGGAACGTAGACCTTCCCGTCAGTCCATTTGCCCCACTTGCAGCCTCGGCTGGTGCAGGGTCGGCGTTTCTCTCGTCCTCGCTGCCGATGGCGATGTCTCCTCCAATCAGGGTGGGATCATTGTCAGAACGGACTGGAACACATCACACAGACACTCTGAAGAGCTGTTGATAGAACAAGGAAATATAATGAGGAACACGGTGGCTGCAGCAGCTCACACTCACTCAGATTACTATTGGCTCTCTCCAAGTTCAGCGAAGAAAGCGCCGCTGAATCATCCTCAATTATCCTTCATCCTTCATTTATTTCATTTTTTATGTGACACAGGAGTCCTTTCAGGGTTGTTACTGACAGTCCAATTTACTAATTCAGTTCATCTGAATGATGTAAAACATGCAGTTTCAACACGTTTACCATTTACACTGTGACATGATGGGCCCTGTGATGGTCCTACCTCATTGTCGGCCCAACAGCAGGCAGACAGCAGCAGCAGAGCCAGAGCTGAGAATCTGAAAACAGACATACGAGCCATCCTAGCAGACCTGCAGGACACAGACAGGAATCAGACCCAGCCTCCACTTGGAGGAAAGAAATACAGTGTTTGAACCAAAAATACAGACAGCTGAGGGTTCACACACTGAAACAAAGTGCACACTTTTTACTACATTCTGCTGCAGACATTTGAACTCACCTTGGATCTTCTTTGTGGACTCGTGCAGCTGAGGTTTCGCTCCAGGTTGTTAAATATGTTCAACTGCATCACTGAGCCCAAATATGGATTATCTGGGTACTGAGAAAGCTAAAGAATCAGCTAAACTCACAGGCTTATCAGTCGCATATGGTTTGGACACAAACATTTGAAAGATGTATGCCTACACTATACGGGTGGGAAGGAACACTTGTAGAAAATTGAGTCGTCAGCATCCAAAGACATGTCTGATATGAGAATGTTCCACACCGTGGCAGTCTGTAAATATTGCAGGCATTATTGTAAGATGCACCGTTTCCCAAAGCATCATAAGTGGGGTGGGGGCACAACAAGGCTGTAAAAGAATTGTATATTAAGGTTAGGATGAAACTTTAACTAAGTTGGTGTGGATGGGGAAAACCGATGAGAAATATATAATTTTACACAGATGATATTTTTCTAATTGGATAATACTTCTAACCTCTTCATTGTTTTTATTTAAGACCAACTATTAGTTTTAGGATTATCAGTACCCAAAGTCACAAAGGTAAATGAACTATGCATTTCTATACTGCAGAAAGTTCAAGACTGCCAGACCGACTTTTCGCTCAATACTGGACCAATTTCAAAGATTTGTATTCACATTAGTCACTTAGACACCAATGCATGGGATAATACAGGCCATTTTGAAAAAAAAAATTATACTTTAAGTTTTGAGAATGGAGACCTAAATGTCAAAGACATGGTAGTAAGGACATGAATTGGAAAGAAGGAAGGAAGGAAGGAGTGTACCAATATGTAACCTGCAGATCTTAGGAAACATAAGGTTGCATAAGAGTTTTGTCTGCAGGGAATAAATACAAAATAGGAATATGTAGCCTTTAATTTTCTGGACATTATAGTTACTTATTTTTTCCAACTGTTTTACTCATTTTAGCCATTAACCATTGAAGTATTAGGCTACTAATCATCATTTGCACAAATTAACCGTTGTACGCTTTGCCTTAAAAGTAAGCAGAAGAAAATGTTATTAAGAACATTTATCATGAAGATCAATCTTTTACAACGCTGGAATATGATGCCTAAATATCTCTTTCACTCCATTTTTCTCCTCTCTCTCATGGGCTAAAATATAATTTTTCAAAGTCATATTAACTTCCACTGCTCGCTTTTGATGCAAAGTGTACAATTATTTGTTTATGCAAATGACAAGTGACTCGTTGAAGGGTTTCAGTTAAGAGCAGTAGTGTGTAAATGTATATTTTTAGACTATCAGTCAGTCGGTCCTATATTATCTGCCACGCTTTTTCTTTTTGACTGAGGCTGAGATTCCTTGTTTAGATATGTTTTGCTCCCTCGTATATATGGACATAGATGAGAAAGACACTGAAGAAATTGGACTCTAAAATCTAGAAACTATGAAGAGAATTAAGGGACAAATTCCATGGACACTGTAAATGATAGAGAATTCATTTTTATTGTGTCTTTTATTCGTCTTATTTCCTTTTTCAGTAATGTTATTTCCTTTTATTAATGTCTTACAATAGTTTAACCTTTTTGCTTGTAGTAATGTCTTACAATAGTTTAACCTTTATGCTCTATATATGCACATTTAACAAACAGCTTTTCTATGCTTATCATACGCACGTTAAAGAGTTATGTTTCTCTAAGTGCAGAAACAGTAAACGTCTACAGCAAATCACGGGTTGTAGATATCTTTAGGACCGAGGTCATACGCTTGCACTTTGTTCTGTTTTCTTCATGGATAGCCATTACAAAGCATTCCTTCTGTATCAACAACTGTGAATCTGTGTGTGTGTTTTGAATAAATAACGACTCTCTGCAGAAATACAGTTGAAGTTCCCTGAGAGCAATGCTGGAGAAAGGTTGCTCACGTGCGTTCTTCCCTCTTGCAATTGTCTATTAACTGCTAACTACCGTCTGAGTCTCGTTTTCTTGCTTGACCGTCTTTGATTTAATAAGTTAAAGTGTCCTGAACCTGACAGTAAAAGTCGATGTAACAGAGTGATATACATCAGTTATCCCCCCACCCCCAGCTAAATATAATATGTCCTCTCCTGTTGTTACATGGTCAGTAGACTACAACTCTATATAGTTACTGGTTCAGTACACTTAGTGTTTTGATGATTGGGAAGGACTGTATAATTTTGCTGGTCTTTAGAAGGTGTGACCACCAGGGGGCATCGATTAGAATGCAGACAAGATGTTCCTTTTAGTTGTTTTATTAGAAAAAGGATGCTTGTAAATGTGTGTGGTTCTGAAACAGAGATACAGGCATACATCAGTCAAATGTAGATTATATAAGGTTCAAATAATGAGTATTTGCCTAGCAGGAAACACAATCAAGGTATTAAATTATAATGTCATAATAAAAGGCTTATTACTAAGCAAACACAAACCTAGAAATGCATTAGCCCACCATATCCCTTCAAAGCATAGTTTGCTGCACATTAACTGCAACCATACATAGCATGCTAAATTGAGCTTAACACGTAATTATGAGCAGCAAATTCCTCCTTAACACAAACGTTACACATTGTGTAGGAACATAATTCAATAGAGAACGTAAGGCTTGCGAAGCAACACCTCCCCTTAATATGCAACGTTCTACACAAACGCCCGGGCTGTACTAGGCTCCGCCATGTTACAATAACAGCAACGTGCCGCAACATTATTGCAGTGCATTAAACACGGTGCAACATTATTATGAAGTAAGAAACAAGTAAACATCAGTATTACTTACTGGTAGTTGCACGCACACAATCAAAGAACTTGGAAATAATTACAGCAACACTGTATCGTTTAACTATCTATATATATCTGCGCAGTCTTTTGACGTCAGCTCTCTTCCAAACTTTTCCCGAAACTGAAACTTAAGCTGTCTTCTCCGGCAAGTAGCAGAGAGCAGTGTCGCTCCTGATTGGCTGATTTACCAACAGCCAGTTTTACCTGCCTGCAGAGGTCGTCCTTCGTCACAGCCGCCCCCAAATTTGTTACGCTAAATTTGCCACACTAAGGATTGATCGTATCAGTGTCCGGTATGGCAGGCAGAGCGACAAGGCGAGCAACAGGCCTAGTGTAGAATTTGTCCTTGACCTTGACCACTGCAGTCCTGACTCTCCCATCAGTTCCTGGAATAACCTCAGTGACATGACCTAAAGGCCACTGTGCTCTCGGCAGTTGTGGGTCTACCACCATGACTATGGTTCCAGTGAGCAGCTGTTCAGGGTCTTTATGCCACTTGGAGCGAGTCTGAAGAGTTGGGAGGTAGTGGCGGATGAAGTGGAACCAAAACTGGTCCGCCAGCACCTGAGTGTGTCTCCAATGGCGGCGACTCAGGAGTTCAGACTCCGCATACACAGCCTGTGGCAAAGAGGGGTCGAGCCGCCCCATGAGGAGCAAGTTGGGGGTCACTGGGTCAGCATCCGCCACGTCTGTAGACACGTAACCCAGTGGTTTGGAGTTTAAAATCCCTCCACTTCAATAAGTACTGTACGCAGGACCTCTTCTGGGACAGTCTGGGACTGGATGGTGGCATACAGTGCAGCTTTAACAGATCTCACTTCCCTTTCCCAAACTCCTCCAAAGTGTGGGGCACTTGGGGGGTTGAACTGAAACCTAATCTGGTGTTTAGCCAAACAAGCCTGGAGTGTGGGGTGTACTGACCTGAAAACATCCTGGAGCTCTCTTTCACCTCCCTTAAAATTAGTACCCTGGTCGGACCGGAGCTCTGCTGGCTTACCCCTTCGTGCGATGAAGCGACGGAGGGCCATAAGAAAGGAATCCGAATCCAGACTAGACAGAACGTCCACATGCACAGCACGTGTTGTCAGGCATTTAAACAGTATGCCCCATCTCTTTTCGTGGCGACGGCCAACCTTCACTGTGAACGGCCCGAAGCAGTCCATGCCCGTGGAAAAAAACGGGGGCTTCAACAGCCGTAGTCTGGACTGTGGGAGGTCTGCCATCTTGGGCACGACAGGAGAGGCTCTCCACCTCTGGCAGTCTGGGCAGGAGTGCTGGTGGCGTTTAACAGCCTCACGGCCATGCAGAATCCAGTATTTGCGCCGCAGCTCTGCAAAAGCCGCTCTGATCCTGGATGGCGAAGGTTGTTGTCCATATCCTGGATGATGAGCTGGGTCACTTTATGCCGATGGTCCAGGACCACTGGGTGAATAGAATCTGGCTCTAGCTGGTCACTGCGACGGAGCCGTCCTCCAACCCGGATGAGTCTCACAGTCTTGTCATACTCTGGTGCTAGGGAGATCAGTCTACTAGTGGCAGATACTGGCTTACCGGTCCTCAAGAGGCCGAGTTCCTCAGCAAAGCTGTCCTGCTGGGCTCGTCTCAATACTTCTCTTTCTGCTTCTTGGTAGTCATCAGCAGAAAGACAAGCGGGGCTCGATGATGACCCAGGACTGGATTGTGCAACAGCTTCTGTCAGCGCTCTGAATGAAGAAAACTGATCAACATTTGGCAGCAGAGAAGTCTGTATGCTTGTAGTGAGACAGCAGACAGTAGGTTTTCGCAGCTCAGAAGAATTCTCTGTCTCCTCTGTGGCTGGCTGCGTGGGCCAGCCTTCAGACTTTTGTTGTAGGAAGGCAGGGCCCTGACTCCATCTGTTCTTACCGGCCAGTTCCAGCAGTGTTTTCCCGCGTAATGTCATCGGCTGGGTTGTTGACAGAATCCACATATCTCCAGGCTTGAACATCAGTCAGCTCCTGTATTTCAGATACCCGTGTTCCCACAAATACCTTGTACCGACAAGAGTCGGACTGGAGCCAGGTAAGTACTGTTGTGGAGTCTGTCCAGAAGACAACATTGCGGATATTCACAGTCAGCTCTCTTTGCAGTAGTGCAGCTAGCTGTGCAGCTGTCAGAGCAGCACACAGCTCTAGTCTTGGTATTGACTGCTGCTTCTTCGGGGCCACTCTGGATCTGGCAGTCAGGAAAGACACTTCCACACGGCCCTGTGAGCTCTCTGTCCGCAGATAGGCAACTGAACCATATGCCTTCTCTGATGCGTCAGCAAAGATGTGTAGGTCTCTCTGGACGTTTGAAGTGTCCATCTCAAGGCTCACATAGCAGCGAGGCAGTATAATCTGAGAGAGATTCTGCAATTCTTCTTCCCACATCAGCCATGACTGCAGTACATCCTCAGGCAGTGATGGGTCATCCCAGTCTCTCGGTTTGTCCCACAAGTGCTGCACCAGGACTTTGGCCCGTGTGGTGAAGGGGACTATAAATCCCAGGGGTCGTACAGGCGTGCCAGGACTCTGTATATGTTTCGCATGGTGGGTGTGGGTTGCTCCAGCATACGGTATTTGTATCCTAAGGTGTCTGATTTGCAGAGCCAGCGTAGCCCCAGGGTGAGTTCCTGTGGATCAGTGCCTGACTCATTGAGCCACAACTCACTGCTCTCAGATCTGGCTTCTTTGGGCAGATGACTGATGACCTCAGGGTGTTACTGGCCCACTGGCGTAGCTCAAATCCACCGGTAGCCAACAGTGATGTCAATTTGTCGACCAGGTGATGGGCTTCTTCCCCAGAGGGCAGGCTCTGCAGACAATTGTCCACATAAAATGATCGTTCTGTAGACACTCGAACATCTTCACCTGGCTGACTGTGGTCAAACACATGTTTCTGCAGCGCAAAGGTAGCGCAGCAGGGGCTACATGTGGTGCCAAAGGGAAGGACTTGCCATGTGTAGATGCTGGGTGGTTCCTCTGTCTTCAGATCTCGCCACAGGAAGCGTAGCAAGGGCTTGTCCTCCGGGAGCAGCCTCACCTGGTGAAACATGCCTTTGATATCGCTGCTGACAGCAATGGCATGCTCTCTGAAGCGCAGTAGTACACCTAGTAGACTGGAACTTAAGGTGGGCCCAGGCAACAGCAGCTTGTTGAGGTTTTTTTCCTTGTACGTGAAGGAACAGTTGAACACAATCCTGTTCTTTCCATTATGGCTCACCATATGATGTGGGATGAACCAAGACTCAGCTGCTTTACTCAGCTCCTCTTCTGACACTTTAACTGCATAGCCTGCTTTCACCAGCTTTCCGATCTCCGCACAGTATTCAGCTGCTCTTTGAGGGTCTCGCAGCAGGCGCCTCTCTGTACTACGGAGATTGGCTAGAACAGCCTCCTTAGGTGCCTGAAGCTGTGGCATGTTCCTCACCCTGAGGAGGAGTAGCGTAGCGCAGAATCCCATCAATTTCTACTCGTGTGGTCTTCGCCTCCAGCAGGCGGACTGCTTCCTGATCCTGCCTGGAGCGGGTGACGAGCTTTTCACTCCTGTAGGGCAGAACATCCAGCTGCCACAATCTCTCTACACTCGGTAGAAGCTCGTTAGTTGGTGAGAGGGTGGAGACGTGCAGGCACTGTTGTGATATAGCCTGCTGCTTGCTGTACCTGGTCGGCCCCTGCAGTGTCCAACCCAACCTCGTCTTCACTGCTGCTGGTCCCCCGTGTGGTCCCGAACGCACAGGCTCCACTGGAGTGATTAAGTGTGTATAGTCTGACCCTATTAACAAAGGGGTTGCACTCTGTTAATTGTGTGAAAAGGGAGGCCTCTTAAATGTTTGTGCTTTCTCTGAAGTGCCTTCATTGGGTAAGTGTGCTCAGCCAGACCCAGTTGATCAGCAGTGAATGCTCTGTGTATCTTGAAGGATTTCTTTGGATGGTCTACTGGGGAAGCGGAGAAAGACACGGCAGTGCCGTGCAGAACCCTGATGTCCTGCCGAGCGGTTCTGAGGATCAGATTTTCCGGCTCACCGGTAAGTTTAAGACTCTGCGCTGCTGCGGGAGGAGAATGGTCCGCTCTGACCCATCATCAAGGATTGCATATGTCTCCAAGGTGTGTTCACCGTTACGCAGCAGCACTTTACTCACTTTCAGTAAGACCTGGCTGCACCCAGCCCGCCTGTCCACGTACAGGACTTCATTGGTTGTGCTGATAAGGCAGGATGTATCCTCAGCTGCAGGCTTTATATTCACTTCATGCAGAGCTTGCAGATGTTTCCCCTTACACTTATGACATGTAATCTTCAGGCGGCACTGTGCAGCCTGGTGTGTGCGACCGCATCGCCAGCATCTTTTGTTAGTCTTGATCGACGCTGCTATCTGTTCCACTGTAAGCTGTGCAAAGTTTGCGCACTTGTCTAGGAAGTGTTGCGTGTTGGAGCAGTAAGGGCAGTATGCTGTCCTCTCTGGCTGCTTGGTGCTACTAGAGTGGGCCTTCTCTACTGCTACGCTCTCAGGTTGGTCTGTGGTATGCATGATGCTGGTACTCTTACCCCTATTACTGTTGCGGCGATGCTCTGCCCGGGGTCCTGCTCTGTTCTTGTCCTCACTGTTTAGAGGCTCATACACCGTCTCTTGCATCTTCAGCTCATAGTCAAGCCAGTCAGAAAAGTGCAAGAGGCTTGGGATTGTAACACGCATTGGGTACAGGAATCTCTTAAACTCAGCCCGTATATCATGAGGCAGTTTAGACAGCATCCGTGTCACATGTGAACCACAGTGTAGTTCAGTCTTTCCGCTGTCCCCAAGCTGGTCTAACATTCCCACGAGTGCTCTCACTTTCAGGGCGAACCTCTTAAACCCACTGGTGTCACCATGTGCAATGTTAGGGGCTTCCATTAGATCAGCTATTTTTCTGAGAGCTAGCTGGTGAGGCTGTCCATAATGCTCAATTAGGCTTGCCATAGTGTCAGTGTAGGGCTGCCGTGAGTTAGTGTAGGAGTCAGCTAGTAGCAGCGCCTCCTCATACTTCAGGTGGTCCACCAGGATCTGGTATTTAAAACGCTCTGTAGCGTCCGCAGGCAGTAAGTTTTCCAGAGCGACCTTGAGCCTGGCAAACTCTCTCGGATCCCCTTTGGTGAATAAAGGGATTGTAGGTTTAGGCCCACGGTACACTGCCTCATGGTGGTGGGTGGGTTGCAGCTCTTCGACCAACATCTCACGTCTTTGTGGAGTGTAAGGTACGCAGTACTCTGGTGTGTGTACTTCGGGCGCTGGATGATGTGGCTCAGGGCGACTGGGAGACTCCTGCTGATGTGTTGTCCTAATGTCTCTCAGTGCTGTTATGAGCTCTGCCATAAGGTCCTGTGATGATGGCTCATAAATGTCATCTGCTACTGGGGGGGGTGGCGGTGGCCAGTCATCATCCTCCGGAGGCCGAGTGTGACCACCAACTTGCACAGGTGGCAGGATTGATGTGGGTCGGCCGCCATCCTGCTCTATGTGAGGCTGCTGTTGGGGGGCTGGGGTAGGGAAGTGAGGGGGCTGTCTGTCGCAGTGCTGGTAGGTCTGGACGGGAAGTATGAGCGTCAAGTCGCCTGTGCATGTCCATTACCTGTTGCTGCAGCCTCTGATTATCTTCCCTCAGCTTATGAAGAGCTTCAAGGACGTCAGGCGCTGTTTCTGGGGCAGGCCTCCATCGGGCAGAGGCAGGCGTGCTCTGTAAGAGGGGTCAGTATACTCAGACCGGCGTGGATAGGCAGTTTCTGCTCCCGCATGACACTCCCGTCTTCATGCAGCAGTAGGGGGTGAGAGGCGTCATCCTGGCGTGTCTCTCTGGGAACCCCACCATGCTGTCGTAGGACTGCTGTTGCTCTGACAGGTTAGCCGCTTGGTGAGACAAACGAATGGGCTGCTGCAGTGCTTGGGGAGGGATGTCATAATCGTCCATCCAGGCTGGTCGCCGGGTCTCTCGGCGAGGTCGGGCATCTACTGAGCGTGCATTCTGATCCATGAACATCCCTGAACAATCCCACGGTGACCACGCTGTATCCGGCTCGAAGGACCAAATGTTTTGATGATTGGGAAGGACTGTATAATTTTGCTGGTCTTTAGCAGGTGTGACCACCAGGGGGCATCGATTAGAATGCAGACAAGATGTTCCTTTTAGTTGTTTTATTAGAAAAAGGATGCTTGTAAATGTGTGTGGTTCTGAAACAGAGATACAGGCATACATCAGTCAAATGTAGATTATATAAGGTTCAAATAATGAGTATTTGCCTAGCAGGAAACACAATCAAGGTATTAAATTATAATGTCATAATAAAAGGCTTATTACTAAGCAAACACAAACCTAGAAATGCATTAGCCCACCATATCCCTTCAAAGCATAGATTGCTGCACATTAACTGCAACCATACATAACATGCTAAATTGAGCTTAACACGTAATTATGAGCAGCAAATTCCTCCTTAACACAAACGTTACACATTGTGTAGGAACATAATTCAATAGAGAACGTAAGGCTTGCGAAGCAACACCTCCCTTAATATGCAACGTTCTACACAAACGCCCGGGCTGTACTAGGCTCCGCCATGTTACAATAACAGCAACGTGCCGCAACATTATTGCAGTGCATTAAACACGGTGCAACATTATTATGAAGTAAGAAACAAGTAAACATCAGTATTACTTACTGGTAGTTGCACGCACACAATCAAAGAACTTGGAAATAATTACAGCAACACTGTATCGTTTAACTATCTAGTCTTTTGACGTCAGCTCTCTTCCAAACTTTTCCCGAAACTGAAACTTAAGCTGTCTTCTCCGGCAAGTAGCAGAGAGCAGTGTCGCTCCTGATTGGCTGATTTACCAGCAGCCAGTTTTACCTGCCTGCAGAGGTCGTCCTTCGTCACACTTAGACTATAATGGGAGGATTGTACAATTAGATTGTGTTCTTAAAAATTTGCAATCCTCCCAAATTAGTCGTTAAATACAAAAATAATTTAAGGTGCATTGGTCCACTGTAGAAACACATGTACAGCGCTTTACATATTGCACTTAGTATCGGACTTTATTTAAAACACATTTGCAACTTTGTCAGCCTTTTCTAATTATCTCAACTGCAGTCACCTCTAACAAAATGAACGGCGGTCTTCATACAGCAATCTAACATTAACAATGACAGTGACATGAATATTTAAAATATTAACAGTATTTAACTCAACAGCAACATGCACCTGTAACAATAAGGTAAAGCCACTGCTGAGTGAACAGAAAGGCTTCAAGATTAATACATCCTGGCATTTAGCCTGGTCAGGACCAAGCTAGCTGTAGAGAATCAATCTCCATGGCAACTTAAGTGCCTCTTTTTTGATAAAATTTTTATTGCAACAATTAAACAATACACAGACAATGTAATGCATACCAGAGCCAAAACCCACAGAAAGCAGCGAAGACAAAACTAAGACAGACAAGGGACCAAACACATGCAAAGGTTGAGGTCTGGGCTGTAGCACAAGTGTGCTACACATGTGCGATGAGACAGCGACTTGCTCCAAGTGTCCAGAGTCTTTCAGGTGCAACCTAAATTCATCCAGGGTAACTGGATGATTCTGGCTTAATATTATCCCGTTATTGCAATAGGCCCCTGGGTTAATTCACCCTTTCATGAACTCTATAGCATTCATTTCCAAGCTTTTTAACTTTCCAGAAACCTTGCATGGTAAATTTGATAGAATGGTGCAGTTCTATCATGGAAACCTATGCAAGTTTCTCCAAATTGCTTCCTTTAGTCTCCAGTTTGATTATACAAAGAAACCCAGTGATCTGTAGAGCTTAAGGGCAGATGTGTTGCCAGGCTAGTGGTCTCTTCCCAGAATTTTAAACCATGAGCTTACATTGCTTTTCAAGAGTGTCAAACTTCAAGGCATTTAAAAAAAATGAGACCTTGGATCAGCAAAAGTCAATTTGGATTGTATTACAATTTGGGCAGTTATTGTTTGTTCTATGGCCATACAAACATTTATACAGCACCAAATCAGTTCTCACTGCACTAAATGGCAGTCAAATATTCACTGTCAAAACCTGCACCCAGTTAGACCTTTGGCTACGTGAGTATTGGATCTTGAGTAAAAAAGGCAAACAAGTTAAGCTTTAATTTTATTGAAAAAGCTCCATATTCATCTTTTGAACCTTAAAGACAGGAAAGGAAACAGGTTAATCTCAAGCTCTGAAAATATTCAGCTAACCGTGGAGCACAGACCAGTACCTGTGGCACAAATGCTCATGGCCTTTCCTGGCTGGATCAGCGATCAAACAAGTAAGAGAAAGAACCTCGGACACCAACTCCACGGTCAAGCTGCTGTTGTCCAGTTGCTGCACCACTCTGACCATGGCTAGTGCTCCCAATACTCTCCTGCCTGACAGGTTGATGGGCAGGCTGAGTGCTGGGATAGTGAGAGTTCTCCCAGCTGTCCTTCCCCTGCTCAAAGCTGTTGCTGGTCTGAGTATACGTGCCTGGAGGATACTGGCCAGTCAGGAACATGTAGTCATAGTATGGGTAAGGATAAGGAACCAGGCCTGCTGGCACAGGTCCTCCATTAAAGCCTGGTGAAGGTTGTGCAGCATGAACACGAGGTGGTGGCATGGAACCATGCTCTTCGGTTCGAAAGTCAGAGTTGCCTTGCTCGAAGGTTCTCTGTTCCTGGATCAGTTCACCTGCCTGGTACTGTGGAAGAGAAGGGTCAGGCCGGCTCACAATGCCAAGAGGTTGAGGGGCAGGTCCACTGGGGGCAAACCAGTGAGTGCTAGGTCCTGTGGATGCGTCAGCAGAAGAGGGACTGGAAGGTACAACATCCCAGGAAATGCCTAGGAGCAGAAGGAAGTGAGGTTTTAGAAACTAGACTTCAAGGCAATGAAGTCAACATCAAGGTTCCTTTCCTACACATTCACTACCCACATCAGTTTAGACATTTAGAGATCTACCAGCTCAAGTTAACCTAGTTTAGAGCTGGGCTTGCAGAAGAGCCCAGAGCATATCCTGGAAGTGCATTCTGAAACCTGGACTCAGCTGGGTTTGAGACAATTCCTGAGGCAGCCCCAGAACCTGAAGGGGTAAAGCCACTAGAATGCACCATCCAGTTAGAGCCAGCAGAAGCAGTGTTTGCACCTATTGTAGGTAGTAAGAGATAATCAGGAGAGGCATTATACAATTAAAATAGTTGTGAACGCAATACTTCACCTTTGTGCATAGGGTAGCAGTAACTCAAACCAGTCAGCAAAACAAGGAGCAAAGCCCTATTGAAAAGAAGACAAAGCATAAGTAAAATTGCAATAAATCAGCCAAACCATCATTAACACTGTTACTCACCTTTCAGCACAACAAACAGCCACCATGTTGAATGAACAGCTCACATGCATGCATGCTCCTGTGAAAGGTTTATAAATGCTACAGGTGACCTGCTCTGACCAATCAGAATGTAGCCAGTTAACGACACACAGCTGCAAGCAATTTAATCCTGATTAAAGTGGATCCCCCATGCTGAAACGACAGCAGTGAGTGTGTCGTAACTGGTCCAGGGGCAGAAGCAGGTTTAGTGAAAACTAGTTTGTTAACCCTGAGATGAGAAAACTCTAGGTTATCCATTTAAGAAAGGGAGGTAAATCAAACCTGAGAAGCTTACTTGCCTTGCCTTTTCACCATTACCACTTGGGACTTGAAAAGAGAGTGTTGTGTTGCATTCAGAAAAAGTTTATAGAATGATCATTGGCTGTTGTGCTGATGAGTTCAGGGCCTCAGCTTCTGTTGGTCAGGGGGCCTCTGATCGTCTGTCAGCACATCTGAAAACGCTTCTGTTTCATGAAGGATCAGGGATTTGCTAAAGGTTCAGGACATTTCTGTCCACTAGGAGGCACCAGAGACCCACCATACTTATATTGCAAACAAGATGGGAAGAGACATTTCAATTCTTCCCATATGAAGCAAATGTTGTCATGTTTGAAATGAATACACGGACATGATGGATGTAAGTATCTCTCTTTTGAGGAGCAGTAAAGCCTGATGGTCATGATGAGAATTTGGGAGGATTTGAGAAACATGCTCCGGAGACTGTTGCCACGTGTTAGGACTGATTGATCAGCTCTCATGTAACACACAGGTTGCTGGGGCCGTGCTAGGTACAACTGCCTCTCAAAAGCACAGGACTACAAACAGACATTACAGCAGGTCCTACTCTTAATCAACCTTTTTCAAGAGAGTTTTAAACTCACTAAATCTAAGAGATTGGAGCTGCAGAAATCAATGGACTAACATATAAATTGTCAACTTTTTACCTTTATTTATTCAGGGAAGGTTCACAAACCTTTGGCTACAGCAGCCTCTCTTTTGCAGGAACACCCTGCTCACATTCACACAGTTCCACATTTATACCTGGAAACTGCCCAGTACAACCACAGTCTGATCTGCTGGCCACTGAGCAGCTCCACTGGAGCAAGCTATTTTGATAATCAATTAACTGTTTGAGTAATTTTTAATTTTTTAATTTGTCTGATTCCAGGTTGTTAAATACAAATATTTTCTAGTTTCATCCCTTCTCTGTGACAGTAAACTGAATATCTTCGAGTTGTGGACGAAACAAGACATTTGAGGGCATCATCTTGGACAACTGATCAACATTTCACCCTTTTCTGAAATTGTAGAGACAAAAACAACTAGTTGATTAATCATGAAAATAATCAACAGATTAGTTGACGATGAAAATAGTCTTTAGTTGCAGCCCTATCTGGGATAGGAAATTGCCATTTTCAGTTAGCCCCCTTAAGGAGCGGCAGAATGTTGTTTGTGGGAATAAGAACAAAAGCAGAAGTGTGAGGTCTATTAGGTTCTACATTTTAAGTGTATTTGTTCACAAGGTTATGCATTAATTACTGTAACATTAGGCCTGCATGATGTCTTGCAGAAACAAACCTAATGAGTGTGTCTTATGTGCATGTACTGTCTGCAGTTTATTGGGTTTCCTCTGTAACAGTCTGAATAATAAGCAGCTCCCACATTTTGCAGCATGACTCTGATGTGGTTGACCCTGTCAGAGCTGGTCTGCTGCACCGTGCTATAGTAAAGGCATCCACTCCGGGCCAGAGACACCACCAACGAAGGAGTAGCAGCTGGACAGGAGCACAGAGGAGTTGAAGAACACTGAAGTGTGAGCAAAGCTTTCAACTCAAAGTCGTCTATAACATCACTTTCTTACCCATTCTGGGACTCAATACTCTTGGTGGGCCTGAAGCGGATGCAGGAGAAGGAAGCGAAGGACTCCAGTCCACGGATGATACTGGCCTTCTCCCTGTTGGCTGCCAAGACCACAGCACACATCATTTAGCTTCTTACCATCCCATAGCATGAGAAAAAACAACACACCCCTACAATATTGGACAACTTTAATTTTCTGGACATTATAGTTTCTTATTTTTTCCAACTGTTTTACTCATTTTAGCATCATATTTGTTTTATTGGGGTGTCACACAACAGGTTTACATGCTTTTGGCCAATCACCAAGACTTATAAATGAAAAAATCCAAGCACCCTTGGCGCGCACCACAGGTCATTGTGGTCATGTGTGTGGCACTAACAGAAGTGGTTGGTGATGTAATAAGGAACGTAGACCTTCCCGTCAGTCCATTTGCCCCACTTGCAGCCTCGGCTGGTGCAGGGGTCGGCGTTTCTCTCGTCCTCGCTGCCGATGGCGATGTCTCCTCCAATCAGGGTGGGATCATTGTCAGAACGGACTGGAACACATCACACAGACACTCTGAAGAGCTGTTGATAGAACAAGGAAATATAATGAGGAACACGGTGGCTGCAGCAGCTCACACTCACTCAGATTACTATTGGCTCTCTCCAAGTTCAGCGAAGAAAGCGCCGCTGAATCATCCTCAATTATCCTTCATCCTTCATTTATTTCATTTTTTTATGTGACACAGGAGTCCTTTCAGGGTTGTTACTGACAGTCCAATTTACTAATTCAGTTCATCTGAATGATGTAAAACATGCAGTTTCAACACGTTTACCATTTACACTGTGACATGATGGGCCCTGTGATGGTCCTACCTCATTGTCGGCCCAACAGCAGGCAGACAGCAGCAGCAGAGCCAGAGCTGAGAATCTGAAAACAGACATACGAGCCATCCTAGCAGACCTGCAGGACACAGACAGGAATCAGACCCAGCCTCCACTTGGAGGAAAGAAATACAGTGTTTGAACCAAAAATACAGACAGCTGAGGGTTCACACACTGAAACAAAGTGCACACTTTTTTACTACATTCTGCTGCAGACATTTGAACTCACCTTGGATCTTCTTTGTGGACTCGTGCAGCTGAGGTTTCGCTCCAGGTTGTTAAATATGTTCAACTGCATCACTGAGCCCAAATATGGATTATCTGGGTACTGAGAAAGCTAAAGAATCAGCTAAACTCACAGGCTTATCAGTCGCATATGGTTTGGACACAAACATTTGAAAGATGTATGCCTACACTATACGGGTGGGAAGGGAACACTTGTAGAAAATTGAGTCGTCAGCATCCAAAGACATGTCTGATATGAGAATGTTCCACACCGTGGCAGTCTGTAAATATTGCAGGCATTATTGTAAGATGCACCGTTTCCCAAAGCATCATAAGTGGGGTGGGGGCACAACAAGGCTGTAAAAGAATTGTATATTAAGGTTAGGATGAAACTTTAACTAAGTTGGTGTGGATGGGGAAAACCGATGAGAAATATATAATTTTACACAGATGATATTTTTCTAATTGGATAATACTTCTAACCTCTTCATTGTTTTTATTTAAGACCAACTATTAGTTTTAGGATTATCAGTACCCAAAGTCACAAAGGTAAATGAACTATGCATTTCTATACTGCAGAAAGTTCAAGACTGCCAGACCGACTTTTTCGCTCAATACTGGACCAATTTCAAAGATTTGTATTCACATTAGTCACTTAGACACCAATGCATGGGATAATACAGGCCATTTTGAAAAAAAAAATTATACTTTACGTTTTGAGAATGGAGACCTAAATGTCAAAGACATGGTAGTAAGGACATGAATTGGAAAGAAGGAAGGAAGGAAGGAGTGTACCAATATGTAACCTGCAGATCTTAGGAAACATAAGGTTGCATAAGAGTTTTGTCTGCAGGGAATAAATACAAAATAGGAATATGTAGCCTTTAATTTTCTGGACATTATAGTTACTTATTTTTTCCAACTGTTTTACTCATTTTAGCCATTAACCATTGAAGTATTAGGCTACTAATCATCATTTGCACAAATTAACCGTTGTACGCTTTGCCTTAAAAGTAAGCAGAAGAAAATGTTATTAAGAACATTTATCATGAAGATCAATCTTTTACAACGCTGGAATATGATGCCTAAATATCTCTTTCACTCCATTTTTCTCCCTCTCTCTCATGGGCTAAAATATAATTTTTTCAAAGTCATATTAACTTCCACTGCTCGCTTTTGATGCAAAGTGTACACTTATTTGTTTATGCAAATGACAAGTGACTCGTTGAAGGGTTTCAGTTAAGAGCAGTAGTGTGTAAATGTATATTTTTAGACTATCAGTCAGTCGGTCCTATATTATCTGCCACGCTTTTTCTTTTTGACTGAGGCTGAGATTCCTTGTTTAGATATGTTTTGCTCCCTCGTATATATGGACATAGATGAGAAAGACACTGAAGAAATTGGACTCTAAAATCTAGAAACTATGAAGAGAATTAAGGGACAAATTCCATGGACACTGTAAATGATAGAGAATTCATTTTTATTGTGTCTTTTATTCGTCTTATTTCCTTTTTCAGTAATGTTATTTCCTTTTATTAATGTCTTACAATAGTTTAACCTTTTTGCTTGTAGTAATGTCTTACAATAGTTTAACCTTTATGCTCTATATATGCACATTTAACAAACAGCTTTTCTATGCTTATCATACGCACGTTAAAGAGTTATGTTTCTCTAAGTGCAGAAACAGTAAACGTCTACAGCAAATCACGGGTTGTAGATATCTTTAGGACCGAGGTCATACGCTTGCACTTTGTTCTGTTTTCTTCATGGATAGCCATTACAAAGCATTCCTTCTGTATCAACAACTGTGAATCTGTGTGTGTGTTTTGAATAAATAACGACTCTCTGCAGAAATACAGTTGAAGTTCCCTGAGAGCAATGCTGGAGAAAGGTTGCTCACGTGCGTTCTTCCCTCTTGCAATTGTCTATTAACTGCTAACTACCGTCTGAGTCTCGTTTTCTTGCTTGACCGTCTTTGATTTAATAAGTTAAAGTGTCCTGAACCTGACAGTAAAAGTCGATGTAACAGAGTGATATACATCAGTTATCCCCCCCCCCCACCCCCAGCTAAATATAATATGTCCTCTCCCTGTTGTTACATGGTCAGTAGACTACAACTCTATATAGTTACTGGTTCAGTACACTTAGTGTTTTGATGATTGGGAAGGACTGTATAATTTTGCTGGTCTTTAGAAGGTGTGACCACCAGGGGGCATCGATTAGAATGCAGACAAGATGTTCCTTTTAGTTGTTTTATTAGAAAAAGGATGCTTGTAAATGTGTGTGGTTCTGAAACAGAGATACAGGCATACATCAGTCAAATGTAGATTATATAAGGTTCAAATAATGAGTATTTGCCTAGCAGGAAACACAATCAAGGTATTAAATTATAATGTCATAATAAAAGGCTTATTACTAAGCAAACACAAACCTAGAAATGCATTAGCCCACCATATCCCTTCAAAGCATAGTTTGCTGCACATTAACTGCAACCATACATAGCATGCTAAATTGAGCTTAACACGTAATTATGAGCAGCAAATTCCTCCTTAACACAAACGTTACACATTGTGTAGGAACATAATTCAATAGAGAACGTAAGGCTTGCGAAGCAACACCTCCCCTTAATATGCAACGTTCTACACAAACGCCCGGGCTGTACTAGGCTCCGCCATGTTACAATAACAGCAACGTGCCGCAACATTATTGCAGTGCATTAAACACGGTGCAACATTATTATGAAGTAAGAAACAAGTAAACATCAGTATTACTTACTGGTAGTTGCACGCACACAATCAAAGAACTTGGAAATAATTACAGCAACACTGTATCGTTTAACTATCTATATATATCTGCGCAGTCTTTTGACGTCAGCTCTCTTCCAAACTTTTCCCGAAACTGAAACTTAAGCTGTCTTCTCCGGCAAGTAGCAGAGAGCAGTGTCGCTCCTGATTGGCTGATTTACCAACAGCCAGTTTTACCTGCCTGCAGAGGTCGTCCTTCGTCACAGCCGCCCCCAAATTTGTTACGCTAAATTTGCCACACTAAGGATTGATCGTATCAGTGTCCGGTATGGCAGGCAGAGCGACAAGGCGAGCAACAGGCCTAGTGTAGAATTTGTCCTTGACCTTGACCACTGCAGTCCTGACTCTCCCATCAGTTCCTGGAATAACCTCAGTGACATGACCTAAAGGCCACTGTGCTCTCGGCAGTTGTGGGTCTACCACCATGACTATGGTTCCAGTGAGCAGCTGTTCAGGGTCTTTATGCCACTTGGAGCGAGTCTGAAGAGTTGGGAGGTAGTGGCGGATGAAGTGGAACCAAAACTGGTCCGCCAGCACCTGAGTGTGTCTCCAATGGCGGCGACTCAGGAGTTCAGACTCCGCATACACAGCCTGTGGCAAAGAGGGGTCGAGCCGCCCCATGAGGAGCAAGTTGGGGGTCACTGGGTCAGCATCCGCCACGTCTGTAGACACGTAACCCAGTGGTTTGGAGTTTAAAATCCCCTCCACTTCAATAAGTACTGTACGCAGGACCTCTTCTGGGACAGTCTGGGACTGGATGGTGGCATACAGTGCAGCTTTAACAGATCTCACTTCCCTTTCCCAAACTCCTCCAAAGTGTGGGGCACTTGGGGGGTTGAACTGAAACCTAATCTGGTGTTTAGCCAAACAAGCCTGGAGTGTGGGGTGTACTGACCTGAAAACATCCTGGAGCTCTCTTTCACCTCCCTTAAAATTAGTACCCTGGTCGGACCGGAGCTCTGCTGGCTTACCCCTTCGTGCGATGAAGCGACGGAGGGCCATAAGAAAGGAATCCGAATCCAGACTAGACAGAACGTCCACATGCACAGCACGTGTTGTCAGGCATTTAAACAGTATGCCCCATCTCTTTTCGTGGCGACGGCCAACCTTCACTGTGAACGGCCCGAAGCAGTCCATGCCCGTGGAAAAAAACGGGGGCTTCAACAGCCGTAGTCTGGACTGTGGGAGGTCTGCCATCTTGGGCACGACAGGAGAGGCTCTCCACCTCTGGCAGTCTGGGCAGGAGTGCTGGTGGCGTTTAACAGCCTCACGGCCATGCAGAATCCAGTATTTGCGCCGCAGCTCTGCAAAAAGCCGCTCTGATCCTGGATGGCGAAGGTTGTTGTCCATATCCTGGATGATGAGCTGGGTCACTTTATGCCGATGGTCCAGGACCACTGGGTGAATAGAATCTGGCTCTAGCTGGTCACTGCGACGGAGCCGTCCTCCAACCCGGATGAGTCTCACAGTCTTGTCATACTCTGGTGCTAGGGAGATCAGTCTACTAGTGGCAGATACTGGCTTACCGGTCCTCAAGAGGCCGAGTTCCTCAGCAAAGCTGTCCTGCTGGGCTCGTCTCAATACTTCTCTTTCTGCTTCTTGGTAGTCATCAGCAGAAAGACAAGCGGGGCTCGATGATGACCCAGGACTGGATTGTGCAACAGCTTCTGTCAGCGCTCTGAATGAAGAAAACTGATCAACATTTGGCAGCAGAGAAGTCTGTATGCTTGTAGTGAGACAGCAGACAGTAGGTTTTCGCAGCTCAGAAGAATTCTCTGTCTCCTCTGTGGCTGGCTGCGTGGGCCAGCCTTCAGACTTTGTTGTAGGAAGGCAGGGCCCTGACTCCATCTGTTCTTACCGGCCAGTTCCAGCAGTGTTTTTCCCCGCGTAATGTCATCGGCTGGGTTGTTGACAGAATCCACATATCTCCAGGCTTGAACATCAGTCAGCTCCTGTATTTCAGATACCCGTGTTCCCACAAATACCTTGTACCGACAAGAGTCGGACTGGAGCCAGGTAAGTACTGTTGTGGAGTCTGTCCAGAAGACAACATTGCGGATATTCACAGTCAGCTCTCTTTGCAGTAGTGCAGCTAGCTGTGCAGCTGTCAGAGCAGCACACAGCTCTAGTCTTGGTATTGACTGCTGCTTCTTCGGGGCCACTCTGGATCTGGCAGTCAGGAAAGACACTTCCACACGGCCCTGTGAGCTCTCTGTCCGCAGATAGGCAACTGAACCATATGCCTTCTCTGATGCGTCAGCAAAGATGTGTAGGTCTCTCTGGACGTTTGAAGTGTCCATCTCAAGGCTCACATAGCAGCGAGGCAGTATAATCTGAGAGAGATTCTGCAATTCTTCTTCCCACATCAGCCATGACTGCAGTACATTCTCAGGCAGTGATGGGTCATCCCAGTCTCTCGGTTTGTCCCACAAGTGCTGCACCAGGACTTTGGCCCGTGTGGTGAAGGGGACTATAAATCCCAGGGGTCGTACAGGCGTGCCAGGACTCTGTATATGTTTCGCATGGTGGGTGTGGGTTGCTCCAGCATACGGTATTTGTATCCTAAGGTGTCTGATTTGCAGAGCCAGCGTAGCCCCAGGGTGAGTTCCTGTGGATCAGTGCCTGACTCATTGAGCCACAACTCACTGCTCTCAGATCTGGCTTCTTTGGGCAGATGACTGATGACCTCAGGGTGTTACTGGCCCACTGGCGTAGCTCAAATCCACCGGTAGCCAACAGTGATGTCAATTTGTCGACCAGGTGATGGGCTTCTTCCCCAGAGGGCAGGCTCTGCAGACAATTGTCCACATAAAATGATCGTTCTGTAGACACTCGAACATCTTCACCTGGCTGACTGTGGTCAAACACATGTTTCTGCAGCGCAAAGGTAGCGCAGCAGGGGCTACATGTGGTGCCAAAGGGAAGGACTTGCCATGTGTAGATGCTGGGTGGTTCCTCTGTCTTCAGATCTCGCCACAGGAAGCGTAGCAAGGGCTTGTCCTCCGGGAGCAGCCTCACCTGGTGAAACATGCCTTTGATATCGCTGCTGACAGCAATGGCATGCTCTCTGAAGCGCAGTAGTACACCTAGTAGACTGGAACTTAAGGTGGGCCCAGGCAACAGCAGCTTGTTGAGGTTTTTTTCCTTGTACGTGAAGGAACAGTTGAACACAATCCTGTTCTTTCCATTATGGCTCACCATATGATGTGGGATGAACCAAGACTCAGCTGCTTTACTCAGCTCCTCTTCTGACACTTTAACTGCATAGCCTGCTTTCACCAGCTTTCCGATCTCCGCACAGTATTCAGCTGCTCTTTGAGGGTCTCGCAGCAGGCGCCTCTCTGTACTACGGAGATTGGCTAGAACAGCCTCCTTAGGTGCCTGAAGCTGTGGCATGTTCCTCACCCTGAGGAGGGAGTAGCGTAGCGCAGAATCCCATCAATTTCTACTCGTGTGGTCTTCGCCTCCAGCAGGCGGACTGCTTCCTGATCCTGCCTGGAGCGGGTGACGAGCTTTTCACTCCTGTAGGGCAGAACATCCAGCTGCCACAATCTCTCTACACTCGGTAGAAGCTCGTTAGTTGGTGAGAGGGTGGAGACGTGCAGGCACTGTTGTGATATAGCCTGCTGCTTGCTGTACCTGGTCGGCCCCTGCAGTGTCCAACCCAACCTCGTCTTCACTGCTGCTGGTCCCCCGTGTGGTCCCGAACGCACAGGCTCCACTGGAGTGATTAAGTGTGTATAGTCTGACCCTATTAACAAAAGGGGTTGCACTCTGTTAATTGTGTGAAAAGGAGGCCTCTTAAATGTTTGTGCTTTCTCTGAAGTGCCTTCATTGGGTAAGTGTGCTCAGCCAGACCCAGTTGATCAGCAGTGAATGCTCTGTGTATCTTGAAGGATTTCTTTGGATGGTCTACTGGGGAAACGGAGAAAGACACGGCAGTGCCGTGCAGAACCCTGATGTCCTGCCGAACGGTTCTGAGGATCAGATTTTCCGGCTCACCGGTAAGTTTAAGACTCTGCGCTGCTGCCGGGAGGAGAATGGTCCGCTCTGACCCATCATCAAGGATTGCATATGTCTCCAAGGTGTGTTCACCGTTACGCAGCAGCACTTTACTCACTTTCAGTAAGACCTGGCTGCACCCAGCCCGCCTGTCCACGTACAGGACTTCATTGGTTGTGCTGATAAGGCAGGATGTATCCTCAGCTGCAGGCTTTATATTCACTTCATGCAGAGCTTGCAGATGTTTCCCCTTACACTTATGACATGTAATCTTCAGGCGGCACTGTGCAGCCTGGTGTGTGCGACCGCATCGCCAGCATCTTTTGTTAGTCTTGATCGACGCTGCTATCTGTTCCACTGTAAGCTGTGCAAAGTTTGCGCACTTGTCTAGGAAGTGTTGCGTGTTGGAGCAGTAAGGGCAGTATGCTGTCCTCTCTGGCTGCTTGGTGCTACTAGAGTGGGCCTTCTCTACTGCTACGCTCTCAGGTTGGTCTGTGGTATGCATGATGCTGGTACTCTTACCCCTATTACTGTTGCGGCGATGCTCTGCCCGGGGTCCTGCTCTGTTCTTGTCCTCACTGTTTAGAGGCTCATACACCGTCTCTTGCATCTTCAGCTCATAGTCAAGCCAGTCAGAAAAGTGCAAGAGGCTTGGGATTGTAACACGCATTGGGTACAGGAATCTCTTAAACTCAGCCCGTATATCATGAGGCAGTTTAGACAGCATCCGTGTCACATGTGAACCACAGTGTAGTTCAGTCTTTCCGCTGTCCCCAAGCTGGTCTAACATTCCCACGAGTGCTCTCACTTTCAGGGCGAACCTCTTAAACCCACTGGTGTCACCATGTGCAATGTTAGGGGCTTCCATTAGATCAGCTATTTTTCTGAGAGCTAGCTGGTGAGGCTGTCCATAATGCTCAATTAGGCTTGCCATAGTGTCAGTGTAGGGCTGCCGTGAGTTAGTGTAGGAGTCAGCTAGTAGCAGCGCCTCCTCATACTTCAGGTGGTCCACCAGGATCTGGTATTTAAAACGCTCTGTAGCGTCCGCAGGCAGTAAGTTTTCCAGAGCGACCTTGAGCCTGGCAAACTCTCTCGGATCCCCTTTGGTGAATAAAGGGATTGTAGGTTTAGGCCCACGGTACACTGCCTCATGGTGGTGGGTGGGTTGCAGCTCTTCGACCAACATCTCACGTCTTTGTGGAGTGTAAGGTACGCAGTACTCTGGTGTGTGTACTTCGGGCGCTGGATGATGTGGCTCAGGGCGACTGGGAGACTCCTGCTGATGTGTTGTCCTAATGTCTCTCAGTGCTGTTATGAGCTCTGCCATAAGGTCCTGTGATGATGGCTCATAAATGTCATCTGCTACTGGGGGGGGTGGCGGTGGCCAGTCATCATCCTCCGGAGGCCGAGTGTGACCACCAACTTGCACAGGTGGCAGGATTGATGTGGGTCGGCCGCCATCCTGCTCTATGTGAGGCTGCTGTTGGGGGGCTGGGGTAGGGAAGTGAGGGGGGGCTGTCTGTCGCAGTGCTGGTAGGTCTGGACGGGAAGTATGAGCGTCAAGTCGCCTGTGCATGTCCATTACCTGTTGCTGCAGCCTCTGATTATCTTCCCTCAGCTTATGAAGAGCTTCAAGGACGTCAGGCGCTGTTTCTGGGGCAGGCCTCCATCGGGCAGAGGCAGGCGTGCTCTGTAAGAGGGGGTCAGTATACTCAGACCGGCGTGGATAGGCAGTTTCTGCTCCCCGCATGACACTCCCGTCTTCATGCAGCAGTAGGGGTGTGAGAGGCGTCATCCTGGCGTGTCTCTCTGGGAACCCCACCATGCTGTCGTAGGACTGCTGTTGCTCTGACAGGTTAGCCGCTTGGTGAGACAAACGAATGGGCTGCTGCAGTGCTTGGGGAGGGATGTCATAATCGTCCATCCAGGCTGGTCGCCGGGTCTCTCGGCGAGGTCGGGCATCTACTGAGCGTGCATTCTGATCCATGAACATCCCTGAACAATCCCACGGTGACCACGCTGTATCCGGCTCGAAGGACCAAATGTTTTGATGATTGGGAAGGACTGTATAATTTTGCTGGTCTTTAGCAGGTGTGACCACCAGGGGGCATCGATTAGAATGCAGACAAGATGTTCCTTTTAGTTGTTTTATTAGAAAAAGGATGCTTGTAAATGTGTGTGGTTCTGAAACAGAGATACAGGCATACATCAGTCAAATGTAGATTATATAAGGTTCAAATAATGAGTATTTGCCTAGCAGGAAACACAATCAAGGTATTAAATTATAATGTCATAATAAAAGGCTTATTACTAAGCAAACACAAACCTAGAAATGCATTAGCCCACCATATCCCTTCAAAGCATAGATTGCTGCACATTAACTGCAACCATACATAACATGCTAAATTGAGCTTAACACGTAATTATGAGCAGCAAATTCCTCCTTAACACAAACGTTACACATTGTGTAGGAACATAATTCAATAGAGAACGTAAGGCTTGCGAAGCAACACCTCCCCTTAATATGCAACGTTCTACACAAACGCCCGGGCTGTACTAGGCTCCGCCATGTTACAATAACAGCAACGTGCCGCAACATTATTGCAGTGCATTAAACACGGTGCAACATTATTATGAAGTAAGAAACAAGTAAACATCAGTATTACTTACTGGTAGTTGCACGCACACAATCAAAGAACTTGGAAATAATTACAGCAACACTGTATCGTTTAACTATCTAGTCTTTTGACGTCAGCTCTCTTCCAAACTTTTCCCGAAACTGAAACTTAAGCTGTCTTCTCCGGCAAGTAGCAGAGAGCAGTGTCGCTCCTGATTGGCTGATTTACCAGCAGCCAGTTTTACCTGCCTGCAGAGGTCGTCCTTCGTCACACTTAGACTATAATGGGAGGATTGTACAATTAGATTGTGTTCTTAAAAATTTGCAATCCTCCCAAATTAGTCGTTAAATACAAAAATAATTTAAGGTGCATTGGTCCACTGTAGAAACACATGTACAGCGCTTTACATATTGCACTTAGTATCGGACTTTATTTAAAACACATTTGCAACTTTGTCAGCCTTTTCTAATTATCTCAACTGCAGTCACCTCTAACAAAATGAACGGCGGTCTTCATACAGCAATCTAACATTAACAATGACAGTGACATGAATATTTAAAATATTAACAGTATTTAACTCAACAGCAACATGCACCTGTAACAATAAGGTAAAGCCACTGCTGAGTGAACAGAAAGGCTTCAAGATTAATACATCCTGGCATTTAGCCTGGTCAGGACCAAGCTAGCTGTAGAGAATCAATCTCCATGGCAACTTAAGTGCCTCTTTTTTGATAAAATTTTTATTGCAACAATTAAACAATACACAGACAATGTAATGCATACCAGAGCCAAAACCCACAGAAAGCAGCGAAGACAAAACTAAGACAGACAAGGGACCAAACACATGCAAAGGTTGAGGTCTGGGCTGTAGCACAAGTGTGCTACACATGTGCGATGAGACAGCGACTTGCTCCAAGTGTCCAGAGTCTTTCAGGTGCAACCTAAATTCATCCAGGGTAACTGGATGATTCTGGCTTAATATTATCCCGTTATTGCAATAGGCCCCTGGGTTAATTCACCCTTTCATGAACTCTATAGCATTCATTTCCAAGCTTTTTAACTTTCCAGAAACCTTGCATGGTAAATTTGATAGAATGGTGCAGTTCTATCATGGAAACCTATGCAAGTTTCTCCAAATTGCTTCCTTTAGTCTCCAGTTTGATTATACAAAGAAACCCAGTGATCTGTAGAGCTTAAGGGCAGATGTGTTGCCAGGCTAGTGGTCTCTTCCCAGAATTTTAAACCATGAGCTTACATTGCTTTTCAAGAGTGTCAAACTTCAAGGCATTTAAAAAAAATGAGACCTTGGATCAGCAAAAGTCAATTTGGATTGTATTACAATTTGGGCAGTTATTGTTTGTTCTATGGCCATACAAACATTTATACAGCACCAAATCAGTTCTCACTGCACTAAATGGCAGTCAAATATTCACTGTCAAAACCTGCACCCAGTTAGACCTTTGGCTACGTGAGTATTGGATCTTGAGTAAAAAAGGCAAACAAGTTAAGCTTTAATTTTATTGAAAAAGCTCCATATTCATCTTTTGAACCTTAAAGACAGGAAAGGAAACAGGTTAATCTCAAGCTCTGAAAATATTCAGCTAACCGTGGAGCACAGACCAGTACCTGTGGCACAAATGCTCATGGCCTTTCCTGGCTGGATCAGCGATCAAACAAGTAAGAGAAAGAACCTCGGACACCAACTCCACGGTCAAGCTGCTGTTGTCCAGTTGCTGCACCACTCTGACCATGGCTAGTGCTCCCAATACTCTCCTGCCTGACAGGTTGATGGGCAGGCTGAGTGCTGGGATAGTGAGAGTTCTCCCAGCTGTCCTTCCCCTGCTCAAAGCTGTTGCTGGTCTGAGTATACGTGCCTGGAGGATACTGGCCAGTCAGGAACATGTAGTCATAGTATGGGTAAGGATAAGGAACCAGGCCTGCTGGCACAGGTCCTCCATTAAAGCCTGGTGAAGGTTGTGCAGCATGAACACGAGGTGGTGGCATGGAACCATGCTCTTCGGTTCGAAAGTCAGAGTTGCCTTGCTCGAAGGTTCTCTGTTCCTGGATCAGTTCACCTGCCTGGTACTGTGGAAGAGAAGGGTCAGGCCGGCTCACAATGCCAAGAGGTTGAGGGGCAGGTCCACTGGGGGCAAACCAGTGAGTGCTAGGTCCTGTGGATGCGTCAGCAGAAGAGGGACTGGAAGGTACAACATCCCAGGAAATGCCTAGGAGCAGAAGGAAGTGAGGTTTTAGAAACTAGACTTCAAGGCAATGAAGTCAACATCAAGGTTCCTTTCCTACACATTCACTACCCACATCAGTTTAGACATTTAGAGATCTACCAGCTCAAGTTAACCTAGTTTAGAGCTGGGCTTGCAGAAGAGCCCAGAGCATATCCTGGAAGTGCATTCTGCAACCTGGACTCAGCTGGGTTTGAGACAATTCCTGAGGAAGCCCCAGAACCTGAAGGGGTAAAGCCACTAGAATGCACCATCCAGTTAGAGCCAGCAGAAGCAGTGTTTGCACCTATTGTAGGTAGTAAGAGATAATCAGGAGAGGCATTATACAATTAAAATAGTTGTGAACGCAATACTTCACCTTTGTGCATAGGGTAGCAGTAACTCAAACCAGTCAGCAAAACAAGGAGCAAAGCCCTATTGAAAAGAAGACAAAGCATAAGTAAAATTGCAATAAATCAGCCAAACCATCATTAACACTGTTACTCACCTTTCAGCACAACAAACAGCCACCATGTTGAATGAACAGCTCACATGCATGCATGCTCCTGTGAAAGGTTTATAAATGCTACAGGTGACCTGCTCTGACCAATCAGAATGTAACCAGTTAACGACACACAGCTGCAAGCAATTTAATCCTGATTAAAGTGGATCCCCCATGCTGAAACGACAGCAGTGAGTGTGTCGTAACTGGTCCAGGGGCAGAAGCAGGTTTAGTGAAAACTAGTTTGTTAACCCTGAGATGAGAAAACTCTAGGTTATCCATTTAAGAAAGGGAGGTAAATCAAACCTGAGAAGCTTACTTGCCTTGCCTTTTCACCATTACCACTTGGGACTTGAAAAGAGAGTGTTGTGTTGCATTCAGGAAAAGTTTATAGAATGATCATTGGCTGTTGTGCTGATGAGTTCAGGGCCTCAGCTTCTGTTGGTCAGGGGGCCTCTGATCGTCTGTCAGCACATCTGAAAACGCTTCTGTTTCATGAAGGATCAGGGATTTGCTAAAAGGTTCAGGACATTTCTGTCCACTAGGAGGCACCAGAGACCCACCATACTTATATTGCAAACAAGATGGGAAGAGACGTTTCAATTCTTCCCATATGAAGCAAATGTTGTCATGTTTGAAATGAATACACGGACACAATGGATGTAAGTATCTCTCTTTTGAGGAGCAGTGAAGCCTGATGGTCATGATGAGAATTTGGGAGGATTTGAGAAACATGCTCCGGAGACTGTTGCCACGTGTTAGGACTGATTGATCAGCTCTGATGTAACACACAGGCTGCTGGGGCCGTGCTAGGTACAACTGCCTCTCAAAAGCACAGGACTACAAACAGACATTACAGCAGGTCCTACTCTTAATCAACCTTTTTCAAGAGAGTTTTAAACTCACTAAATCTAAGAGATTGGAGCTGCAGAGATCCATGGACTAACATATAAGTTGTCAACTTTTTACCTTTATTTATTCAGGGAAGGTTCACAAACCTTTGGCTACAGCAGCCTCTCTTTTGCAGGAACACCCTGCTCACATTCACACAGTTCCACATTCATACCTGGAAACTGCCCAGTACAACCACAGTCTGATCTGCTGGCCACTGAGCAGCTCCACTGGAGCAAGCTATTTTGATAATCAATTAACTGTTTGAGTAATTTTTTAATGAAAAAAGTAAAATTTGTCTGATTCCAGGTTGTTAAATATGAATATTTTCTAGTTTCATCCCTTCTCTGTGACAGTAAACTGAATATCTTCGAGTTGTGGATGAAACAAGACATTTGAGGGCATCATCTTGGACAACTGATCAACATTTCACCCTTTTCTGAAATTGTAGAGACAAAACAACTAATTGATTAATCAAGAAAATAATCAACAGATTAGTTGACGATGAAAATAGTCTTTAGTTGCAGCCCTATCTGGGATAGGAAATTGCCATTTTCAGTTAGCCCCCTTAAGGAGCGGCAGAATGTTGTTCGTGGGAATAAGAACAAAAGCAGAAGTGTGAGGTCTATTAGGTTCTACATTTTAAGTGTATTTGTTCACAAGGTTATGCATTAATTACTGTAACATTAACATTTGGCCTGCATGATGTCTTGCAGAAACAAACCTAATGAGTGTGTCTTATGTGAATGTACTGTCTGCAGTTTATTGGGTTTCCTCTGTAACAGTCTGAATAATATGCAGCTCCCACGTTTTGCAGCATGACTCTGATGTGGTTGACCCTGTCAGAGCTGGTCTGCTGCACCGTGCTATAGTAAAGGCATCCACTCCGGGCCAGAGACACCACCAACAAAGGAGTAGCATCTGGACAGGAGCACAGAGGAGTTGAAGAACACTGAAGTGTGAGCAAAGCTTTCAACTCAAAGTCTTCTATAACATCACTTTCTTACCCATTCTGGGACTCAATACTCTTGGTGGGCCTGAAGCGGATGCAGGAGAAGGAAGCGAAGGACTCCAGTCCACGGATGATACTGGCCTTCTCCCTGTTGGCTGCCAAGACCACAGCACACATCATTTAGCTTCTTACCATCCCATAGCATGAGAAAAACAACACACCCCTACAATATTGGACAACTTTAATTTTCTGGACATTATAGTTTCTTATTTTTCCAACTGTTTTACTCATTTTAGCATCATATTTGTATTATTGGGGTGTCACACAACAGGTTTACATGCTTTTGGCCAATCACCAAGACTTATAAATGCTGTAAATCCAAGCATATGTGTGACATGTGTGACACTTACAGGTCATTGTGGTCATGTGGTAGCACTAACAGAAGTGGTTGGTGATGTAATAAGAAACGTAGACCTTCCCGTCAGTCCATTTGCCCCACTTGCAGCCTCGGCTGGTGCAGGGGTTTGGCGTTTCTCTCGTCCTCGCTGCCGATGGCGATGTCTCCTCCAATCAGGGTGGGATCATTGTCAGAACGGACTGGAACACATCACATAGACACTCTGAAGAGCTGTTGATAGAACAAGGAAATATAATGAGGAACACGGTGGCTGCAGCAGCTCACACTTACTCAGATTACTATTGGCTCTCTCCAAGTTCAGCGAAGAAAGCGCCGCTGAATCATCCTCAATTATCCGTCATCCTTAATTTATTTCATTTTTTATGTGACACAGGAGTCCTTTCAGGGTTGTTACTGACAGTCCAATTTACTAATTCAGTTCATCTGAATGATGTAAAACATGCAGTTTCAACACCTTTACCATTTACACTGTGACATGATGGGCCCTGTGATGGTCCTACCTCATTGTCGGCCCAACAGCAGGCAGACAGCAGCAGCAGAGCCAGAGCTGAGAATCTGAAAACAGACATACGAGCCATCCTAGCAGACCTGCAGGACACAGACAGGAATCAGACACAGCCTCCACTCAGAGGAAAGAAATACAGTGTTTGAACCAAAAATACAGACAGCTGAGGGTTCACACACTGAAACAAAGTGCACACTTCTTTACTACATTCTGCTCATCTTGGATCTTTTTTGTGGACTCGTGCAGCTGAGGTTTTGATCCAGGTTGTTAAATATGTTCAACTGCATCACTGAGCCCAAATATGGATTATCTGGGTACTGAGAAAGCTAAAGAATCAGCTAAACTCACAGGCTTATCAGTCACATATGGTTTGGACACAAACATTTGAAAGATGTATGCCTACACTATACGGGTGGGAAGGGAACACTTGTAGAAAATTGAGTCGTCAGCATCCAAAGACATGTCTGATATGAGAATGTTCCACACCGTGGCAGTCTGTAAATATTGCAGGCATTATTGTAAGATGCACCGTTTCCCAAAGCATCATAAGTGGGGTGGGGGCACAACAAGGCTGTAAAAGAATTGTATATTAAGGTTAGGATGAAACTTTAACTAAGTTGGTGTGGATGGGGAAAACCGATGAGAAATATATAATTTTACACAGATGATATTTTTCTAATTGGATAATACTTCTAACCTCTTCATTGTTTTTATTGAAGACCAACTATTAGTTTTAGGATTAATCAGTACCCAAAGTCACAAAGGTAAATGAACTATGCATTTCTATACTGCAGAAAGTTCAAGACTGCCAGACCGACTTTTTCGCTCAATACTGGACCAATTTCAAAGATTTGTATTCACATTAGTCACTTAGACACCAATGCATGGGATAATACAGGCCATTTTGAAAAAAAAAATTATACTTTAAGTTTTGAGAATGGAGACCTAAATGTCAAAGACATGGTAGTAAGGACATGAATTGGAAGGAAGGAGTGTACCAATATGTAACCTGCAGATCTTAGGAAACATAAGGTTGCATAAGAGTTTTGTCTGCAGGGAATAAATACAAAATAGGAATATGTAGCCTTTAATTTTCTGGACATTATAGTTACTTATTTTTTCCAACTGTTTTACTCATTTTAGCCATTAACCATTGAAGTATTAGGCTACTAATCATCATTTGCACAAATTAACCGTTGTACGCTTTGCCTTAAAAGTAAGCAGAAGAAAATGTTAAGAACATTTATCATGAAGATCAATCTTTTACAACGCTGGAATATGATGCCTAAATATCTCTTTCACTCCATTTTTCTCCCTCTCTCTCATGGGCTAAAATATAATTTTTTCAAAGTCATATTAACTTCCACTGCTCGCTTTTGATGCAAAGTGTACAATTATTTGTTTTTGCAAATGACAAGTGATTCGTTGAAGGGTTTCAGTTAAGAGCAGTAGTGTGTAAATGTATATTTTTAGACTATCAGTCAGTCGGTCCTCTATTATCTGCCACGCTTTTTCTTTTTGACTGAGGCTGAGATTCCTTGTTTAGATATTATGTTTTGCTCCCTCGTATATATGGACATAGATGAGAAAGACACTGAAGAAATTGGACTCTAAAATCTAGAAACTATGAAGAGAATTAAGGGACAAATTCCATGGACACTGTAAAAGTCGATGTAACAGAGTGATATACATCAGTTATCCCCCCCCCCCACCCCCAGCTAAATATAAGGTAAAAAACCACTGAGATGTCTTCTCCCTGTTGTTACATGGTCAGTAGACTACAACTCTATATAGTTACTGGTTCAGTACACTTAGTGTTTTGATGATTGGAGACGGGTATGGCTGCAGCCTGGAGCGTCCCATGTCATCCGTCCCGTCTCATGCGGTCTCGTCTCATGCGGAGGTGTGTCCAACGGTAAATTCAGAGGGTCAAAATACGAAATCGCGAATAATTTTCCAGATGGAGTCACGGATAAATTCGTTACCACGTTTTTTGCAATCAATTGAAAAACGTTAAAAACTGTTAAAGTAACAATTTTGCCATAAATATAGTTTGCTCATTTCTGAATGTTATGGTTGTGTTGTTCCATATTAACCTACATTTGATGAAACCTGCATCAGCGACGCAGCCATTTCTGCCAACTAACGGCAGGAACAAGGATCTGCACACAACAAGAACCAGAATACAAAAATAAACATGTTACACTCTTTCTAAGACTCTTTTTAATTTTATATTCTATATTGTTTTCACACGTCACTGGGACATTGCTGCAAATACAGCTGCTTATCAGCATGGCGAGAGCATTCGACTGTAGCTCTACTGGCGCTGCCTCGGCTGTCGGGTCTCTGAGACCCGGGGCAGAATGCTGTCGGGTCTCTGGGACCCGGGGCAAAATGCGGTCGGGTCTCTGGGACCCGGGGAAGAATGCTGTCGGGTCTCTGAGACCCGGGGCAGAATGCTGTCGGGTCTCTGAGACCCGGGGCAGAATGCTGTCGGGTCTCTGAGACCCGGGGCAAAATGCGGTCGGGTCTCTGGGACCCGGGGAAGAATGCTGTCGGGTCTCTGAGACCCGGGGCAAAATGCGGTCGGGTCTCTGGGACCCGGGGCAGAATGCGGTCGGGTCTCTGAGACCCGGGGAAAAATGCGGTCGGGTCGGACCCAGGGCAGAATGCTGTCGGGTCTCTGAGACCCGGGGCAAAATGCGGTCGGGTCTCTGGGATCCGGGGCAGAATGCGGTCGGGTCTCTGGGATCCGGGGCAGAATGCGGTCGGGTCTCTGGGACCCGGGGCAGAATGCGGTTGTATTTTTCTACTACCGCGGCATCGGCCTTCGGGTCTCTGGGACCCGTCCTGCATCTGACTGCGTATCTCTGCTGCCACGGCCTTGGGCCACAATGCGATTGTATTTTTCTTCCACTTCCCCGCCAGCGGTTCTGTTGTAGGCCTATTTTGTGTTGTATTGTATGAAAGGGGGAAAAATTAAAACCAAAACCAAATGCTTGACCTCTGTTGGGAGAGAAATTCCTTCTATGGCTGCAACTTGGATCCAAGTTGCAGCCATAGAAGGAATTTCTTAGTTTACCTATAATCTGCATTTATTATTTAGAGACGGACATATATTTTTAAATATTTAAAAAAAAATCAAAATATTTTATTCCAGATGCGAGCTTTTATTTTGAAAAGTAGAAGCTCGGGGATGGCAGAAGGATTTTTTTAGTTTGCCTATAATCTGCATTTATTTTATAGACGGACATATATTTTAGTGTGTTATTCATCAGTATGATAATCGATAGTTAAAAAAACACCAAATATTAAAAGTATTTTATTCCTTAGCTTGATAGTTGAAGCAGGCTTATTTTATTCCAGACGATAGTCTGTAGGCTATTTATCTTGTCAACACAACCATAACATTCAGAAATGATCAAACTATATTTATGGCAAAATTGTTACTGGACATATATGTCCAGTTTTTAACGTTTTTCAATTGATTGCAACAAACGTGGTAACTAATTTCCCCGTGACTCCATCTGGAAAATTAGTCGCAATTTTGTATTTTGACCCTCTGAATTTACCGTTGGACACACCTCCGTATGAGACGAGACCGCATGAGACGGGACGGATGACATGGGACGCTCCAGGCTGCAGCCATACACCCTTGGATGATTGGGAAGGACTGTATAATTTTGCTGGTCTTTAGCAGGTGTGACCACCAGGGGGCATCGATTAGAATGCAGACAAGATGTTCCTTTTAGTTGTTTTATTAGAAAAAGGATGCTTGTAAATGTGTGTGGTTCTGAAACAGAGATACAGGCATACATCAGTCAAATGTAGATTATATAAGGTTCAAGTATTTGCCTAGCAGGAAACACAATCAAGGTATTAAATTATAATGTCATAATAAAAGGCTTATTACTAAGCAAACACAAACCTAGAAATGCATTAGCCCACCATATCCCTTCAAAGCATAGTTTGCTGCACATTAACTGCAACCATACATAACATGCTAAATTGACCTTAACACGTAATTATGAGCAGCAAATTCCTCCTTAACACAAACGTTACACATTGTGTAGGAACATAATTCAATAGAGAACGTAAGGCTTGCGAAGCAACACCTCCCCTTAATATGCAACGTTCTACACAAACGCCCGGGCTGTACTAGGCTCCGCCATGTTACAATAACAGCAACGTGCCGCAACATTATTGCAGTGCATTAAACACGGTGCAACATTATTATGAAGTAAGAAACAAGTAAACATCAGTATTACTTACTGGTAGTTGCACGCACACAATCAAAGAACTTGGAAATAATTACAGCAACACTGTATCGTTTAACTATCTAGTCTTTTGACGTCAGCTCTCTTCCAAACTTTTCCCGAAACTGAAACTTAAGCTGTCTTCTCCGGCAAGTAGCAGAGAGCAGTGTCGCTCCTGATTGGCTGATTTACCAGCAGCCAGTTTTACCTGCCTGCAGAGGTCGTCCTTCGTCACACTTAGACCTATGTGCCGGGCCTAGGCTCCAGGACTAGTGACACTCATGACTTTTTCAAAGACAAGCCCGGGCCCTGTGTTTTCAATTCTTCCTCAATTTATGTTGTGATAGGCAATAGAAAAATGATGGTGAATAAGCACTTAACTGCAAACTTAGCAAATTTAGCATCCATTCCTCGTCAGCCACAGCCTGTTACAAAAAATGAGAACACACTAACACTAGCTTTACTAAACATCAGGTCTTTGGCAGGAAAATCCTTTTTAATTAATGATTTTATTATTAATCACAATCTAGATTTTATGTTTTTAACTGAGACCTGGTTAGACCATAATAACAGCGCTGCTGTTCTCATCGAGTCAGCTCCCTAACTTCAGTTTTATGAGCGAGAATAGAGTGAATAAGAAAGGAGGTGGAGTTGCCATTTTGTTTAATGACTCATTCCACTGTACGCAAATATGTTATGGAAATTTTGCTTCTTTTGAATATGTGGTTCTACAGTTGAGATCGTCCCCTCAAGCAATATTTCTAAATATCTATAGGCCACCTAAATATTGTGCAACCTTTATTGATGACTTCACTGAACTGCTGTCTATAATCTGCATTAACTTTGATTGTGTAATCATTGTGGGTGATTTTAACATTCATGTTGACAACCCCAGGACAGGGGACCAAAGAACTGTGTTGTGTTTTTGAGAACTATGGACTGACTCAGCATGTGACAGAGCCCACGCACAATAAGGGGCACACTCTGGACTTGATTGTCTCCAAGGGTCTGAATATTTCCAAGGTTGTGGTGACTGACGTTGCTCTGTCTGATCATTCCTGTGTTTTCTTTAACGGCTCTATCTCTGTGCCCAAAAGTGTCCAAACAAAGATAATCAGAAAACGGTATATCACTGAAAACACCAGTGAAAAATTTACTCAGCTTTTCTCCGCCGCACCCGCCCCCCCTGGGCTCTCAGTCACTGAGCTTGTAGATCATTTCAACTGTAAAATTACAAATGTTATTGATGTCATTGCTCCCACTAAGGTCAAAGTTGTCTCTTGTAAGAAAAGGTCTCCATGGAGAAATGTCCCACTGGTGAGAACAGAAAAAAGAGAGTGTCGAAAAGCTGAACGAAGGTGGCGAAAAACAAATCTCCTGGTCCATTATAACACCTATAAAGAGAGACTTCGCATTTATAATTTGGAACTGAGGAATGCAAGGCGGTCCTTCTTCTCTGATATTATCTCTAGAAACAATAATAATTCACGTGCTTTGTTTGCTACTGTCGATAGGTTAACAAACCCTCCAGTACCAGTAGCATCTGAACTTTTATCTTCCAAGGCCTGCAATGACTTTGCCTCCTTCTTCAAAGAAAAATTCAAAAGATTAGACAAACAGTTAGTGCCTCCATATCAAGTACAGGATGTGTGTTGTCACAGTGTTCAAGCAGAACTAGTTCCAATATGACTGAGTTTCATGCGATCAACCATAAAAACCTGGAGGACATTATACAACATCTGAAAACTTCCTCCTGTTGCCTTGATATTCTACCAACGGGTGTTTTCAAAAATGTCTTGAATTGTTTGTCTTCTGATCTTCTACAGATTGTGAACACATCTCTTCTTTCAGGAATCTTTCCACAGGCCTTGAAAACTGCAGTAATCAAGCCACTCTTAAAAAGAACAATCTAGACACATCCCTAATGAGCAACTATAGGCCAATATCAAACCTTCCGTTCTTAAGTAAAATCATTGAAAAAGCAGTTTTTCAACAACTCAATTATTTCTTGTCACTAAACAACAGCTTTGATACCTTTCAGTCGGGCTTCCGACCACACCACAGCACTGAGACGGCTCGTTAAGGTCTTTAATGACATCCACCTTAACACAGATAATGGCAAAATTTCAGTCTTAGTATTACTTGATCTCAGTGCTGCATTTGATACGGTCGACCACGACATATTACTAGACCGATTGGAAAACTGGGTTGGTCTTTCTGGCTCAGTACTAAACTGGTTTGAATCTTACTTACAGAATAGGGATTACTTTGTGTCAATAGGTAATTATACATCTGAGCGTACAAATATGACGTGTGGAGTTCCCCAAGGCTCCATTCTGGGGCCTCTTCTGTTTAACATCTACATGCTTCCACTGGCTCAGATTATGGAAAACAACAAAATAAGTTACCATAGTTATGCGGATGACACACAAATTTACATAACCTTATCGCCAGGGACTATAGTCCAATACAAAAACTGACTAAGTGTATTGAACAAATTAACGGCTGGATGTGCCAAAACTTTCTGAAATTAAATGAGGGAAAAACTGAGGTGGTTGTTTTTGGAGCAAAAGAGGAAAGATTAAAAGTTTGCGCTCAGCTTCAAACAACAATGTTAAAAACAACAGACAAAGCCAGAAATCTTGGTGTAATCATGGACTCTGACCTGAATTTTAACAGCCATATAAAGACAATTACAAAGTCAGCCTATTATCACCTTAAGAATATATCAAGGGTTAAAGGACTTATGTGTCAACAGGATTTGGAAAAACTTGTCCATGCTTTCATCTTCAGTAGACTTGACTACTGTAACGGGTCTTTACAGGTCTCCCTAAAAATCAATCAGACAGCTGCAGCTGATTCAGAACGCTGCTGCTCGAGTCCTCACTAAGACCAAGAAACTGGATCACATCACTCCAGTTCTGAAGTCCTTACACTGGCTTCCTGTGCCCCAAAGAATTGATTTCAAAGTTCTTTTGCTAGTTTATAAATCACTAAACGGTTTAGGGCCAAAATACATTTCTGATCTGCTAGTACACTATGACCCCCCCAGACCTCTAAGGTCATCTGGGACAGGTCTACTGTCTGTTCCTAGAGTCAGAACTAAACAGGGGGAAGCAGCGTTCAGTTTCTATGCTCCTCATATCTGGAACAAACTCCCAGAAACCTGCAGGTCTGCTGCTACTCTTAGTTCTTTTAAATCAATGCTGAAGACCTTTCTTTTCGATGTTGCCTTTCTTTAAATTATGTTCATTTCTTTCTTTTATACTGCACTGTAACTTTTATTCTTGTGTTTTATGTTTTTATATATATATATATATATATATATATATATATATATATATATATATATATATATTTTTTTTTTAAACTGTTTCTTCTGTGTTTTATCGGTTTTATTTTCTTTTAACTGTTTTTGTGTAAAGCACTTTGAATTGCCCTGTTGCTGAAATGTGCTATATAAATAAAGCTGCCTTGCCTTGCCTTAGACTATAATGGGAGGATTGTACAATTAGATTGTGTTCTTAAAAATTTGCAATCCTCCCAAATTAGTCGTTAAATACAAAAATAATTTAAGGTGCATTGGTCCACTGTAGAAACACATGTACAGCGCTTTACATATTGCACTTAGTACCGGACTTTGTTTAAAAACATTTGCAACTTTGTCAGCCTTTTCTAATTATCTCAACTGCAGTCACCTCTAACAAAATGAACGGCGGTCTTCATACAGCAATCTAACATTAACAATGACAGTGACATGAATATTTAAAATAGTCACAATTTTAAAATATTAACAGTATTTAACTCAACAGCAACATGCACCTGTAACAATAAGGTAAAGCCACTGCTGAGTGAACAGAAAGGCTTCAAGATTAATACATCCTGGCATTTAGCCTGGTCAGGACCAAGCTAGCTGTAGAGAATCAATCTCCATGGCAACTTAAGTGCCTCTTTTTTGATAAAATTTTTATTGCAACAATTAAACACTACACAGACAATGTAATGCATACCAGAGCCAAAACCCACAGAAAGCAGGGAAGACAAAACTAAGACAGACAAGGGACCAA
The DNA here is from genome assembly GCA_013375575.1 of Percina caprodes. Lineage (NCBI taxonomy): Eukaryota > Metazoa > Chordata > Actinopteri > Perciformes > Percidae > Percina > Percina caprodes. The sequence goes on along the minus strand of JABXJD010000237.1, from coordinate 867,597 downwards.
ACACATGCAAAGGTTGAGGTCTGGGCTGTAGCACAAGTGTGCTACACATGTGCGATGAGACAGCGACTTGCTCCAAGTGTCCAGAGTCTTTCAGGTGCAACCTAAATTCATCCAGGGTAACTGGATGATTCTGGCTTAATATTATCCCGTTATTGCAATAGGCCCCTGGGTTAATTCACCCTTTCATGAACTCAATAGCATTCATTTCCAAGCTTTTTAACTTTCCAGAAACCTTGCATGGCCAATTTGATAGAATGGTGCAGTTCTATCATGGAAACCTATGCAAGTTTCTCCAAATTGCTTCCTTTAGTCTCCAGTTTGATTATACAAAGAAACCCAGTGATCTGTAGAGCTTAAGGGCAGATGTGTTGCCAGGCTAGTGGTCTCTCCCCAGAATTTTAAACCATGAGCTTACATTGCTTTTGAAGAGTGTCAAACTTCAAGGCATTTAAAAAAAAAATGAGACCTTGGATCAGCAAAAGTCAATTTGGATTGTATTACAATTTGGGCAGTTATTGTTTGTTCTATGGCCATACAAACATTTATACAGCACCAAATCAGTTCTCACTGCACTAAATGGCAGTCAAATATTCACTGTCAAACCCTGCACCCAGTTAGACCTTTGGCTACGTGAGTATTGGATCTCTAGTAATTAAAAAAGGCAAACAAGTTAAGCTTTAATTTTATTGAAAAAGCTCCATATTCATCTTTTGAACCTGAAAGACAGGAAAGGAAACAGGTTAATCTCAAGCTCTGAAAATATTCAGCTAACCGTGGAGCACAGACCAGTACCTGTGGCACAAATGCTCATGGCCTTTCCTGGCTGGATCAGCGATCAAACAAGTAAGAGAAAGAACCTCGGACACCAACTCCACGGTCAAGCTGCTGTTGTCCAGTTGCTGCACCACTCTGACCATGGCTAGTGCTCCCAATACTCTCCTGCCTGACAGGTTGATGGGCAGGCTGAGTGCTGGGATAGTGAGAGTTCTCCCAGCTGTCCTTCCCCTGCTCAAAGCTGTTGCTGGTCTGAGTATACGTGCCTGGAGGATACTGGCCAGTCAGGAACATGTAGTCATAGTATGGGTAAGGATAAGGAACCAGGCCTGCTGGCACAGGTCCTCCATTAAAGCCTGGTGAAGGTTGTGCAGCATGAACACGAGGTGGTGGCATGGAACCATGCTCTTCGGTTCGAAAGTCAGAGTTGCCTTGCTCGAAGGTTCTCTGTTCCTGGATCAGTTCACCTGCCTGGTACTGTGGAAGAGAAGGGTCAGGCCGGCTCACAATGCCAAGAGGTTGAGGGGCAGGTCCACTGGGGGCAAACCAGTGAGTGCTAGGTCCTGTGGATGCGTCAGCAGAAGAGGGACTGGAAGGTACAACATCCCAGGAAATGCCTAGGAGCAGAAGGAAGTGAGGTTTTAGAAACTAGACTTCAAGGCAATGAAGTCAACATCAAGGTTCCTTTCCTACACATTCACTACCCACATCAGTTTAGACATTTAGAGATCTACCAGCTCAAGTTAACCTAGTTTAGAGCTGGGCTTGCAGAAGAGCCCAGAGCATATCCTGGAAGTGCATTCTGAAACCTGGACTCAGCTGGGTTTGAGACAATTCCTGAGGCAGCCCCAGAACCTGAAGGGGTAAAGCCACTAGAATGCACCATCCAGTTAGAGCCAGCAGAAGCAGTGTTTGCACCTATTGTAGGTAGTAAGAGATAATCAGGAGAGGCATTATACAATTAAAGTAGTTGTGAACGCAATACTTCACCTTTGTGCATAGGGTAGCAGTAACTCAAACCAGTCAGCAAAACAAGGAGCAAAGCACTATTGAAAAGAAGACAAAGCATAAGTAAAATTGCAATAAATCAGCCAAACCATCATTAACACTGTTACTCACCTTTCAGCACAACAAACAGCCACCATGTTGAATGAACAGCTCACATGCATGCATGCTCCTGTGAAAGGTTTATAAATGCTACAGGTGACCTGCTCTGACCAATCAGAATGTAGCCAGTTAACGACACACAGCTGCAAGCAATTTAATCCTGATTAAAGTGGATCCCCATGCTGAAACGACAGCAGTGAGTGTGTCGTAACTGGTCCAGGGGCAGAAGCAGGTTTAGTGAAAACTAGTTTGTTAACCCTGAGATGAGAAAACTCTAGGTTATCCATTTAAGAAAGGGAGGTAAATCAAACCTGAGAAGCTTACTTGCCTTGCCTTTTCACCATTACCACTTGGGACTTGAAAAGAGAGTGTTGTGTTGCATTCAGAAAAAGTTTATAGAATGATCATTGGCTGTTGTGCTGATGAGTTCAGGGCCTCAGCTTCTGTTGGTCAGGGGGCCTCTGATCGTCTGTCAGCACATCTGAAAACGCTTCTGTTTCATGAAGGATCAGGGATTTGCTAAAAGGTTCAGGACATTTCTGTCCACTAGGAGGCACCAGAGACCCACCATACTTATATTGCAAACAAGATGGGAAGAGACATTTCAATTCTTCCCATATGAAGCAAATGTTGTCATGTTTGAAATGAATACACGGACACAATGGATGTAAGTATCTCTCTTTTGAGGAGCAGTGAAGCCTGATGGTCATGATGAGAATTTGGGAGGATTCGAGAAACGTGCTCCGGAGACTGTTGCCACGTGTTAGGACTGATTGATCAGCTCTGATGTAACACACAGGCTGCTGGGGCCGTGCTAGGTACAACTAACTCTCAAAAGCACAGGACTACAAACAGACATTACAGCAGGTCCTACTCTTAATCAACCTTTTTCAAGAGAGTTTTAAACTCACTAAATCTAAGAGATTGGAGCTGCAGAGATCCATGGACTAACATATAAGTTGTCAACTTTTTACCTTTATTTATTCAGGGAAGGTTCACAAACCTTTGGCTACAGCAGCCTCTCTTTTGCAGGAACACCCTGATCACATTCACACAGTTACACATTCATACCTGGAAACTGCCCAGTACAACCACAATCTGATCTGCTGGCCACTGAGCAGCTCCACTGGAGCAAGCTATTTTGATAATCAATTAACTGTTTGAGTAATTTTTAATTTTTTTTTTAATTTGTCTGATTCCAGGTTGTTAAATACAAATATTTTCTAGTTTCATCCCTTCTCTGTGACAGTAAACTGAATATCTTCGAGTTGTGGACAAAACAAGACATTCGAGGACATCATCTTGGACAACTGATCAACATTTCACCCTTTTCTGGAATTGTAGAGACAAAACAACTAATTGATTAATCAAGAAAATAATCAACAGATTAGTTGACGATGAAAATAGTCTTTAGTTGCAGCCCTATCTGGGATAGGAAATTGCCATTTTCAGTTAGCCCCCTTAAGGAGCGGCAGAATGTTGTTCGTGGGAATAAGAACAAAAGCAGAAGTGTGAGGTCTATTACATTACTTGTACATTTTAAGTGTATTTGTTCACAAGGTTATGCATTAATTACAACATAATAATAATTATACATAATTAATAACATTTGGCCTGCATGATGTCTTGCAGAAACAAACCTAATGAGTGTGTCTTATGTGAATGTACTGTCTGCAGTTTATTGGGTTTCCTCTGTAACAGTCTGAATAATATGCAGCTCCCACGTTTTGCAGCATGACTCTGATGTGGTTGACCCTGTCAGAGCGGGTCTGCTCGTGCTGCACCAAGCAATGGTAAAGGCATCCACTCCGGGCCAGAGACACCACCAACGAAGGAGTAGCAGCTGGACAGGAGCACAGAGGAGTTGAAGAACACTGAAGTGTGAGCAAAGCTTTCAACTCAAAGTCTTCTATAACATCACTTTCTTACCCATTCTGGGACTTAATACTCAGCCAGTCGCGGTCATTGCTTAGGGTGGGCCTGAAGCGGATGCAGGAGAAGGAAGCGAAGGACTCCAGTCCACGGATGATACTGGCCTTCTCCCTGTTGGCTGCCAAGACCACAGCACACAGCATTTAGCTTCTTACCATCCCATAGCATGAGAAAAAACAACACACCCCTACAATTTTGGACAACTTTAATTTTCTGGACATTATAGTTGAAAAAGCAAACTGTTTTACTCATTTTCAGCATCATATTTGTATTCTTGGGGTGTCACAGGTTTGCATGCTTTTGGCCAATCACCAAGACTTGGTCATCATGCTGTATATGGACAGAGCATATGTGTGACATGTGTGTGACACTTACAGAAGTGGTTGGTGATGTAATAAGGAACATAGACACTTACAGAAGTGGTTGGTGATGAAATAAGAAACGTAGACCTTCCCGTCAGTCTATTTGCCCCACTTGCAGCCTCGGCTGGTGCAGGGGCTTGGCGTTTCTCTCGTCCTCGCTGCCGATGGCGATGTCTCCTCCAATCAGGGTGGGATCATTGTCAGAACGGACTGGAACACATCACATAGACACTCTGAAGAGCTGTTGATAGATCAAGGAAATATAATGAGGAACACGGTGGCTGCAGCAGCTCACACTCACTCAGATTACTATTGGCTCTCTCCAAGTTCAGCGAAGAAAGCGCCGCTGAGTCATCCTCAATTATCCGTCATCCTTAATTTATTTCATTTTTTTATGTGACACAGGAGTCCTTTCAGGGTTGTTACTGACAGTCCAATTTACTAATTCAGTTCATCTGAATGATGTAAAACATGCAGTTTCAACACCTTTACCATTTACACTGTGACATGATGGGCCCTGTGATGGTCCTACCTCATTGTCGGCCCAACAGCAGGCAGACAGCAGCAGCAGAGCCAGAGCTGAGAATCTGAAAACAGACATACGAGCCATCCTAGCAGACCTGCAGGACACAGACAGGAATCAGACACAGCCTCCACTCAGAGGAAAGAAATACAGTGTTTGAACCAAAAATACAGACAGCTGAGGGTTCACACACTGAAACAAAGTGCACACTTTTTTACTACATTCTGCTGCAGACATTTGAACTCACCTTGGATCTTCTTTGTGGACTCGTGCAGCTGAGGTTTCGCTCCAGGTTGTTAAATATGTTCAACTGCATCACTGAGCCCAAATATGGATTATCTGGGTACTGAGAAAGCTAAAGAATCAGCTAAACTCACAGGCTTATCAGTCACATATGGTTTGGACACAAACATTTGAAAGATGTATGCCTACACTATATGGGTGGGAAGGGAACACTTGTAGAAAATTGAGTTGTCAACATCCAAAGACATGTCTGATATGAGAATGTTCCACACCGTGGCAGTCTGTAAATATTGCAGGCATTATTGTAAGATGCACCGTTTCCCAAAGCATCATAAGTGGGGTGGGGGCACAACTAGGCAGTAAATGAATTGTATATTAAGGTTAGGATGAAACTTTAACTAAGTTGGTGTGGATGGGGAATAAACGGATGAGAAATATATAATTTTACACAGATGATATTTTTCTAATTGGATAATACTTCTAACCTCTTCATTGTTTTTATTATTACTGTTATTAAAACAATGAGTTATATTAGTTTTAGGATTCTCAGTATTAAGTCACAAAAGGTAAATGAACTATGCATTTCTATACTGCAGAAAGTTCAAGACTGCCAGACCGACTTTTTCGCTCAATACTGGACCAATTTCAAAGATTTGTATTCACATTAGTCACTTAGACACCAATGCATGGGATAATACAGGCCATTTTGAAAAAAAAAATGAAATTATACTTTAAGTTTTGAGAATGGAGACCTAAATGTCAAAGACATGGTAGTAAGGACATGAATTGGAAGGAAGGAGTGTACCAATATGTAACCTGCAGATCTTAGGAAACATAAGGTTGCATAAAAGTTTTGTCTGCAGGGAATAAATACAAAATAGGAATATGTAGCCTACAAAAGCCTCTTCAGACACACAATGTCAATGTAGACATTGACGGATGGTCAAAATGATTTATTCATGATAATTAAAGCAAAGCAACACACACACTGACACACACACACACACACACACACACACACACACACACACACACACACACACACACACACACACACACTGATATATATACTGCTATAGCATTATCTTGTCACACAAAGCTGATTCACTGCTCTTTTACTTTTGCACTAATTTGATTTTTTATTGTATTCCATATATTTTGTACATATTTTGTACTTATTGGACTTGTTTTTAACTATATATACAATATGTCAAATGTAGCTGGAAAAAATGAAATGTCATGATAGTGACAGTAGAGTAAAAGGAAGTACTCAGATCATTTACTTAAGTAAAAGTAACAACAGTGTAGAACTACTCTGCTACAATTAATAGACCTTTAAGTATGCCATAAGTATTGGCATCAAAATATACTTAAAGTACCAAAAGTAAAAGTACTCATCATGCAGAATGGCTTAATAACATTTATTATTGGATTATAATTATTGATGCATTAATGAGTAAAATTCACTAATATTACATCTGGTAAAGGTCGGGCTTATTTCAACTACTCCATATACAGCTGGGTAGTTTAATAAATGATATCATAATTTATTAGTTGATTTGTATTTTCCTTATATTGTATATATGTATTGTCCTTGTAAATGAGTATGGTCTAGACCTACTCTATCTGTGTCTCGAGATAACTCTTGTTATGAATTGATACTATAAATAAAATTCAATTGAATTGAATTATTTTGTTTGAATAATATTCTGCAAAATAACTCATAACTAATCAAATAAATGAAGTGGAGTAAAAAATACAATGTCGGCTCCCAAATTGTAGTGGAGTAGAAGTAAAAAAGTAAAGTTCAAGTCCCTCAAAATTGTTCTTGAGTAAATCTAATTTCTCAATCAGTTTCAGTTTGTCTTATTAATGACTTTTTTTCCCCAAGTAGTCAATGTTCCTGTTTTATACGGTTAAGGCTGTTGCAAAGAACTTTGCAAGACTGTGTGTGAGGCAAACACATATTGCAGCTGTGCCCGCAATTTGGAGATGACACAAAGGCTTTCACAACTCTGCAGCTCTGATTCTAACCATACAGAAGGGTTGTGAAAACACCAAGGACCTCTTAACTGAGAGAGACAGATCAGGGCATGACTACTACATCTGTAAATCAGGATATCTCTGTGTCCCCACATATGCGCAGTATAGCCTATAGCAGCGGGGACGGGGAGTTGCTGAATCCCTACAAGGCTCATTGTTTGCGGTTCACCGTCTACAGGTGTATTGCCAAAAACTGATCATCTGCCAAAAACTCCTTGCTGTCTACCCTACATGCAAATGATGAAATAGGGGACACACTGAATGTCTAGATGAGCCGCAGCCGAGTTTACAGGTTGGGGTTCTCATTGTCTGGCTTTGCCAGTCCAGACCTTCCTCCACAGCACTGCGAAGGAGGGTCTGGCTGGTCCACACAGCATTGCATGGGAATAAAATGTGCTCTGGTTTATTGGCATTTCTTTAACCCTCATGTTGTCTTCAGGTCAAATTGACCCGTTTTCCTGTATCAATGTTCTTTTTAATTACCCAAAATAACACGATTGATTCCACACAACATTCTTTGGCAAGTACTAATCTCTAATTTTATGAATTTTGGAGCACTTTATTCAATTTTTTAGCATTTGAAGAGAAAAAATGTAAGTGGTTTTAAAATAGTATTGAGTAAAAGTTGACATATTCCAGTCTGTGATTATCCATCTACATACAGTACATTCCTTTCATTTTAGTCATTAACTAATTTCTGCTTTTCCAACTCAAATATTAAGTGTAATTTCCTAAAAATGAGGTTTATTGACCATAAATTCCAAAAATAACTGTAAAACTAAAGTTAATAAGTTAGTGTTACGTAGTGTTAAACAAAAGTGACAAACATTGAAAGAGGTGTTGAAAAAAGGGACAAAAATGTAAGAAAAAGTTAAAAATGTGGATAAAAAGCAACAACAAAAGTGTTGACTTTCAATTTTGACGGGACGACAACACAAGGGTTAAACCAGTCCCAATCCTGTTGTAGTGCTACGCGCTGGACAGAGTAACGGTTCTGCTGCAAAATCGCCTCGGGAAGGAACTTGTTTTGGTGGAAAATGTGTACGTTCAGAAGTAGTTCTAGTCGCGTGACAGAAAACTCAGATTGGACAGATAGTCGAGCTAGCTGTCTGGATTTACCCTGCTGAGATCTGAGGACCAGGTAACCATAGTCCTCAGAAATCAGCTGGAGGTTAGAACTCCGACACAAAGAAAGAGGAAGGTGACGGAGATCCGGATGAAAAGACTGGAATCTGTTAAAAATTTTCTACGGCACCGGAGCACTCTGCTTAGCTTTACGGGCCACAACTGTATGAAATATGAAACAATAATACAGTGAAGTGATGCATTTAATATAACATGACATCATCGGGGCCCCCTTTCTGTCCAATATTATCAAAATGCGTGTTGATGTTGAAGGCATTGTGAGCTATTTACCATTTTTTCTGAACTTGAACGGCCTTTTCAGTCCTGCTAAAATACTTTCAAGAAGGGTTCAACCTAAAAAAAATGTCTCTTTATCATTTATAATTTGTCTGGCTGAATTTTGGGATGACTGTGTATAACATGATGCACTGGACATGTGGAATATTTCTATATGGTCTAGTGCTGCAACCATAAAAATCATTACATCTCTTTTTTGTGAAGGTCCATTTTTCAGCTTTAACTGAGATCTGAGATATAAAAAGAAGTATAACAAATGAAAGAAGAAATAAAAACATGGCTTTCTGCCAATTTATACCTTGAGATTACTAAATCAGGCTGTTTTTAACTGTTGCGATCTCAAAAGAGTTACACATTTTGTCACTTGTAAATTCATTTGACCTTTTTTATTATATATCCTTGACTGCTTAAATGTGTAATCCACTCCTGCCTGGGGACAGGCAGCCAGAAACAGCCTGCGTCCGACACAAACTACCGTCTCTTTTAAGTACTAACTGCCACTTCCAGTTTATCAGAATTTGGAAACACGTCGTTGGAGAGCAGTGCGCCATATAAGGATAAAAGTTAGTTGGGTTTCTCACCCATATAAGTTGGAACACTTCTCTTTCCCCAGGTTCAGAGTCTGCTGCTGCTGTCCTGTAACCATGATGCTCCAGGCGGCTGTGTTCAGTGTCCTCTTCTTCTCTGTCCACAGCTTTACTATACAGGTAAACCTCATCAGACACTTTGCATGCATATGCACAGACAGACACTTACTTTCTCAATAAATACATAAATACATACACTTTTCTATGAAACAATTCCAAATGACATGTGATGCATTCTGAAAATCTACTGTACAATATACAATGATCAGCAGTATATTCACTCCATGCTGAACGTATGGTATCGGGGGAAATTGATCTGGAAACTGTTTTAAACAAAAATTCGTTAATTGTCAAATTGGAAGCCCTAAAAGGCAAGATAAAAAAGAAATTGTGGGCAATGTTAGCCAAAAGCTGTATCTCCTTCTTACGGATGAAACATTATCTTGAAGTTTATCTCCTAGGAAATTGAAAAGTAACATGCATTTTTTTTCACCTTACATTTCAGGGCTTCCATGACTTGCAAACAGCTACATTTAATTATTTCTTTCTTTTAGTACTTTGTAGTTTGTGGATTGTATTACATTTGAATAGACTGAAAGAAAATGCAGGCAAAGTTGGCCAAAACTTTATTTTATCTCTCCTACAGTACGCAGGAAATATCTCCTACACTGCAGATAAACTTTCAAATATACATACAAGATAAACTTATATAATGACATACTATTATTAAGCATTTTTTTCACCTTGCCTTTCAGGACTTCTGTAAAATGGCAAAAAGCAAAATGTGATTTTTTTTTCATTCTTTTTATACCTTGTGGATTTGCATTCTAATACAATTAATACAGTTTTTTTTCAATAATATACAATGATCAATACAATGTTTTTAATTTAATTGTGGGGGAACTGACATGGAAACTGGACCCCCCCCACACACTCACACACACACACACACACACACACACACACACACACACACACACACACACACATATACATATACTACTACATGTAAGGTGTTTGGGTCTACATATATATATATATATATATATATATATATATATATATATATATATATATATATATATATATATATATATATATATATATATACTATAACTGTATTGTATTTCTGTACCTGCTATTCTCACACAAAGTTAGCAAATTGTTTCATTTCAAGCACTTTCACCTGTTCTGATTAAGTTCTAAGAAATAAGCACCAACAATGATCAAAAATCCGGTTTCTATTTTTTTACCTTTTTTTTATTAATTGAATTTCCTTGTGTTCTCACAAAAAAACGAAAATAATGATGTGATCATAAATGTGATCTCACAGGGGTGAATGGCAAATATGAACCATAAATTATGTATATATCATTGGTAATTGAGCTAAAGTAAACATCTATTAAGTATTTTTTTACATACGTTGTTATGGCTGTATTCGGTGGGTCCACCACACCCTTGAACGTTGGCTGTGTAACAAAAAATATGAATACCACACAAGAGTTTACCAATATTTACACTGTGTGTTTCTTTTTTTGTTTTGTTACAGGCTTCCTTTGAAAAGCGTGAGGAGAACTCTGGTAAGACTTGGCTACTGTTCAAATTTGGTAACACTTTACTTGAAGGTACATAAGAGTGACATGACACTGTTATGACACTGACACAGTCATGGCACATGAATCCAAACCCTAACCCTAACCCTAACCCTAACCCTAACCCTAACCCTAACCATAACTTGTCATGACAAAACTGAAGGACACTTATTAAAAGGAGTGTTATGTCATGAACATTTATGACTTATTTATGTTTATAACATGTTCATGACAGTGTCATGTCACTCTTGTGTAGATACCTTCATGTAAAGTGTAACAAAAATTCTTTAAAAATATATTTGTGCATCGTGTCACTGATACATGACCAAATTGTTTCTACTCTGCAGGCCACAGCATTGAAGATGACGATTTCAGTGTGTCCACGCTGTTAGAGAAGGCCAATGTAAATCTTGGTATGTTCATCTCTACTTTTTTTTTCATTCCCCTTAGTGACATTATCACTCAAGCAACAAATGTTCAATAATACTTATCCATCCTTACATATATAAATAATAAATAATGCTGGTGTTACAGTACATACCTAAAAGTATACAGCAGAGACTGAATAAGAAGAGCTTATATCAGACCCAGATTTGACGGGGTTTTAACACAGTAGTTAAATAAAAATATATGAAATGCAGTCCAATGAGATTAGATGAAAACATTTACTCGATCTTGTCATGTCATTTTGCAGGAAAGAACTTTGATGACCCTCTGGTGATATTTGGAGACATAGCAGTGCCAACAGGTCTACAGAACGCTGATCCCTGCACAGCACGTGGCTGCCTGTGGCCAAAATCCTCCGATGGCAACGTCTATGTACCCTTCCGCATCTCCAACCAGTACTGTGAGTACCGAAGGCTTGGCTTTTACTTTGCAAATGTATCGGTATTCAGCAGTAAATAATAACCTAGTAGTAGCAGAATAGTAGAAGTAGCTGCAGATAAGGTAATAGTAGTAGAAATAGCAGTTTTAAATCTAATGGTAGTAGCAGTAAAGTCCCAAATTGCGAGACTTTCCTCCACAGCGCTGCAAAGGAAGGTCTGGCTAGTCCACACAGCATTCTGGGATGGGAGAAAAACATGCTCTGGTTTATGACATTTTTTTTAACCAAATCAGAATTGTCTTGGGCGGGGCTTAGCGCCTCTGCAAAATAGACTTGGGAAGGAACTTGTTTTGGTGGAACTCATTCAAAGGTAGTTTTAGTTGTGTAACAGAAAAGTAAGATTGGACAGATAGTCCAGCTAGCTGTCTGGATTTACCCTGCAGAGATCTAAGGACCAGGTAACCATAGTCCTCATGATTCCATCGGAGTATAGAACGCAAACACAACGAAAGTAGAAGGTGACGGACATCTGGCCTAAGTGAGGGACATCTGGCAAAACCTCCGGAGCAATAGCCCTCTAGAGATTTGTACTTGCCAAAGAGCGTTGTGTGGAATCAATCATGTTATTTTGGATAATTACAATTGGGTAATTAAATAGAACATTGATATAGGAAAACAGGTCAATTTGACCCAAGGACAACATGAGGGTTAAATTGAATGAAGGAAAAACAGAGGTGATAATTTTTGGAGCAAAAGAGCAATGTTTAAGACCCAGCGACCAGCTTCAAACAATAACATATCTACTGAAATATGAACTGCAGATGCCTCTGAGATCATCAGGGACAGGTCTGCTTGCCAGCCTCAGAACCAGAACAAAAAAGATGGAAGTGGGGTTCAGTTTCTATGCTCCGTATATCTGGAACAAACTCCTGGTAAACTGTAGGTTGGCACCAATGCTCTGCTCTTTTAAGTCAAGGCTGAAGACCTTCCTTTTCGATATTTTCTTTGTTTAATTATGTGCACTGCACCAAATGTTTGAGTTAGAAAAGCAGAAATTAGGAATGGAGCACAATTTTCAGATTATCACAAGGAACCTTGGCACTCCCTATGACTATGGCTCATGCACTGTTAATTTTATTCTTTTATTCTAGTATTCAACCTGGCTTTGATTAATTGTTTTTAATCTTGTATTAATTGTTTTAACTTTTATTTACTGTTCTTAATGGTGTAATAATATGTACAATATGTATTCTTTTTTATATAATTTTTAATAATAATATGTCTGATGTTTTATGTAAAGCACTTTGAATTGCATTGCTGCTGAAAAGGGCTATGCAAATAAAATGGCCTTGCCTTGCCTTGTAATATAGTAGTCTACTTGGGTGGTAAACAGAGATGGCAAAAGTACTCACTTTCCGTACTTAAGTAGAAGTACAAATACTTGAGTTAAAAAATACTCTGGTAAAAGTGGAAGTACTGATTAAACTTCTTTACTCAAGTAAAAGTAACAAAGTACAGGCTTGGAAATTTACTTAAAGTATAAAAGTAAAAGTAGCCTTGAGAATGACAACCATTTTCTATGCAAAGCCACCCGGAGCACACAGATGTTACTAGAGAGATGCTGAGGAACTTCAGTGGACATGGAAAACACATATATGTCTTTATATGCCGTTGGCTACATTTTAAATGGATGTCTGCCAATAGGCCTGAAACATAACATATATGATTATTATGACAGAGACTGGGACTCCAGGTTAATACGATTCTGACCCATTAGCAAGATATGAATTCAGTTGTGATTCTGTGAGAATTCACAGATCCAGTTTATATTTTTAATCTTCCCCTTAACATTTAAATGAATCTACATGTATGTGTGTGGGCTCAGATATGGCTTCTGGGAATAAAATAAAGGATTAAAATATGAATGACTAAACAGACATTAATGAAGAAGTTCCCAGCACATTGGCCAGGAGTCATTCTTGATGCCTACTGTCTCAAACATCTCTCTCTGATAAGGCTGAGGATGATGCTTGTCTGCCAAATCTCCGTTTTCTTTATTTTCAATCATGTCTATGTGTAAGTAAGTAAGTAAGTAAGTAAGTAAGTAAGTAAGTAAGTAAGTAAGGTTTATTTGTATAGCACCTTTCACAGATAAAAATCACAAAGTGCTTCACCGTAAAATGTAATACAATACCAACAAAGTACAATACAATGCATATGACACTTAAAAACAAATGGAAAACATAAAAACAAAACCATAAAAACCCCACGTCTAACTAAATGTGCTAACGTTAGCGCCATCAAGCCGCAATGATTTGCTGTGAATTAATGCAGAATGCTGAATCTGTTGAGTTGCGTCAAATGCAACGTACAGTAGATATTCCCATCTATTTAGAGTGAATATGGTATTGATGACGTAAACAATGATAACGATAACTCCAGTGAAATGATGTGAAAGTTGAGGACTAGATTAGGACTGGATTAAAAGCTGATTCTGGTTTCCAACGTCCCCCCAGGTGTGTCTGTTAAAACAGACGGAGACAACTTCTGTCTAGCTAAGTTTTCATCCACTTGTCAATTGAATTACAGTATCTGAAGTTGGTGAACAGGTGAAGACCACACCAAAACCACTAGCTAACTTACTTTAAATGTGAAGAACTATATACTAATAACGGGCTTAAGTGAACTGATAACACGAGTTATACGACTTACAGTTCTCAAAGACGCACACACACAATCTCAGCTGATTATCCTCCGGACAGATATTCTCTTTTTCTCCGTGTGACGCGCGCACCCGCTCGCGGTGTGAGGCGCGTGTCCGCGCTATTTTCCGACATAACAACCTCTTGTACAAAGCAAAAGTAACGAGCCAATTTTGTAAAATGTAAGGAGTAGAAGTAAAAAGTCGCCACAAAAATAAATAGTAAAGTAAAGTAAAAATATCAGAAAAATCTACTTGAGTACAGTAACGGAGTATTTGTACTTCGTTACTTCCCATCTCTGGTGGTAAAAGGGGTAAAAGTCCCCTTTTAATGTAATGGCAGAGTGAATTAGAAGAGTACATTATAAAAACCCACCAAACTGTTAATTAATGTATTTTTTTTTTATGTCAAGCCACGCGCGAGAGAGAAATCATCATCCAAGGCCTGCAGTCATTTGCTCAGTCCACTTGCATCCGCTTCACCCCCTTGGCTAACGGACAGAGGGACTTTGTGGACATCCAGTCTCGTGAAGGGTATGGACCACACAAAGGACATACCACGTATGCCTGCACGAATATATTCACTCAAAAGTTTGGTTTACTTTTTTCAGGTGTTTTTCATTTATTGGACGTCGTGGTAATAGCCAGGTAGTGTCTTTGAGTCGCCAGGGCTGTGTTTTCCTGAATATCGTCCAACATGAGCTGCTCCACGCCTTGGGCTTCAACCATGAACAGACCCGGTCCGACAGGGACCAGCATGTTCGCATTCTGCTGCAGAACGTCATTCGTGGTGGGTCCAGTTACAGATTTTCTTTGTTACAACTATAGATGGAGCTTTAATAATGCATTTCCAATGATACAACAACCAACAATGGGGTCCTCAATGTGGTGCATACAGTAATAAATACGTGGAATACATACAAACTACAGTACTTTTCATAGCTCTGTCAACAAATTGTTTGTGAGATCAGCTTGAAATATATGCTTATGAAGACCTGTAGAGTGAACAACCTTGTGTACAGAAATAATGGCAGAAATAACTATTTCACTTACTGCACTTTTCAGCCATTTTGACTGGAAAGCTGTAATAAAAACATTGAATCAAGCTGTGATTGCCTGCAGGAATGGAGTTCAATTTCAGGAAGATAAACACAAGGAACCTTGGCACTCCCTATGACTACGGCTCTGTCATGCACTACGGAAGGTAGTAGTCACTCACTGAACTTAATTATAATATACAACAACATGTAATCATGCAACTATGAAATCATGAAATATATATCATGAAATGTATAGGTGTAAATATATACAGATATATATATATATATATATATATATATATATATATATATATATATATATATATGTGTGTATATGTACGTAGATATGTGTGCATAAATATGTATGTATGTATACTGTATATATGTGTGTATATATGTGTGTATATACTTATGTACATATATATATATATATATATATATATGTGTGTGTACATATATATATATATATATATATATATATATATATATATATATATATATATATCTGTATATATTTACACCTATACATTTCATGATATATATTTCATGATTTCATAGTTGCATGATATATATATATATATATATATATATATATATATATATATATATATATATATATAGCTCAGTTTGTTCTCTATAGTAAAAAAAACGTACTCTTTTTTTTTATTATCGAATGTGTCTCCTGGATGAAAGTGTGTCTCCTGGATGAAGTCCTGTGTTGGTCCCACCATCCCAACTTACCTCCTCATGTGTGTCACTATAAACCTGTAAATATGAGTTGTAATTTCTGCTTGAAAAAACAAACTGGGTGTTTTCGAGGACAGTCTCAAACACTGTCCATGAAAACATAGGGGGGGATTATGTACTAGAAGGACTAGAACTTCATTTGTCTGGAGCTCTGGCTGGACTGTTAAAATCCAATAGTAGCTTTAGATTAACTTTAAAATGCATTTCTTTTTTTTTACAAAGAACAAGCACTATGGATTGTGTCAATAAATCACTTACAATCTCTTCACACCCAGTATGGATCTATACATCAGGTTTTTGTGGTTATTTAACAGTACAGGTGTACAGTGTAAACCTCTCATCGCTACTGTGTATTTGCACCATAGGTTTGCCTTCTCTAGTAACAGGCAGCCAACCATCATTCCCATCCCTAACTCCAATGTGGACATTGGCAGAGCCACCCAGATGAGTCCTAATGACATCCTTCGGGTGAACCGTCTGTATGGCTGCAGTACGTACATTTTTACCCATATAGCATACCATCTCCCTAACTGAATAACTTCCTACTTGTTTCTGTATCTGCAGTGTATTTTCTCTGAGTTACTTACATTCTCACTACATTCTCACCTGTCTTCCCTCTTGGCTTTTTACCTACCAACAGATAGATAGATAGATAGATAGATAGATAGATAGATAGATAGATAGATAGATAGATAGATAGATAGATAGATAGATAGATAGATAGATAGATAGATAGATAGATAGATAGATAGATAGATAGATAGATAGATAGATAGATAGATAGATAGATAGATAGATATTTATTGATCCCAAAAAAATGGGAAATTATGGTGTTACAGCAGCAAAATCAGCACAGAATATAAACATAAACAAAATACTAGGATACAATATACATATAATATACATGAAATAATAAAAAGAATAAAATATAAGAACAGTGTTTGAATATATACAAGATGGGAACACAAAAGTGTGCAACTGCTTAAATTGTATGCTGAAATGTAAAGAAACCAATTGTGCAGGTATTGTAGCAGTACTATATAGGATCAAGCAGCTTTTAAAGATTTTGCTTCCTTTCTGAATTCATGTCAGATTCAACTGCTTCCAGACGTGACCTGAAACCTGTGCAAAGAAGCCACTTCCTCTAGAAATGAAAGTAAGTTGTGGGACACGCTACACGCTATCCTCTATGTGATCTAACTTAAGTATAATAATACCATATAGTTTAACCAAGCTGTGAATCACATATTGTTCTATATCTATGCTGTGAATTATGTCTTCAAATGGAAGTTTCCCTCTTTTTATATGTTTAGTTGATTAATTTATTGATTCACTCCTTAATCATACATTTAGTTTTTCTGACATTTTGACGTTATACGTCAGATAAAGACAGGAAACATGAATGTACATTCCACTAGCAAGGTTATAAGGTTATTATGTTTATATTTTATATTTTTTATATATATTTTTTACATTTATTTTTTTATTATATTATATTTTTATATTTTTTTTATATATCACTACCCACAGTCTACAATAGTATCTCACCTTATCATGGTCATTGCATTTCTGTGAGTGATTTTTATTTTTTTATTTTTATTTTTATTTTTATTTACGTGTGATATATGTGTGTATATGTGTTTGTTGTGTTATGGTTGTCTTGCTACTGGATGTCTAAAATTTCCTTTGGGATGAATAAAGTATCTATCTATCTATCTATCTATCTATCTATCTATCTATCTATCTATCTATCTATCTATCTATCTATCTATCTATCTATCTATCTATCTATCTATCTATCTATCTATCTATCTATCTATCTATCTATCTATCTATCTATCTATCTATCTATCAATCAATCAAAGACCACACCATTAACCAGATACGCTTAAACTATTGATTGATGAAATATGATTGGGGTACAAGGCAGATGCTTGTAGTAATCCATTTGTTTGAGGTGGAGTCCTGCTCCTGAAATTATGCTAGGTAGCTTCAATTATGCGCATCCATGTTTCCCGTTAATCAGACTGGATCGACGACAATTCATTTCCAGGATAATCGCCAGGACATTGGGTGGTGGATGTCCTGGCGATGTGTCCGTTCCACTGTTCTTTTTGGAAAACAACAAACTTCGAGCTAGCAAGCTACAAGCTGGAAATTGCAAGTTTTGAAGAAAGTTTTGATCGTGCAACAAGGAAGGCCTACTTGGTTCCTTTCAGAAAATGATAAAAATTTGTCGTACCGCGGTACCTGTATGCACATGCCTGTGTGTGTGTGTGTGTGTGGGTGTGTGTCTGCACATGTACACATATTTATTCAACATTTTCAAACAAATTCCCTTTTTTTTCCCAGCAGGAAATCCAGAGCAAACGAAGCAACGTTGTACAAGCAAAACCAGAAATGCATCTTGTTGAAAACAAATTTGTTCAGAATTTGATCAAATTAGCTTGCATGCTGTCCTGATGAGAAAGGAAGTGTCCAATGACAGAAATCATCATCATAAATGTACACTTATACGAATAACTGCTTGAGAGCTTGATTGTATACTAATACATAAACCATGCTTATTCACATCATAACCTCAGCCTGTGTCTGTTTGTTTTATTGTGACCTGAGAAGATAGAAAGGTACCAGCAAACATAACATAACATTTTTTTTTTTACATTATTCACATATAATACACAAATACAGAACAAGAAATTTCAACAAAAAAAGTTTAGCTACAGCTTTTACTCAGTGGAAAGATATACAGTCGTTAGACAGCTGAAGGTTCACAGACTGAAACAAAGTGCACACTTCTTCACTGCAGACATTTGAAATCACTTTGGATCCTCCTTGTGGACTTGTGCAGCTGAGGTTTCACTCCAGGTTTTTTTTGTTTTAAAGATTATTTTTTGGGACTTTTCCCTTTACTATAGTGGATAGATGTGAAAGGAGGAGAGAGAGATGACAACTAAGGGCCGCAGGTTGGATTCAACCGGGGCCACTGCAGGACTCTGCCAACATGGGGCAAATGCTATTACTGGGTGAGCTAGGGGCCGCCTCTTCACTGTAGGTTTTTATACATGTTCAGCTGAGTCACTGAAGCCAAATATGGATTATCTGGGTGCTGAGAAAGCTAAAGAATCAGCTAAACTCACAGCTTTATTAGTCGCATGTGGTAGGGACACATACATTTGAAAGATGTGTTAACAAATAGGACTGTTGAAATTTATTCCGAAAGTCGAATATAGTTCGAATAGTGAAAAAAAATCAACACTATTCGAATGCTGAAATGACGTTCATCCTAAAGTGGCCTACCGACATGTGAAAACGTTTATTTTGTCTTGTCACGTCTGATGAACAATAAAGTTAGCAGGAGTGAGCAACATGGCGCAACACAAAGCATTGTGTAATCTTACGACACAGAGCTAATGTTACGGTAGAAACCAAGTAACATTAGTAGAGGGGGAAAGAATGACAGGCTCAAGATAGACTTTTATTATGCCACAGCGTGGGAAATTTGTTTAAATATGATGGTTAATTGTCACAAAGTCCGTTGTTAAAAATTACTTAAAAATAAATAATAAAAACATAAATATCAGTGCAGTGATCACAAGCCCAACAATAAGAGTGCAAAAGCACAAATCTGCATCTCTATCCCAGTCATCAACCCAGGCCTGTTCTGGCTTTTATCTGCAGCTTTTTAAGAGCTTAATAGACACAGGAATAAATTAGTTTTTGAATCTGTTTAGTCTTAACCTCCTACCCGAGGGCAACAGCTCATATTCTATGTGCACAACATGAGACGTCACTAACAATGACATTGTCTGTCTCAAAGAAGCCTGTTCAAAAATACTCTGCATGGATACATGCTCTTTAACACCAATGATGTTCCATGCAACATGAATCAATCGGAACAGTTTTCAACCGCACTGGGAGGATGCCAAACCAAGCTGTGATACCCTACCTGACTAGACTCTTCAGCGGACTGCATGATGAACTGTCAACGTACATTTTTTATCAACACCATGGACTCACAAACAACATAAGAAAGGCAACTGTTTTTGTAGTCTGCAACAGAAGGTAAAAACAAACAAATGGAAAAACACCGCAGTATATAGAGCCATGCCCTGGGTGTACATTTTATCTGACAGTTGCGGGGGGGCTTTTTTTCACAAAAGCAATTTTTGAAGGGGACACAAATAATACAGCCAAAAGTGTACAGTAAGAAGGCTGGCAAGCGATTTTATTAACTTTACACATTGGATGAAGTGATTCTTTTCTCTAATACAGAGAACTGAGAACTGAACTCCCTAGCAAGCGACCTAATTAACTAGCATTTTCTGAAACCAGTAAAAGCACGTTTGAAGGAATTAGCAAGCAAGCTATCATTAACTAACTATATTTCCAACAAGCTACCAAACAAGCTAGGTAACATTATAATTGTTAACATAGAGGATTCATGGAAACATCTTTTATCATGACTAATTTATTGAGGGACCATTCGGTATTTATGGAAAAAGGGGAGGATCATGTCTTTTTATTATTTGTTGAGCTATATATATATATATATATATATATATATATATATATATATATATATATAAAACCAGGGACAGGGATTAACCCTTGTGTTTACTATTATCGCTTTTTCTGACATTGTTGTCACTTTTTAAATGTTGTGGGTGCTTTTCTTGATGTTTTTTCCAAAGTTATTTGATATTTCTAATGTTGACATTTTTAGCTTATTTTGAACGGCCATTTTTTGTGATGAAAAAACTGAAAACGGGTCAAATTTGTCCCAAGGACATGAGGGTTAAGAAGACTGCATTGTGATTAGATTAACCTTAAAGATGCAGTAGGTAAGACTTATAAAACTAACTTCCTGTCATATTTGCTGAAATTGACCTTATGTTTGAGTAGAACTACATGAAGCAGGTAATGTAAAAAAAAAGTATCCAGCTCCTCTGGCACCACCTACCAATAATCCAAACAGTTTGGTAAATCAACTAAGTGTTTCAAGTAGAGAGTGTCATGAAAAGCAACGACGCAAGTAAAGTCCGAGTACCTTAAATTTGTTATTATAATTATCAGTGGTTGGTGTTGAGCATTTTGAGGAAGACAATTTAAAAGCAGTGGGTGGAGAAGAATGAACTAAACAAGGTTTCTGTCAGCATAAGTGCCAAACTTTCCTGCTCATCATGTTGATTATACCCAAGAAACCGGCCTGTTGTTTAAGTGAGGGGATATGGAGTATAGGATTTGAACTCTGAACCGCTTACTCTGAAAACCAGAATCAGCCTTGTTAAGCTCCAGCGCCTATAAGAAACCTATGTGTCTCCGATCCCCATAGCATAAAGCCAGAGTACACAATGGAATTTTAACCTAGTACACAAACTACTGAGCGGATCATTTCAGACAGGTAAACTGATTGTTAACTTGAATCAGCTGTGTTGATGCAGAGACCCGTCTAAAACATGCATGGAAAGAGTCCAAAGCACTCACTGATTAGGTATAAGACAGTCCATACCGGGGGCTTGAATTCACAACCTTTGGTTCTGAAGGTACATTGGGATCTCAGTGAGCTAGTGGCCAGATGGCAGGAGAAAACAAATGGGGAGCTTCACAAAAACGAATAGACAATGGGCCGGACTGCATGATAATGCAGAATTTTGAACTTTTGTCAAAAATTTGAAAATTCTGAGAATGTGTGTACTTTGGTCTAGACAACATAGAGATGCCTGGCATGTATTTTCAGAAATAACAATAAATTACAAACTTAAACACAGACACAATCCAAATGTTTTTAGAAAAAAACAAATCACTTTTTGAGATAAAATTCAGAAATTTTGCAAAGTGACCTCCAAATGTTGTTATCCCCCCCCCCCCCATTAACATCAGATTCAAAATTTAGTTTGGAAGAAATTGCAATATCTGTTTACACTACTATATGTTGTAAAACGTGTTAATGCACTGTGGGCTAAAGTTTTGACCAAAATGTGGGAGGAGGTAGGTTTAACAAGTTTAGTAAGTATAGTAATGGACTTCAAAATTTCTACTGGTTAAAAGCAGAGGATGGTTTCTTCTCCATCGGGGCTACAGTTTGACGTAAGGTGCGACGTTGTAGCATGTATGGTTAATTTGTTATGAATTTTTAAAAGTTTCAAATTTTAGAAGACTGTAGTAGCGCAACCATCAGAACTATTAGAATACAAATCACACTGATTAAGTTTGGCATATTGGACTTGGAGTTTTCATGCATGGGAACATGGATTTCGCTGCTCGGCCCCTTATTACAGTACTTGCGTAAATGTACTTATTCCACCACTTAGGATACAGAGCAAAACATGCAATACTGAGAATTTTCCTGACTCGTTCTTGCATCAATAGACATGTCACAAGACAAAGTCACACATCTCTGTTTATTTTCGAGTAGTGGTTCTTTGCAAGACTGTGTGTAAAGCAAACGCATATTGCAACTGTGCTCACAATTTGGAGAAGTCATATGAGCACCTGTAAGCTTTCACAACTCTGCAGCTCTGATTCTAACCACACAGAAGGGTTGTGTAAAGATCAGTTAGCATGATCCTCCTGGCAAGCCAAAAGTAGATTTCATCAATAACTGATCCCTAAAGTATCAATAATTTCTAAGACTTATGAAACATGGTACATGATGGTAAACTGTCCATTGTACCAATGGATGGTATGCACATGAGGTTTGCCTTGATGTAGAGAGTGGTGTGAGAGCTATATTTCAGATGTGGGAAGATGTAAATTTCGGGACACATCATCAGTAGTGTACCTTTAAATCAGGGGGTGTTTTGGCCTTTCAACACTAGACACCCTCATCAAAGGTGGCCAGCTACAGGGTGATCATACCAATCGTGAAAACTGCCTAGTTGTTTAAATGGCGCAGTCCACGGAACTATGCAAGGCAAGGGGCGTCCTCTTCCCTGAGTCAAGCCTAGAGCTAAAAAATAATGAATAATAGGTTGTCTTATGCTGTATTTACACGTCTCTGAAGATTTGTGAAAATGTCTTGGCACACATTTTACTTTTACTTACTTACATGTAATTGGCAGTTGAAATGTATCTCATGCAATGTATCTTAGAAAAGACACAAAACAGACATTTGAAAGGTCAAAAATGGTACGGTAGCATGCACAGCATGCTCAAAGGAACCTCAGCTGTACCCAGGATGCAAAGTGGTACCTCTCCAGACACGGCCAGTTAAAAACTCATACTTGGTCCATACAGGGATTTGAACCACAACCCTCCATTACCGAAGCCAAGTTCCAAGAAACTGAGCTTTTGTCAGTGAACCCTAATGTTAGCTTTGCTGAGGCACAATCATGCAAACCATAACCGACACACAGATATACCTTTCTCTGAGACCAGAGGACTTTGAAAGCCTAGCTGCTGGTCATTGTGCGTGGCCCTTTGAATAAAGTGCTGACCTGGTTCATCTTTAACATTGATAAATAACATTCATCGCATGCGACTTCGTAAATGAAAAACAAATTTTGAAGAAATGTTAGGTGTTCAGGTGCTAAAAAGTTTGCAAAAAGTAAAATCCATGAATATCCTACTTGGGTGAGAGCATTGTTCTCAGGTATTACTGTTCAAGTGCCTTATGTTGTTGTGAATAAAGCAACAACAATATACTAATTTATATGACAATAAAATGTGTAATCTGCTCTTGCCTGGAGCAGATAGCTGGAAACAAAACCCACATCTTACCCAAACTACTGCCTCTTTTAAGTAATAACTGCCACTTTTTTTTGTCAACATGCCTTTGGAGAGCAAGTATGCCATATAAGGATGAAAGTTAGTTGGCCTTCACACCCATATAAGTTGGAACACTTCTCTTTCCCCAGGTTCAGAGTCTGCTGCTGCTGTCCTATAACCATGATGCTCCAGGCGGTTGTGTTCAGTGTCCTCTTCTTCTCTGTCCACAGTTTTACTATACAGGTAAACCTCATCAGACACTGCATACATATGTACAGACAGACACTTAATTTCTCAATAATTAGATAAATACAACAATTTTATGACACAATTTGAAATAATGTTGATCAAACCAAGATCAACTTTAAGATTATCTCTCATACATTGGAGATAAGGTTGTGATAAAGATAAAGATTGTGAAAGGTGCAATATAAAAGGAAGAGTTCCTGAATGTCTTTATCATAAAGTGGCTGGTGTAACAGGCTTGAATGCTCCGGTATCTTCTCCCAGATGGCAGGAGGCTGTAGAGGCTGTTTGAAGGGGTGGCTGAGGTCACCCACAGTGCTGGTTGCTTTGCGTGTGAGGCGGGTTTGGTAAATGTCCAGGAGTAAAGGTACTGGGACACCAATGATCTGCCAGAAGTCTTGCAATTGAAGGCAGCGCAGGATGCTGGACAGAGTGCTCTCAATGGTGGTGGTGGTGGTAGTGGGGGGGAGGTAAAGGCGCCATTGATGATTTTTGTTTCTGCCTACATTCTATTGTTATAAGACCAACCACACTAGTCTTGGATTAAAAGTGAAATCATTGACTGAACTAAACTCTTTTGAACTCTTTTGAATGATAGTGGCTCTATATCGATTCAACTGTATTTAACCAACAATTACTTTGTGTTTCATTACAGGCTTCCATTGAAAACCGTGAGGAGAACTCTGGTAAGACATGGTTACTTTTCAGACAGTAAAATTCTTTAAAAATATAAAGTTGTAAATTGTGTAACTGACACACATAATAACATAAATCTACTCCGCAGGCAACAGCATTGAAGATGACGATTTCAGTGTGTCCACGCTATTGGAGAAGGCCAATGTTAATCTTGGTATGTTCATCTCCACTGCAAGTGCTTTATTCATTCCCTTTAGACATTATCACTCAAGCAGCAGATACAGTAATAATTATCTAATCGTACATATAGAAATAATAAATAATGCTGGTGTTACAGTACATACCTGAAAGTATACAGCAGAGACACTGCATTGTGGAAGAAGGGCTTATATTAGACCCAGATTTGACGGGTTTATAACACAGTAGTTAATTAAAAAAATATGAAATGCAGTTCAATAAAATTAGATAAAAACATTTACTCGATCTTGTAATGTCATTTTGCAGGAAAGAACTTAGAAGACCCTCTGGTGATATTTGGAGACATAGCAGTGCCAACAGGTCTACAGAACGCTGATCCCTGCACAGCACGTGGCTGCCTGTGGCCAAAATCCTCCGATGGCAACGTCTATGTACCCTTCCGCATCTCCAACCAGTACTGTGAGTACTGAAGGCTTGGCTTTTACTTTGCTTCTTTTATTAGCAGTAAATAATAGCCTTGTCGTAGCAGTAGTAGTGAAAGTAGCAGTAGTAGAGGCAGTGGGAATAGTGCAGTGGATATGACACATGCCTTTGGTGTGGGAGAGCTTGGTTTGAGTCCCACTGTAATACATCATTCAATGTGTCCCTGGAAACAATTAACCCATAGTTGCTCCAGTGGCATGCAACCTCTAATATGTTGCATTTAATTAAAACATCAGCTAAAAGTCATGTAATTATAGTTGCAATAGCAGTTTTAGGTCTAGTGATAGTAGCAGCATAGTAGTAGTAGAACTGCAAAGATAAAAAAAAGTAAAAATTCTCTGATAGCTTGATAACTGTGAATATTTTCTAGTTTCTTCTGTGCTTTGTGACAGTAAATTAAATATCTTTGACATATGCACAAAACAAGACACCTGATGACGTCATCTTGGGCTTTGGGAAACACTGGTCCACATTTTTCACCATTTTCTAAGATTTTAGAGACCAATCGATCAATCGAGAAAATAATCAACAGATTAATCAAAAATGAATTGATAAATCAAATGAAAAAATAATTTTGAGCCCTAAATAGATTTGTCCAGTAGCATTACGAGCAACAGCACTTGTATTGCAATAGTAGCAGCAGTAGTAGTTGTAGTGGAAGTTGTGGTACCAGCCTAGTAGTCTACTTGGATAGAAAAATTGTTAAACATCCCCTTTTAAAATGAATGCAGAGTGAATTAGAAGATGACATCAATAAAACCCACTAAACTGATAATGTGTTTTTGTTTTTTTTACTGTCAAGCTGCAAGAGAGAGAGAAACCATCATCGAAGGCCTGCAGTCATTTGCTCAGTCCACTTGCATCCGCTTCACCCCCTTGGCTAACGGACAGAGGGACTTTGTGGACATCCAGTCTCAAGGAGGGTATGGACCACACAATGCACATACAACATGTGCCTGCACAAATACACTCTTAGTTAGTCAAAGATTTGGTTTACTCCTATCTTTCAGGTGCTTCTCATATATCGGGCGTCGTGGGAATGGCCAAGTAGTGTCTTTAAATCGCCAGGGATGTGTTTTCCTGAATACCATTCAACATGAGCTTCTTCACGCCCTGGGCTTCCACCATGAACAGAACCGGTCAGACAGGGACGAGCATGTTCAAATCCTGCTGCAGAACGTCATTCCTGGTGGGTCTAGTTACAGACTTTCTTCATGTCAAATATAGATGGAGCTTTAGAAATGCTTTAAGCAAAACAACAACAACCAACTATGGTCTTACAATTAATAACTGCCCTTTAATACTCAAAGATTCTAAGTGAAAAATACATCCATCCACCATCCGGAATCGGGTTGCCGGGACAACAGCTAGTCCTGGGTCTTCGCCAATGCGTTCTCCCAGCTGTACATGTCATGGGGCATCTTTTTCATATGCCTATTCCTAAGTGTAGCCTTTGATATGCTTTGTCAATCAAATCTGTTGTTAAATACATTTTATGGTCCGACAAATAAAATACCTGATTACCTGGGGTTTAAATGTTATATAGGTCTATATTAACAACTTCATGAGGGGGAGGGGCTGAATGCCATCGGTCTGGGTGCGCTGTAAGTAATACATCATTGATTGCGGAAAAAAAGAATTATTCAGATTTTATCTACCTGGGTGGATCTTAATCTACCTGGGCGGGGCACAAAAATAGTAGGACCTATGTATGGGAAACGCTGCCATAGGTGAGGGTAGAAACAAAAATTGACCGGTAGATCGAGAACTTTGCCTCCTGGCTCAGCTCTCTATTCATTGCAATGGTGCAGTAAAGCAAATGCAATGCCGACCCCGCTGCTCCGATTCTCCAGCCAATCCCCCGCTCCATTGTCCTCTCACACACAAACAAGACCCACATGTACTCCTTCACTTGGGGTAAAGACTCATTCTCCATTGGTTTCCTGCTGAGAACCATTTCCTCAGATGTAGAGGTGCCAATCCACATCCAAGCTTCTTCACACTCTGCGAACCAGTCCAGTGAGCGCTGAAGGTCACAGACCGATGATGCCAATTATTGTTGCAGTTATTCAGTAGCAAAGAATATAAAGTGTGCAATTATCGAGACTTCTAGAATGAGCTGCCATGTGTTCAGAAAGTGTGACATGTGGTTTACTGAAGATAAAACGGTTAAGTTAACCTCTTTACTTTTTGCACTCAGTCATTTTGACAGTAAAGCTGTGAAAAAACCATTTGATTAAGCTGTGTAATCGCCTGCAGGAAAGGAGCCCCAATTCACCAAGGTCGATACAAGGAACCTTGGCACCCCCTATGACTACGACTCTGTCATGCACTATGGAAGGTATAATTCACTCACTGAACTTAATTATAATGTACTATTACAATGTATTTATGCTATACTAACTATGAAATCAAATAAAACATATAACACAACTATGCACTTTTAATGGAGGATTTCCCATGTTTCAAGTATTTCTTGAAACAATACTCACGTGCCCATATGTACGTTAAACAAGTTACTGGACACTTTGGACACTTTTCATACTGGCCAAGAAGAGATCCTCTCCTAATGCAATTGCACTGAAAGAGACGAAATCCTAGACTGGGTAAGCCCCGCCCACTCTGCTGGCGATTTGATTTTGCCCTGCAGCTCAGTCTGGAAACCTGCAACTTTAATTAACTTCAGTTCACAATTTGGCCGTAACCAATCAAAAAACTGGCTTATCTACCCGGTGCGCTATTGGCAGGGTTTAACACAATGACGATAGAGAAACGACCAAGCAGCTTTTTGTTTACATTCTGCATAGCAACCACCGAACGCCACTGAAGCCAAAGCGCAGTAATCCGTTGGTCTGATTGGTTGGAGGACTCCCCAGACCAATCTATTGAGACTTGGCTCAATAGATTCAGGGTTAGGGGATTAATGTGAGCCCTAACCTTTCACTTTCACTTAGACATGACATAGAACCCGGCAAATCTTTGTCTTTTAAGTAAAGTTAAAAATAAACTCACCATTTACTTTTATTTTCAAATAGGACATGGACCCAAGTCTCCTTGGTGAAAGTACTGTGTTTCATTGACCCACCACCCCAACACACCCTCTTACATGGAAATGGCACTCTTATACTTTGTCACCTCAGTTCCTGACACTATAACACTATAACTGTTCGGCGTAACTGCTGCTTGTGCGTTTTTTGGGGGGAGGTCAGTCTCAAGGAAACACCGTCCATGACAACATTAAGGGGGAATTTTCTACTAAAAGGACATTAACTTTGGAATATACTCAAATGATTTGTCTAAAACTCAGACTGTTGAAGAATGCATTTTTACAAAGAACAAGCACTGTGGATTGATTTTTTCCTGTCATTCAACAATACAGTTTAATCCTCTCATCACTACTGTGTACCATAGGTTTTTCTTCTCTAAGAACAGGCAGCCAACCATCGTTCCTATCCCTGACCCCAATGTGGACGTTGGCAGAGCCAACGAGATGAGTCCTAATGACATCCTTCGTGTGAACCGTCTGTATGAATGCAGTACGTGTATAGCATACCATCTCCCTAACTAAATAACTTCCTAATTGTTTCTGTATCCGTGTTGTATATTCTCTGAGCTACTTACATTCTCACTTGTCTTTCTACCTGTCTACCCCTTACCAACAGCACTCTCTCATGCTGTCTTTTTACTGGGACACAGATACCTTGGAAGATCATACTTATGTTCATGTGCATCGTAGCAGTACCATAAAGAAATCAAACAAGTTTTTATAGATTGAGCTTTCTTTGTGATTTCAGATTCAGCTGCTTCCAGGCGTCACCTGAAACCTGTGCAAAGAAAGAATTTCCTCTAAAAATTAAAGTAAGTTGTGTGTTTCTATGTTTTTTCGAACTTGCTATGCACACGCAATCCTCAATGTGATCTAACTTAAGTATAATAATATAAAAATGTAGTTTTCCTCTTTTTCTTTATGATTCATTCCTATTGTCATGTATTTTGTGGTTTCTCTGGCATTTTGCCCTTATAGGACAGATACAGACAAGAACCCTGAATGTACCTTTATGTGCATGCATGTCTCCTGTTATTCAGACATACAGTGTATGTTAATTTGCAGTTTAGGGCATTATTAAATTACATACTTTAGTTTTTTTATTTTTTTATTACACAAAATATCATACATTTCCTAAACACATAAACAAACAACAGACCAAATACATGACAGATCAGATCAAACCAGAAGTTAACAACCGAACATCAAAAGATAAAATATAAATCGAAAAGTTTAAGTGAAAGGAAATAAAGAAATAAATAAAAACTAAATTATACTAGTTGCATAGTTAGTAAGAGTTTATTCGCAAAACCCTGCAGTGGAAGGCATACAAATTTATAAAAACAATTGTAGAAAACGAAAAAGGAAACCTGGGAAGCAAGAGAGGGACCTGACATTGAAACAGGGGTGTTAGGGTTATGTGATGGTTGTCAACTGTGTGTGTGTGTGTGTGTGTGTGTACACATATTCATTCATATCTTTGAACAAATTACTTTTTTTCAACAGGAAATCAAGAGCAAATGAGAAAAAGTGATGCAACGTACAAGCAAAACCAGAAATCTTGTGCTTAACGAATGTGCTTTCATTCCAAATTTGATAAAATTAGTTTGCATGCTTACCTAACAAGAAACGTGACGTCGTCACAAATAACAAAAATACCTGCTTTGAGCTTGATTATTTGAATAAAGATGCTTATTCACATCTTAACCCCAGCTTGTGTCTGTTTGTTTTATTGTGACCTGAGAAGATAGAATTGTTGAACCAGCACTCACCATAAAAAAAGATTTAAGCCAAAAACAAGGTCAACAGAAGTCAGTGAAAAGCCATGCCATGCCATGATCAGCAATATTAACATGGCCTTCATAAACAGAGCCCAGCGACGCTGCTACACACAGGTCACTTCATGTACTGTGCTGTAGTTGATAAGGCTTGTTTCTTGGAACACCAGACATATGGTTTCACACACACACCTGTGCCAACAAGTCACTTTTTAATTCTGAAAAGACAACATACAACCCTGTAAAATATTTTACCATCCCATACAATACACTCAAAAAAATAATTAACCATGCCACCTATATTCCATCTATACAAACAAAGTTAAGTCAAACCACCTTTATTAAGTTATGTGAACATGTGTTGGTTGAACATGTTGGGCTAGTATTTACATTAAACTCATTTGCATCTTGTTGAACTTATTGTTTGTTTTTAGTTCATTTAATTAATTTCAGTGTATTCTACATTGGGAAAATACTTCAGTAGAACAAAATTCAACCTTGACATATCAACTCATGTAAGGTTTGTCAGTTACAGTAATGTTAGTGTCGTTGAATGAACTGATGTCAATCGTTTTGGTTAATTAGTGTTTTCATGGACAAGAATGTATTGTATGTGAACAAATATGTATACAAAATGCTGAAATGCATAATATACATTTTCCATTTTTATTTAAGTAGCATTATAACAACAACTTTATAAAACATTTTGCCTGCAAAAATATCTTTAAAAAAAAAGAAAGAAAAAAATGCTCCTAAAGTTCCCCACTCTAAGCCATCAGTGTTAAAGGACATTATTAGGACGTTGGTGGTCAAGCCCTCAAGCACACAAGTCTCTCATCATCTTAAGTTACATAACAGGTATACGTTTTTAGTAGAAAACAAATAATGTGGTTGTCTATTAAAAAGTTTTGCAAAAGGCAGTGCAACGCATTTTATGACTATGAATCAGTGTAGGGAGATCATCAGTCTTGAAGTGTTTCTGACTTTTAAGTGGGATAATTAATTTTTTCAATTAGCCTACATGCCTCTAACTCTGACTAACTGGGAACAATTTACCACATAACATAATAAGATGCTCCGATATCGGAATAGACTCTGCAAGTACTGGAGTTTACTGATGTACGTGTGCTGCTGTAACACCATAATTTCCCATATTTTTTGGGATCAATGAATAACTATCTATCTATCTATCTATCTATCTATCTATCTATCTATCTATCTATCTATCTATCTATCTATCTATCTATCTATCTATCTATCTATCTATCTATCTATCTATCTATCTATCTATCTATCTATCTATCTATCTATCTATCTATCTTATACAATCCAATACGTAATTTAGCTAAGAAAGAATAGACTATAAAATAGTTACTTTTTTTTCTTCTGTTACACTCACTGTATACCTTCATTGCTTCATTGGATTTGTGAAAAAGGACTTATTCCACATTATGGCAATTTGTAATCATTTAGTAACAGACAGCCTTAGATTGTGAAGTATTTCTTTAATTTAGTCCATGTCTATTTTCGATAAAATCTCAGAGGATGCATCTAATTTCGTTACACTGCACAGGTGTTCCTTTTATTTTGTCCATGTATTTTGGACAAAAACAGGTCTTCCTTTTCAAAACTTTTCATTTTGTCCGAAACGACAGCACATAAATATGGTTTCATTCATAAATTACAAAAACAGCTGACATCAGTGAAACAATTCATGTGCTGTACCTGAACACTCATCACACAGCAAACCTGTGATAAATGAATACAGTCCACAGAAAAAGAGCAAATAATAAGAACAAATCAAACATAACAGTGACTTTTATTTCTTCCTAATATTTCCGTGTGTTCGTACAGTATGGCGTTAAATGCAACAAGTGTCCCTTTTCCCACCCACAGTGGCATTGAGATGTTTCTTTATGACTGATAAACTTGTGAGTTTAGCTTATTGATTATCTTTCTCAGTACCCAGGAAAATCCATATTTGGGCTCAGGGACATATGGCTGAACATATATAACAACCTGGAGTGAAACCTCAGCTGCACAAGTCCACAAAGAAGATCCAAGGTGAGTTCAAATGTCTGCAGGAGAATGCAAAGTGTGCACTTTTTCTTTAAGTGTTTAAACCCTCAGCTGTCTGTATTTTTGGTTCAAACACTGTATTTCTTTCCTCTGAGTGGAGGCTGTGTCTGATTCCTGTCTGTGTCCTGCAGGTCTGCTAGGATGGCTCGTATGTCTGTTTTCAGATTCTCAGCTCTGGCTCTGCTGCTGCTGTCTGCCTGCTGTTGGGCCGACAATGAGGTAGGACCATAGTGGCAAGGCCCGGCAAGGCAGCTTTATTTGTATGGCACATTTCAGCAACAGGGCAATTCAAAGTGCTTTACATAAAAATGAATAAAATAACAAAAGTTACAGTGCAATTCAAGAAATTATACTGAAGAAACATTAAAGAGCATTTAAAAACAGTTAAACATAGCAGATTTTAGGCTGCCAGTACGGGACAGTGTACAAGTCACTGCCCCACACATTCTATCAGAGCGCAAAAATTACCCAAAACCAAGAGTGGAAGTACTGTACTTATATATTTAAGTATATATTTAGTAAAGTTAGTTATCAGTTTGTGCATGGATAGTCAGAGAGTCAATGTATACTGGGAAAGGCTGCCAAATCTTGAAGATATTTAAAGAACATTGCAAAGAGAAACTATTCTTTCCTTATGTGATACAATGCAGATTTTCCATTTTTTAACCACATTTCTTTAGTACTATGTTGATAATTTCTCATAGATGATAATACAGTTTTGATGATATCCCTAACCCTAACTTACACAACATTTTAGGTTCCACGATGCTGAATGTGTGTTTCATAATCTCTCTTTTAGTACTTTGCTACTTTAAATCACAGAATTTGGTTATTTGGCTGAAAAATTATTCTTCTGTAAACTTTTAGCTGTCATTTAAAGTCATTTCTTTAAATTTATTGCTAACGTTTTTTTTTTTCCCCCTCTAATCCTACACTGAACCTGCAGGCAGGTATGTTATTTGTTCTTATGATCAGACCTAATGTGCTGTGACTGTATTTCTACACAAAGTGAAATGGTGTTGTTGTTGATGTGCAGAGGATGACTCAGCGGAGCTTTCTGTCTCTGAACTTCTGGAGAGAGCCAACAGTAATCTGAGTGAGTGTGAGCTGCTGCAGCCATGATATTTTCTTTTTCTGTCAGCAACCCTTCAACATGTTTCTGAGTGTCTGTGTGATGTTTTCCAGTCCGTTCTGACAATGATCCCATCCTGACTGGAGGAGACATCGCCATCGGCAGCGAGGACGAGAGAAACGCCGACCCCTGCACCAGCCGAGGCTGCATGTGGGGCAAATACACTGACGGGAAGGTCTATGTTCCTTATTACATCACCAACCACTTCTGTAAGTGTCTATGTTCCTTATTACATCACCAACCACTTCTGTAAGTGTCTACGTTCCTTATTACATCACCAACCACTTCTGTAAGTGTCACACACATGTCACACATATGCTCTGTCCATATACAGCATACTTACACATTTAATGCAGCCTGTTGTAGACAGAGCCACAGTTGCCCCTTGTTTTCAAGCCATTTGAGAAAAACATGACAGTTGCCAAACACAACAAATTATCCTGTAGAGCCAACATCCTGTTTTGTGTCTAACTGTTCTCCACTTGTTTTCATAATTCTAAAACATGATTATTTTTCATTTTCACTCGTGCCACAGTTAAATGTTTTTTGATGTTTCTGTTTTTATGTGTTAGGCTGCATAGGTAGGGTATGAATTTAGCGTAAACAGCATTACAAATCCTCCCCCACACACACACGCACACATTTGGCTAGGGCTGACTAACTCTACATCTCTTTAAATAGACTTGAGGAAACTACACTCCATTCTAAAAGAATAACTATAAGTAATAATAGTAATAAGATTGTCTTTTTTAAATGTAATTTCCAAAAAAAGAAAAATTGTCAAATAATTGAGGCCAGTATAGTTAGAAGCTAAATATGTGTGCTGTGAGATGCTAAGTAGCTAATTGTTGTGTGCTGTTGGTTTCTAAGAAGCTGAACATAAATGTTGTTTGCTGTAAGATGGTCAAAAGCTAAATGTTGTGTGTTGTGGGGTAAAAAGAAGCTAAATGTTGTGTGCTATGAAATGGTAAGAAGCTAAATGCTGTGCGTTGTGGGATGGTAAGAAGCAAAATATTGTGTGCTGTGGGATGCTAAGAAGCTAAATGCTGTGTGCTTTTGGATGATAAAAAGCTAAATGATGTGTGTTGTGGAATATTAAGAAGCTAAATGGTGTGTGCTGTGGGCTAAAAGAAGCTAAAAGGTGTGTGCTGTGGAATAATTAGAAGGTAAATGTTGTGTGCTGTGGGATATTAATAATCTAAATGATTTGGGGTTTGGTATGGAAATAAGCTAAATGTGTTCTCTGTGATGATAAGAAGCTAAATGTGTGCTGTGGGATGCTAAGAAGCTGGATGCTGTGTGCTTTTGGATGCTAAAAAGCTAAATGCTGTGTGCTTTTGGATGCTAAGAAGCTAAATGCTGTTTACTGTGGTCCTGGCAGCCGCCCGAGAGAAGGCCATCATCACCCGTGGACTGGAGTCCTTCTCTTCCTTCTCCTGCATCCGCTTCAGGCCCACCCAAAGCAATGACCGCGACTGGCTGAGTATCGAGTCCCAGAATGGGTAAGAAAGTGATGTTATAGAAGACTTTGAGTTGAAAGCTTTGCTCACACTTCAGTGTTCTTCAACTCCTCTGTGCTCCTGTCCAGCTGCTACTCCTTCGTTGGCCGTCGTGGTGGGAAGCAGGTGGTGTCTCTGGCCAGGAGTGGATGCCTTTACCATAGCACGGTGCAGCACGAGCTGCTCCATGCTCTGGGCTTCAACCATGAACAGACCCGCTCTGACAGGGACAACCACATCAGAGTCATGCTGCAAAACGTTCAGTCTGGTAAGGGAGCTGCTTATTATTCAGACTGTTACAGAGGAAACCCAATAAACTGCAGACAGTACATTCACATAAGACACACTCATAGGAGTTGTTTTTTTACAAGAACTCATGTAGGCCTAACATTAATATGTCATACATAAACCTTGTGAACCTTGTGTAACCTCCTATTAAAGTAAACAAAAACTAAATAGAATATAAGCAGTGACAAATATTTTTTAGTAGCTTGAAACCAAAATAAAAAAAAAAACTTTAAAGGAAAACTAAACTGAAACTAAGTGGTTCTAGACCATTTTAAATGGAGGAACCAGGCTGGGGCCACATTTTAGGTGTACCAAATACATTTAGCACAAGTGTTACATACCTCTAACCTCCAGAGGTTTGGGTCTACAAAAGACTGACGATACACATATACAGTAAAGAATATTTACTTATCATAATCATCAGTGTTAACTTACATTTTACTGTAAATTAAATTACTGTAATTTTACTTTTGAGAGGCAGTTGTACCTTGCATGGCCCCAGCAGCCTGTGTGCAACATGAGAGCTGATCAATCAGTCCTAACACGTGGCAACAGTCTCCGGAGCACGTTTCTTTAATCCTCCCAAGTTGTCATCATGACCATCAGGCTTCACTGCTCCTCAAAAGAGAGATACTTACATCCATCATGTCCGTGTATTTGAAAAACCTTATTTCCCTTAAAATGTAAATACTTAAACTTTTGCTTCATATGGGAAGAATTCAATTCAATTTTATGTATAGTATCAATTCATAACAAGAGTTATCTCGAGACACTTTACAGATAGAGTAGGTCAAGACCTCACTCCATAATTTACAAGGACCCAACAGTTCTTGTAGTTCCCTCCAGAGCAAGCAACAGTGCGACAGTGGCGAGGAATAACTCCCCAGAGCTAGGTTAGTAACAAGCATTTCTGGGACATGGATGCACACAAATGGAAAGATAGAAAGATAGAGGAGAGAGGAACTCGGTGTGTCAAAGGAAGTCCCCCAGCTGTCTAAACTATTACAGCATAACTAGGAGAGACAGGGTAAAGAGAGGAGCCTGGTCAGGTTAGAACTCTCCCCAACCGGATCGGGCTGTATGCCCTGCCTCCCTCTAGTTTTATTATATTATTGATTATATGATGGATAGATCTGACAATTATGACAACAAGCAGGTGGGCCGGGTTAGGCGGACGCTGCGACTCCTCACTCCCTAACAATATTCAATTCTATGCCCTAACTAAAAGCTTTATCAAAGAGGAAAGTCTTAAGCCTACTCTTAAATGTGGGGAATTGAAATGTCTCTTCCCATCTTTTTTGCAATATAAGTATGGTGGGTTCCTGGTGCCTCCTAGTGGACTAAAAGACCCTGAACATTTTAGCAAATCCATGAAACCATCAGTACCAAACCATGGACCTCTGCAGATTATTGGGATCTGTCTCCAGCAGCTGGACTCCTTTCTGTCCAGAGTCAATGTGAAGTCAAACCAAACAAATGTAACTTCAAATATAACTTTATTCTTGTTTTGTTTTTTGTTTTTTTAGGAATGGAGCATAATTTCAATAAGATTGCCACCCTGAACCAGGGCACTCCCTACGATTACAACTCTGTCATGCAGTACCACAAGTAAGAACAGCTGGCTTCACTTCTGTGTTGTGTGTGCATAATAATAATAATAATAATAATAAAAATAATAAGTAGAAGAAGAAGAAGAAGAAGAAAAATAACTTTATTTGTATAGCACCTTTAAAAACAACAGTTTACAAAGTGCTTTTTAAAAACACATAAAATCACAATACACATTTCTACATTCCATAGTAAACAGTAGATGGGACACTATCAAAGGATAGAAGAAAAATGACAATTCAATTAACCAAATGTAATTACTAGTTGCTATGGTTAAAAGACAAAGAGAAAGATGATAAAAAAGACCACATGTCTATAAAAATGTGTTTTAAGAAGTGATTCAAATTCAGCGAGCTTTATTCCTTCAGCAGTTCGAGGCACAAAGCCGAGGCACCCTGATGGAGAAGGCACGGTCGCTTCTGGTTTTAAAGCTTTAGTGCGTAACTTTTTGATATTAAAAATCACCTGTTACATTCCACCCTATGCCAAATGAGTTGTTACAAAGCTAACTAAGACCATCAGCTCCACACAACTCTCTCTGTATGACTATGTTTAGAAGATTATGGTGTCCGGCGACTTTCTCTCACAGAAACTCAAGTGAAGATAATGACCTCTTCTGAAGAGTCCATCATGTTTTTTTTAAAACTTGGTTAACTGCTCCTCAGGTCTCTGCAGGGTAAATCTAGACAGTTAGCTAGACTATCTGTCCAATCAGAGTTTTCTTTTGTACGACTACAACACATAGTACACATGTTCCACCAAAACAAGTTCCTTCCTGTGTCCGGCGCTTAGCATGAACTTCCTCTTCAAGGCCGGACTTTGACAATATGTTTTGGATTTTCAGATAGTCTTGAAATGCAGAAAAAAGGACTAAACAACTTTATTCACGTGTGGAATGAATGTGTGGAAGTGTGAATTCAAAATGACACCAACAGCAAGTTTCCTAGGATGTGATGTGCTCCCTTCTAACTGCTCCATTTCCTCTTGCAGGACCGCCTTCTCCAAGAACGGGCAGCCCACCATGGTCCCCATCCCCAACGCCAACGTGTCCTTCGGCAACGCCAAGGAGATGAGTCGCAACGACATTGCCAGGCTCAACACTCTCTACAAGTGCTGTAAGTGTCCACATGAGCATATTATAAAACTTAAATATACTCACAACATCTAATTTGGACCTAATCCCCCTCTGTGCTGTTTCACTGTTACAGAAGAAGTGTTTTCAGATGTGTTGACAGATGATCAGAGGCCCCCTGACCAACAGAAGCTGAGGCCCTGAACTCATCAGCACAACAGCCAATGATCATTCTATAAAGTTACTTTGACTTGAATAAAACACTGACTCTACCAACTCATTACTGTCTCCATACATGATTGAGTAGTACACCGTGAAAACCTCACCTTGTTGGTACCATACCACCAATCAATCACAAGGGGAGGTTCAAACGTCTGTGGAGTGTCACGTAAGAGATCAATACAATTTTCAATCACTTGTCATTTCATTTCATTATTTATTTATAAGGACAATATACATTAATCAACATTTCTGTAAATGTGCCTGTGTAGGCCAGCCAGCAAGACAAAAAATTTACAGATGGGGGGGGGGTCATGTTAGCTCACCTGGTTGAGCATAAACCCCATGTACAAAGGCTCAGTCTGTGACCGTGGGTTTGATTCCTTCCTTTCCTGCACGTCATTCCCCACTTCTACCCTTCTTTTCTATCTAATAAAAGCCTAAAATGGCCAAAACATTTCCTGAAAAAATTATAAACAGAAAACAACAAGGCACCATAAAGACAGAAGCTTTCTCAAAATTTTCCATGCAGAGCAACAGAAAGCAGCCAGACATTAGTACAGGAAAACATCAACAGTAGTCACATTGAGTACAAGTAGCCATGCAAGCAAACAATTGCAGTATTACCTTACGCTTATGTTGTTTTTTTGCAGTATGACAATATGATACAGTTCACCTTCATGTTTTTATACACAAAATTCTTGATTGGGAATGTACCTCGGTTTTAGGGTCACGTTAGGTATGTTTTCAGTACAACAAGGGAAACAAAAGAAAAGGCACAAAATAATCTTCAATTTATTTTGAAAAGTATAAACATTAAGCAGCATAGGAAAATAAATATGAAATATAAATAACACAAATGTTAGTAATGCACCATCATAACATTCTTAAAAAAAAATTAAATTACACCTTATTTAACCATGAGTACTCAATGAGATTATAAATGTACTTTGTAAAAAGTACAGTAGAGAGTAGTACAGAGCAGACTCCCCAGACCAATCTATTGAGACTTGGCTCAATAGATTCTGGGTTAGGGGATTAATGTGAGCCCTAACCTTTCACTTTCACTTAGACATGACATAGAACCCGACAAATCTTTGTCTTTTAAGTAAAGTTAAAAATAAACTCACCATTTACTTTCATTTTCAAATAGGACATTGACCCAAGTCTCCTGGGTGAAAGTACTGTGTTTCATTGACCCACCACCCCAACACACCCTCTTACATGGAAATGGCACTCTTATACTTTGTCACCTGTTGAATTGAATTCAAAAGAGTTCAGCTTACTTATTTACTATTGCAACTTTGACAGTTAGAGTGGCAATACAATTTTTCTGTTTAAATGTATGTGTATGAATGTAAATATGTGGTTTAATTTAGTTGTTCTTTGTAAATTTTGTTACTCCAATATAGAATCTAACAGTATGAATTTAAAGAAAGATATTGATTTTTGGTATGTTACATAAACTACCAAAGAAAGGTCTAAAATTGCCCACATTAAATTGAGTGATTTATCAGGTTCACTGCAACCAAACAACTTGCACATATTGGCAGTGTCTGAAACCCATTTAGACTCTACATTTGATGATGCAACTTTGATGATTGATGGATACAACATGTTTAGGAATGATAGGAATTCATATGGAGGAGGAGTTGCTATTTATATTCAACATCATATACCTGTCAAAGTGATGCAAGGCTTGATGTATTCTAGTACTGAAGTAATCTGGCTAAAAGTTAGCCTGAAACATCTTAAGCCGATACTCATTGGATGCTGTTATAGACCTCCAAATGCTAATAGTGAGTGTTTGGACAAAATATGTGAGATGCTAGATCATGTTAGTACTATGAATCTTGAGACTTACTTAATAGGTGATTTCAACATAGATTGGAATTCCTCTGACTGCCCTAGGAAAATTAAATTAATGAGCACAGCGACGGCATGTGGATTATCACAGGTAAGTGATAAACCGACTAGAATATGTATAAAAAGGGATGGTGCTCAATCAGCTTCCTGTATTGACCACATGTTCATAAATAGACCAGAATTTTGCTCAAATTGCTTATCTGTGCCAGTTGGTTGCAGTGACCATAATCTTATTGCAACTTTCAATTCAGACTGGCAAATATATTGTAAACTTAGAAATTGTGTAACTAACTTAAATAGGAAGAAGAAGAAATTGTACTATAACAAGAAAATTACAGAAATAAAACATGATAGTAAACAGTTATGGAATACATCGA
Source organism: Percina caprodes (assembly GCA_013375575.1). Classification (NCBI taxonomy): domain Eukaryota; kingdom Metazoa; phylum Chordata; class Actinopteri; order Perciformes; family Percidae; genus Percina; species Percina caprodes. The sequence goes on along the minus strand of JABXJD010000237.1, from coordinate 827,461 downwards.
ATAATAAATTAAGAGGAAATGATAAATCAACTCCAGCTTATTTAGAAAAGGAAGGTGATTTTCTTACTAAACCAAGTGATATAGCAAATTATCTCAATGATTATTTCATAAATAAAGTAAATAATCTTAAAAATACTACACAGCTACATAACACGGACTTGTCAAAAACATTGATAAATAAGATCATGGAAGGTAAAATATGTAGCTTTAAATTTAAGAGTGTCAGTGTCTTAAAAGTTAAATTACTTCTGAGGAATTGTAAAAAAAAAAAAACACGTGGTGTGGACTATCTCAAATATAAATTGATTAAGCCAATAGTTTCCATCATTGCTCCTATTATTGCTCACATAATTAATATCTGTTTCATGGAAAATATGTTTGCACGCATGGAAAATATGTAAAGTTGTGCCAATACCATAGAATAAGAAAAGGCCTTTCTCTGGATCAAACAGTAGACCAATAAGCTCTCAGTAAAATAATGGAAAGAATTGTTTATGAACAGATTCAGTTTTATTTTTTAAATAATAATTTAATTACATGTTTTTCAGCATGCATACAGAGGAAAACACTCAACAGCTACTGCCCTGACTCAGATGATTGATGACTGGATATTTAAGGATATCGACAAGAGGAAAATAATAGGTGTTGTAATGCTTGATTTTACAGCAGCATTTGATATAATTGACCACAACTTACTGTTAAAAAAATTGGAATATTATGGTTTTTCACAAACAGCATTATTTTGGAAAGTTATTTGACTGACAGGAGACAATTAGTTTACTTCAAAGGAAGTTTTTCAAAAGTAAGGCTTGAGGAACATGGAGTGCCTCAGGGAAGTTGTCTTGGGCCACTCCTTTACACAATCTTTACGAATGATTTACCATCTGTTTAGATAAAGCGAGCATCTCGATGTTTGCAGATGATTCTACTATATATTTATCAGGAACTGATATTGGTGATCTAAATACTGACCTACAGAGAGAGCTACAGTTAGTGGTAGACTGAATCAGGAGTAACAAACTGATTCTTAATGGATCTAAAAGTACTAGTTTAGTAGTTGGAACTCATTTTTCTTTACGTTCCAAACCGAAACTTGAACTTAGTATTGAGCAAATTTCTGTAGAGCAAAGAGAAGAGGCTAAACTTTTGGGTGTGATGATTGACAATAGATTGAGTTGGGACAAACACGTTCAGAAGTTGGTAACTAAAATGGGCAACACCTTGTCAGTTATTAAAAGGTGTGCAAACATCTTCACACCACAAACACTTAAACAAGTCCTTCAGGCTTTGTTTTTTTCCCATCTGGATTACTGCTCAGTGGTGTGGTCCAGCACAAAATTACAAGTGATTCAGAATAAAGCCGTACGTGTGGCTCTCTCGTGTGGGTTTAGATCAAATGTTGATAAAATGCATGAACAACTCTCATGGCTTAAAGTTAAAAATAGATTTGTGTACAGTGAACCCTCGTTTTTCAAGGGGGTTACGTTCCAAAAAGAATCCGTGATAGGCGAAATCCGTGAAGTAGTAACCTTTAGAATTATTATACGAGGAAATACTCCATAATACATTGAAACCAAAAAAAAAAACTTTTTACAGGCCCAAGCATTTAACAAATAAAAGTACTGTATAAACGTTTTTTTTTTTACAAATAACTACTGTACTGTAAAATAATAATTTTAATCATCAATACAAACTAAAGGCTTCAAATTGCGGAGATCGGAGAACACAAAACTATCCTTCAGTACTACTACACATCACTATCCAACGAGGCATGCAGTAGGAGGGAGTTTTATTTTACCTAAAGTAAAAACTAAATCAATTCAACATTCAGTTAGGTACAGAGCAATGTGCGAATGGAACTCTCTCCCAACGACTATCAAACACAACTCTCAGTATGGCTTTAAAAAAATCACTTAAGACATTTATTTCAAAGGAATTAAACATTTAATATAAAATTAGTTGGGTATTGGGCTTTTGTTATCTTATTTCTCAAAATAGATTTATTTATTCGGAGTAGTGCCTTTGTTTTATTTCTTGTATTAATTACGTTAACTGTATGATTTACTTATGATTTTTATTGTTAAATGTAAATGTGTGTTTGTGTAATGAAATGTCATAATGAGTATTGTCAAGGAAAGATTGTAGGACCCCAGGAAGAATAGCTTTTAGTGTATGCTAAAGCTAATGGGGATCCAAATAAATAAACAAAAACCTCAGTAACACTATAACTGCTCGGCGTAACTACTGCTTGGGTTTTTTTTGGGGGGGGGGAGGTCAGTCTCAAGGAAACACTGTCCATGACAACATTAAGGGGGAATTTTCTACTAAAAGGACATTAACTTTGGAATATACTCAAATGATTTGTCTAAAACTGAAGAATGCATTTTTACAAAGAACAAGCACTGTGGATTGATTTTTTCCTTGTCATTCAACTACATTCTCCGCTTTACTGAGGAATTTGATGTATAAATGTATCTGTCGCCTGAATTCTTCTTGTAACTCTGTCATTTTACATCTGATTGACCCGAGGTTCAATGCTTTGCGATACCAGTCCCCCTTATGGGATCACTGGTATAGCTGTCTTATTTAATTGGTGTCTGTCTCGTGTATCTGTATCTTTTTGTTGTTGTTGTTGTTGTTGTTGTTTTTATGGACCATGAGTCTAATAATAAAAGGCTATCTATCTATCTATCTAATACAGTTTAATCCTCTCATCACTACTGTGTACCATAGGTTTTTCTTCTCTAAGAACAGGCAGCCAACCATCGTTCCTATCCCTGACCCCAATGTGGACGTTGGCAGAGCCAACGAGATGAGTCCTAATGACATCCTTCGTGTGAACCGTCTGTATGAATGCAGTACGTGTATAGCATACCATCTCCCTAACTAAATAACTTCCTAATTGTTTCTGTATCCGTGTTGTATATTCTGAGCTACTTACATTCTCACTTGTCTTTCTACCTGGCTACCCCTTACCAACAGCACTCTCTCATGCTGTCTTTTTACTGGGACACAGATACCTTGGAAGATCATACTTATGTTCATGTGCATCGTAGCAGTACCATAAAGAAATCAAACAAGTTTTTATAGATTAAGCTTCCTTTCTGATTTCAGATTCAACTGCTTCCAGGCGTCACCTGAAACCTGTGCAAAGAAAGAATTTCCTCTAAAAATTAAAGTAAGTTGTGTGTTTTTATGTTTTCTTCGAACTTATGCACACGCAATCCTCAATGTGAGCTAACTTAAGTATAATAATATTAAAATGTAGTTGTTAGCTGTGAATTCGGTCTTCAATTGGAAGTTTTCCTCTCTTTTCTTTAGGACTCTGTGATGGGAAGGAAGGAGGACCCAAACGCAGAGTAGTGGAGCCGTAACAAGGGACTTTATTGTCCACAAACACAGGAGATAAACGGGAGAGGTCCAACAGAAATCCACAAAAAGGCACGAGGGGAGAGATAAAAATCCAAACAGGGAAAGCAGGGAACACTCAAGGGGAATCTGTTGGAACACTGACAGGAACACAAAGGCTGGGGAAGCAGACAGGACGGCAGGCAAACTGGCAGGACGGCAGGCAAACTGGCAGGACGGCAGGCAAACTGGCAGGACGGCAGGCAAACTAGACATCATGCAGCACGGGACAAAACAATCTGGCACAAGACAAAAGGAACACAGGGGTTAAATACATGAAGTAATGAGGTCATGGGAAACAGGTGAGACGTCAGGTGAATCACATTAGGGCGGGCTAGGACAGTCAGACAAACAAAGCAAAGTTAGACAAGACAAGACAAGACAAGACAGGACAGGACAGGAAACAAGACTACCAAAATAAAACAGGAAGCAGAACAAACAGATACACAGGGGAACACAAGACAGGACCAGGGAGAAAACTAAGACAAAAACACAAAGAGACCAAGGAAAGGGGAAAATAAACCCCAACAAAAACCCCAACCCACAACATGATTCATTCCTATTGTCATGTATTTTGTTGTTTCTCTGGTATTTTGCCCTTATAGGACAGATACAAACAGAAACCATGAATGTACCTTTATGTGCATGCATGTCTCCTGTTATTCAGAAATAAACGTGTGATGTACAGTGTATGTTAATTTGTAATTTAGGGCATTATTAAATTACATACTTTAGTTTTTGTTTTTTATTACACAAAATATCATACATTTCCCAAACACATAAACAGACAACAGACCAAATACATGACAGATCAGATCGAACCAGAAGTTAACAACCGATCATCAAAAGATGAAATATAAATAGAAAAGTAGAAGTAAAAGGAAATACAAATAGATACATAAATAAATAAAAACTTATTATACTAAGTACATAGTTAGTAAGTGTTTGTTCGCAAAACCCTGCAGTGGAAGGCATACAAATAAATAAAAACAAGTGTAGAAAAAGAAAAAGGAAACCTGGGAAGCAAGAGAGGGACCTGACATTGAAACAGGGGTGTTAGGGTTATGTGATGGTAGTCAACTGTGTGTGTGTGTGTGTGTGTGTGTGTGTGTGTGTGTGTGTGTGTGTGTGTGTGTCTGTGAACAAATTCCTTCTTTTTTTTCAACAGGAAATCAACAACAAATGAGGAAGTGATGCAACACACAGGCAAAACCAGAAATATTGTGCTTAACAAATGTGCTTTCATTCCAAATTTGATTAAATTAGCTTGCATGCTTACCTAATAAGAAATGAAGTGTCCAATAATGTCATTGCAAATAACAAAAATACCTGCTTTGAGCTTGATTATTTGATTAAAGATGCTTATTCACATCATAAACCCAGCCTGTGTCTGTTTTATTGTTTTATTGTGACCTGAGAAGATAGAATTGTTGAACCAGCACTCACCATAAGAAAAGATTTAAGCCAAAAACAAGGTCAACAGAAGTCAGTGAAAAGCCATGCCATGCCATGATCAGCAATATTAACATGGCCTTCATAAACAGAGCCCAGCGACGCTGCTACACACAGGTCACTACATGTACTGGGCTGTAGTTGATAAGGCTTTTTTCTTGGAACACCAGACATATGGTTTCACACACACCTGTGCCAACAAGTCACTTTTTAATTCTGAAAAGACAACATACAACCCTGTAAAATATTTTACCATCCCATACAATACACTCAAAAAAATAATTAATCATGCCATCTATATTCCATCTATACAAACAAAGTTAAGTCAAACCACCTTTATTAAGTTATGTGAACACAGCATACATGTGTTGGTTGAACATGTAGTATTTGCATTAAACTCATTTGCATCTTGTTGAACTTATATGTTGAACTTATGCTTGTCTATCTATCTATCTATCTATCTATCTATCTATCTATCTATCTATCTATCTATCTATCTATCTATCTATCTATCTATCTATCTATCTATCTATCTATCTATCTATCTATCTATCTATCTATCTATCTATCTATCTATCTATCTTAAACAATCCAATACGTAATTTAGCTAAGAAAGAATAGACTTTAAAATGGTTAATTTCTTTTTTCTTCTGTTACACTCACTGTATGCCTTCATTGGATTTGTGAAAAAGGACTTATTCCACATTACGGCAATTTGTAATCATTTAGTAACAGACAGCCTTAGATGGTGAAGTATTTCTTTAATTTAGTCCATGTCTTTTTTTGATAAAATCTCAGAGGATGCATCTAATTTCGTTACACTGCACAGGTGTTCCTTTTATTTTGTCCATGTATTTTGGACAAAAACAGGTCTTCCTTTTCTGAACTTTTTGTTTTGTCCGAAACGAAAGCACATAAATATGGTTTCATTCATAATTTACAAAAACAGCGGTCAGTGAAACAATTCATGTGCTGTACCTGAACACTCATCACACAGCAAACCTGTGATAAATGAATACAGTCCACAAAAAAAGAGCAAATAATAAGAACAAATCAAACATAACAGTGACTTTTATTTCTTCCTAATATTTCCGTGTGTTCGTACAGTATGGCGTTAAATGCAACAAGTGTCCCTTTTCCCACCCACAGTGGCATTGAGATGTTTCTTTATGACTGATAAACTTGTGAGTTTAGCTGATTGATTATCTTTCTCAGTACCCAGGAAAATCCATATTTGGGCTCACGGGCACATTTGAACATATAAAACAACCTGAAGTGAAACCTCAGCTGTCCACAAAGAAGATCCAAGGTGAGTTCAAATGTCTGCAGGAGAATGAAAAGTGTGCACTTTTTCTTTAAGTGTTTAAACCCTCAGCTGTCTGTATTTTTGGTTCAAACACTGTATTTCTTTCCTCTGAGTGGAGGCTGTGTCTGATTCCTGTCTGTGTCCTGCAGGTCTGCTAGGATGGCTCGTATGTCTGTTTTCAGATTCTCAGCTCTGGCTCTGCTGCTGCTGTCTGCCTGCTGTTGGGCCGACAATGAGGTAGGACCATAGTGGCAAGGCCCGGCAAGGCAGCTTTATTTGTATGGCACATTTCAGCAACAGGGCAATTCAAAGTGCTTTACATAAAAATGAATAAAATAACAAAAGTTACAGTGCAATTCAAGAAATTATACTGAAGAAACATTAAAGAGCATTTAAAAACAGTTAAACATAGCAGATTTTAGGCTGCCAGTACGGGACAGTGTACAAGTCACTGCCCCACACATTCTATCAGAGCGCAAAAATTACCCAAAACCAAGAGTGGAAGTACTGTACTTATATATTTAAGTATATATTTAGTAAAGACAGTTATCAGTTTGTGCATGGACAGTCAGAGAGTCAATGTATACTGGGAAAGGCTGCCAAATCTTGAAGATATTTAAAGAACATTGCAAAGAGAAACTATTGTTTCCTTATGTGATACAGAGCAGATTTTCCATTTTTTTAACCACATTTCTTTAGTACTATGTTGATAATTTCTCATAGATGATAATACAGTTTTGATGATATCCCTAACCCTAACTTACACAACATTTTAGGTTCCACAATGCTGAATGTGTGTTTCATAATCTCTCTTTTTGTACTTTGCTACTTTAAATCACAGAATTTGGTTATTTGGCTGAAAAATTATTCTTCTATAAACTTTTAGCTGTCATTTAAAGTCATTTCTTTAAATTTATTGCGTTTTTTTTCTTTCCCCCCTCTAATCCTACACTGAACCTGCAGGCAGGTATGTTATTTGTTCTTATGATCAGACCTAATGTGCTGTGACTGTATTTCTACACAAAGTGAAATGGTGTTGTTGTTGATGTGCAGAGGATGACTCAGCGGAGCTTTCTGTCTCTGAACTTCTGGAGAGAGCCAACAGTAATCTGAGTGAGTGTGAGCTGCTGCAGCCATGATATTTTCTTTTTCTGTCAGCAACCCTTCAACATGTTTCTGAGTGTCTGTGTGATGTTTTCCAGTCCGTTCTGACAATGATCCCATCCTGACTGGAGGAGACATCGCCATCGGCAGCGAGGACGAGAGAAACGCCGACCCCTGCACCAGCCGAGGCTGCATGTGGGGCAAATACACTGATGGGAAGGTCTACGTTCCTTATTACATCACCAACCACTTCTGTAAGTGTCTATGTTCCTTATTACATCACCAACCACTTCTGTAAGTGTCTACGTTCCTTATTACATCACCAACCACTTCTGTAAGTGTCACACACATGTCACACATATGCTCTGTCCATATACAGCATACTTACACATTTAATGCAGCCTGTTGTAGAAGCAACTTTGACAAAAGGTTTCAAAGTGAGAGCAAAGTGTCGACATACCAGAATAAAACACACAGCATCCTATTTGCTGCTCACTGTTAAAGTAAAGCCATCAAACCTGGAGGCGGTCTGGGGCCAGCTAGTCGCACTATATTGTAAATGTGCTGTATTATATATAGCACTTTTCTAGTCTTAACGACTACTCAAAGCGCTTTTACATAGTACAGGACCCATTCCCCAGTCACACACATTCATACACTGTGGTCGAGGCTGCCGTACAATCATCAAATAAACACTCACGCACATTCACACTCTGATGGCGCAGGGGTTTAGTGTCTTGCCCAAGGACACTTTGACATGGGGCTGCAGTTATTAAATTATCCTGTGGAGCCAACATCTTGTTTTGTGTCTAACTGTTCTCCACTTGTTTTTATAATTCTGAAACCAGATTTGTTTTCATTTTCACTCATGCCACAGGAAAATGTTGTTTGATGTCAATGTTTTTATGTGTTAGGCTGCATAGGTAGGGTATGAATTTGGAGTAAACAGCATTTACATTTAAGAAGCTAAAAGGTGTGTGCTGTGGAATAATTAGAAGCTAAATATTGTGTGCTGTGGGATATTAATAAGCTAAATTATTTGAGCTGTGGTAGGGTAAGAAGCTAAATGTTGTGTGCTATGAAATGGTAAGAAGCTAAATGCTGTGCGGTGTGGGATGCTAAGAAGCTAAATGCTGTGTGCTTTTGGATGCTAAAAAGCTACATGCTGTGGGATGCTAAGAAGCTAGCTGCTGTGTGCTTTTGGATGCTAAGAAGCTAAATGTTGTGTGTTGTGGGCTAAAAGATGCTAAAAGGTGTGTGCTGTGGAATAATTAGAAGGTAAATGTTGTGTGCTGTGGGATATTAATAATCTAAATGATTTGGGGTTTGGTGTGGAAATAAGCTAAATGTTGTGTGCTGTGGGATGCTAAGAAGCTAAATGTTGTGTTCTCTGTGATGATAAGAAGCTAAATGTGTGCTGTGGGATGCTAAGAAGCTAGATGCTGTGTGCTTTTGGATGCTAAAAAGCTAAATGCTGTGTGCTGTGGGATGCTAAGAAGCTAAATGCTGTTTACTGTGGTACTGACAGCCGACCGAGAGAAGGCCATCATCACCCGTGGACTGGAGTCCTTCTCTTCCTTCTCCTGCATCCGCTTCAGGCCCACCCAAAGCAATGACCGCGACTGGCTGAGTATCGAGTCCCAGAATGGGTAAGAAAGTGATGTTATAGAAGACTTTGAGTTGAAATCTTTGCTCACACTTCAGTGTAATCAACTCCTCTGTGCTCCTGTCCAGCTGCTACTCATTCGTTGGCCGTCGTGGTGGGAAGCAGGTGGTGTCTCTGGCCAGGAGTGGATGCCTTTACCATAGCACGGTGCAGCACGAGCTGCTCCATGCTCTGGGCTTCAACCATGAACAGACCCGCTCTGACAGGGACAACCACATCAGAGTCATGCTGCAAAACGTTCAATCTGGTAAGGGAGCTGCTTATTATTCAGACTGTTACAGAGGAAACCCAATAAACTGCAGACAGTACATTCACATAAGACACACTCATAGGAGTTGTTTTTTTGCAAGAAATCATGTAGGCCTAACATTAATATGTCATACATAAACTTTGTGAGCAAATACACTGATAAATACAACCTCCTATTAAAGTAAACAAAAACTAAATAGAATATAAGTGTCTCTTCCTATCTTGTTTGGAATATAAGTATAGTGGGTCCCTGGTGCCTCCTAGTGGACAAAAAGACCCTGAACATTTGAGCAAATCCCTGATCCTTCATGAAACAGAAGCTCATTGTGTGACTGCACTTCTCTGAACATGAAACCATCAGTACCAAACCACGGACCTCTGCAGATTATTGGGATCTGTCTCCAGCAGCTGGACTCCTTTCTGTCCAGAGACAATGTGAAGTCAAACCAAACAAATGTAACTTAAAATATAACTTTATTCTTGTTTTGTTTTTTTTTAGGAATGGAGCATAACTTCAATAAGATTGCCACCCTGAACCAGGGCACTCCCTACGATTACAACTCTGTCATGCAGTACCACAAGTAAGAACAGCTGGCTTCACTTCTGTGTTGTGTGTGCATAATAATAAGAAGAAGAAAAATAACTTTATTTGTATAGCACCTTTAAAAACAACAGTTTACAAAGTGCTTTTTAAAAAAACACATAAAATCACAATACACATTTCTACATTCAATAGTAAACAGTAGATGGGACACTATCAAAGGATAGAAGAAAAATGACAATTCAATTAACCAAATAATTACTAGTTGCTAGGGTTAAAAGACAAAGAGAAAGACAATAAAAAAGACCACATCACAAAAATGCATGTCTATAAAAATGTGTTTTAAAAAGTGATTCATTTCGAAGATGTCACAAATTCAGCGAGCCTTATTCCTTCAGCAGTTCGAGGTACAAAGCCGAGGCACCCTGATGGAGAAGGCACGGTCGCTTCTGGTTTTAAAGCTTTAGTGCTTAACTTTTTGATATTAAAAATCACCTGTTACATTCAAACCTTTGCCAAATGAGTTGTTACAAAGCTAACTAAGACCATCAGCTCCACACAACTCTCTCTGTATGACTATGTTTAGAAGATTATGGTGTCCGGCGACTTTCTCTCACAGAAACTCAAGTGAAGATAATGACCTCTTCTGAAGAGTCCATCATGTTTTTTTTAAAACTTGGTTAACTGCTCCTCAGGTCTCTGCAGGGTAAGTCTAGACAGTTAGCTAGACTATCTGTCCAATCAGAGTTTTCTTTCGTACGACTACAACACGTAGTACACATGTTCCACCAAAACAAGTTCCTTCCTGTGTCCGGCGCTTAGCATGAACTTCCTCTTCAAGGCCGGACTTTGACAATATGTTTTTGATATTCAGATAGTCTTGAAATGCAGAAAAAAGGACTAAACAACTTTATTCACGTGTGGAATGAATGTGTGGAAGTGTGAATTCAAAATGACACCAACAGCAAGTTTCCTAGGATGTGATGTGCTCCCTTCTAACTGCTCCATTTCCTCTTGCAGGACCGCCTTCTCCAAGAACGGGCAGCCCACCATGGTCCCCATCCCCAACGCCAACGTGTCCTTCGGCAACGCCAAGGAGATGAGTCGCAACGACATTGCCAGGCTCAACACTCTCTACAAGTGCTGTAAGTGTCCACATGAGCACATTATAAAAATAAATATACACACAACATCGAGTTTGGACCTAATCCCCATCTGTGCTTTCACTGTTACAGAAGAAGTGTTTTCAGATGTGCTGACAGATGATCAGAGGCCCCCTGACCAACAGAAGCTGAGGCCCTGAACTCATCAGCACAACAGCCATTGATCATTCTATAAAGTTACTTTGACTTGAATAAAACACTGACTCTACAAACTCATTACTGTCTCCATACATGACTGAGTAGTACACCGTGAAAACCTCACCTTGTTGGTACCATACCACCAATCAATCACAAGGGGGGGGGGTCAAACATCTGTGGAGTGTCACGTAAGAGATCAATAAAATTGAAGCAGCAAGACATCAGTTAAGAATGTACAGATGGGGGGGGTTCATGGTTAGCTCACCTGGTTGAGCATGAACCCATGTACAAAGCCTCAGTCTGTGACCGTGGGTTTGATTCCTTTCCTGCACGTCATTCCCCACTTCTACCCTTCTTTTCTATCTATCTGTCCTATCTAATAAAGGCCTAAAACGGCCAAAACATTTCCTTAAAAAATTATAAACAGAAAACAACAAGGCATCATAAAGACAGAAGTTTTCTCAAAATATTCCATGCCAAGCAACAGAAAGCAGCCAGACATTAGTACAGGAAAACATCAACAGTAGTCACATTGAGTACAAGTAGCCATGCAAGCAAACAATTGCAGTATTACCTTACGCTTATGTTTTTTTTTGTTGCAGTATGACAATATGATACAGTTCACCTTCATGTTTTTATACACAAAATTCCTGATTGGGAATGTACCTCGGTTTTAGGGTCACGTTAGGAATGTTTTCAGTACAACAAGGAAAAGGCACAAAATAATCTATTTTGGAAAGTATAAACATTAAGCAGCATATAGGAAAATATGAAATATAAATAACACAAATGTTAGTAATGCACAATCATAACATTCTTTAAAAAAATAAATTACCCCTTATTTAACCATGAGTACTCAATGAGATTATAAATGTACTATGTAAAAAAATATCAAAAATTGATACAGTCCAAAGAAAAACCTGTCTCGCAACAGTATTGTAGGTGTCCACACCCACCCACACACCCCACACACACACACACACACATAAATAAATATGACTATTGAAACCAATAGAGGCAGATTAAAAAAGTGTTCAGACATATTTTATAATGTCATGATCAGGTCTATATGTAAATTTTAATGAAAAAAAAACCCAAAGTCATGGTCTTTGGTGGCACTTCTCTGACCTCCTCCCAAGTTGATCTGGATTCTTTGGCGCAGGGTGTAAAAGTGGACTCAGACCTTAAATTTGACAGCCAGATTAAAGCTGTGGTGAAGTCTAGCTTTTTCCAGTTAAGGCATCTAGCAAAGATCAAACCAGTCCTTCAGAGACAACACTTTGAGATAGTAGTCCACGCCTTTCTGACCACTCTGCTGGATTACTGTGATGCACTTCATATGGGGGCTAGTGGGTCCTCCATTGCTCGTCTTCAACTTGTACAAAATGCTGCTGCACGTCTTTTAACAAGCAAGTATGAGCACATTTCACCTATTTTAGCTTCACTCCACTGGCTGCCCGTCCATTTTAGGATTAATTTTAAAATTCTTTTATTTGCTTTTAAAGCCTTGAATGGCCTTGCCCCACCTTAGCTCTCTGAGCTGCTGCACCCCTACACCCCCAGCCGATCTCTCAGGTCAGCTGACCAGCTGCTCCTGACGGTGCCTAAAACTAGGCTTAAGCTCAGGGGGGACTGTTACGACCTTTAAGTAGTAAGCCTAGGGATAACTAGGAAGCAACACAAAACGAACTCAACTAACAAGTTAGAATACGGTAACACAACTTGATTACAAAACAAAGATGTGTATATTTATATATTTGAACAAAAGCAAAGTAATAAACAGTAACCTAAACAAAAACAGAAGCTGTAAAATCGTCAGGGTCTCCAAGGCCAAAATAACAAACAAAAACCCATACTAACTGAAAAGAAAATGGCAACTGACCTATAAACTCAAAACAAAAGACAGTGCTAAACTCCCTAACTGTCCACAAAACAGGAGAAAAAGGGGGTCAAAACAAATGGCAGAGAACCTTAACCAGCTTCAGATAAATTAATAATGTCCTAAATGACATGCACCAACAGCGAGTAGAACACCAACGACTGCAAACATGACAGGAAGTGGAGGCAAGAGGAAGGGGTGGAGTCTTGGGCCTGGGAGCTTTTATGCACCCTCACTGATAACTGGATTGGAAACACCTGGAGGAGGATCAGTCACTCAGGGATGGCACACCTGAAACAAAAGCAAAATAGCTCTCTTCCAAAAAGAGGCCAGAGCAGCATTAGAGAACGTAACACCCCCTCCCATAAGAACAAACACAGCCCAGACATTGAACTACACTACTTCCGGCACCTAAACACTACATGAGAAAAACAACAAAAAGTCACGCACGAGACAAAGTATCAGCAACAACATTGTCAACACCTTTCTTGTGTCTTATGTCTAGATGAAACTCTTGAACTAGTAATGCCCAGCGCATCAGTCTCTGATTATGGTTGTACATACGGTGGAGAAAAACCAGGGGGTTGTGGTCGGTGTATGCCATGACTGCATTGCTGCTGGAACCCACATACACTTCAAAATGTTGCAAGGCAAGGAGCAACGCCAAGGCTTCCTTCTCAATAGTGGAGTGGTTAAACTGATGGCGCTTAAAACTTAACTGAGAAGTAGGACACAGGATGGCTGATGTCGTTAGGCCCATCTTGCAGCAGCACCGCTCCAGCTCCAGTAGCACTTGCATCCACCTCGATCTTGAAGCAGCATTAGAGAACGTAACAGGGACCGTGCGTTTACGGTTGCAGCTCCAAAATTTTGGAATGGGCTGCCTCTGCACGTTAGACAAGCCTCCTCTCTGTCTCATTTTAAAACTCTTCTTAAAACCCACCTCTTTTCTTTGGCTTTTAACACCAGGTAGAGTCCTTTCAAATTGGTTTCTTGAACATGACAATGAGTTCACTGTACTAAAATGGCCCCCACAGATCTCAGCCCAAAGGAGCATCTTTGGGATGTGGTGGAATGGGAGCTTCGTGCCCTGGATGTGCATCCCACAAATCTCCATCAACTGCAAGATGCTATCCTATATATATCCTAATATGGGCCAACATTTCTAAAGAATGCTTTCAGCACCTTGTTGAATCAATGCCACGTAGAATTAAGGCAGTTCTGAAGGCGAAAGGGGGTCAAACACAATGTTAGTATGGTGTTCCTAATAATACTATAGGTGAGTATATATATATATATATATATATATATATATATATATATATATATATATATTAAAAACCTATATATAATATACAGTATATCAATTAATATATTGACACATATATATTGATATATAAGGTCATGGGAAAATTGTTGGGTCTCTGTAAATTAGTGTTAGAGTGTGGTCTAGACCAAGTCTATATGTAAAGTGTCCTGAGATAACTTCTGTTTTTATTTGACAATATAAATAAAATCTAATTAAATTGAACTGAATGTTAGTTGTGGGTGGAATGAACAGTCCCCACTGCACATTTGAATGCCTGGCCTTGTCACCGTTCCCCACTGTGGGTGGGTTCACACTGACAGCAGTGTGCTGAATGTCCCACACTGATAAGAGCAGAGGCGTGTGTTTTTTTCTGTCTCTCCGACAGAGTGACAGATGTTTCAAACTCAGACTCTGTCAGCTCTCAAAGATAACATGTAAGTGCGTGGGAGGATAGCGTGAAATGCTGGAGAGGACATTTTACATGAATCAGGACAAAACAGGATTTTTAGAAGGACTCATGGCACAAGTTTCCTAAATGTCCTCAAAGCAACCCCAGTGCCATTAGAAAAGTCTGTAAAATCTATTGATTATTACAGTGGTAGAAGAAGTATTCAGATTATTTTCTTAAAGGTTCCATGACATGGTGCTCTTTGAATGCGTTTATATAGACCTTAGTGGTCCCTTAATACTGTATCTGAAGTCTCTTTTTTAGAGACCTAAGTGGTCCCCTAATACTGTATCTGAAGTCTCTTTTATATAGACCTTAGTGGTCCCCTAATACTGTATCTGAAGTCTCTTTTATATAGACCTTAGTGGTCCCCTAATACTGTATCTGAAGTCTCTTTTATATAGACCTTAGTGGGGGGCAAAGCAGGACACCCAGGGCTCGTTTACACTTTTCACCATTTATAGCCAAGGGACCATACTGGGACGGACTGAGGGAACTCTTATTCATGTTAAAAAACCGTGGGACCTTTAAGTAAAAGTACTTATACCACCCTGTTAAAAGAAACTCTGTTACAAGTAAATGTCCTGCATTTAAAATTACACTGAAGCAAAAGTATGTAAGCATCATAAGGAGAATGAACTTAAACTATTAAACATTTTAGAAAATGGAATTGATCCAAACAGTTCCAACAAAACTGTCTTTCAGCTGGACTTGTAGGCCGTTGCTGATTATCAGTGGGTAGTTTCATTTCAAATGAAATATTGTATTTCATGAACTACATGTGTTTTGTGGGCAGAAATCTTAATCAGTAAAGTAACTAGTAACTAAATCTGTCAGAGGAATGTTGTGGGGTAAAAAGTTCAATATTTCCCTCTGAAAGGTAGCGGAGTAGTGGAGCCTTTTTCACACTGTATTGTGTAAACTCCTCCTCGGCAGGCCGTTGCCACCGCTGAGGTCAGGTTCTTGGTTATATATTGTGAATTTTGCCAACCTAGAGAAGTTACATTCCATTAAAAGAAATTCTGAACAAAATGTTATCATCATAGGTATTCAAAGGTTGGTTGTAGCTATCATATCATGTTCAACATCTACAACACAGTTTTATGCTAACTCGACAAACTCCATCTGTTAAAAAAGTTATCATAACATATAAAAACTCCAGAACAGCTACTAAATGGACATTGATGTGAGATTTTTCTCAATTAAAATTAGAAATTAAACTAAAAAGACTATACTATGACTTTTTTCAACATGCTATCATGATAACTTTTGTATTACTTACTGTACTATACTGGCTTTTTTGACATACTATACTATGTCCTTTTTTTAATCATATTTTCGACATAGTATACTATTACTTTTTCATGACTTTTTTTGACATACTATATACATTATACTATGACTTTTTCATTATGACTTTTTCATGACTTTTTCGACATACTATACTATGACTATCACTTTTTTCAACATAATATATTATGACGTTCTATCGCGTTTGGGCATTTTAGACCTTTATTTAATAGGAAATCTTGGACAATAAAAGTGAGGAGAGGGGGATTGACATTCAGCAAAAGGGTGCAGATTAATTTTTAAAGGGCAGCCACTGGGACAAGGACTAAACCTCTTGACATGGGGCACACCCTCTACCACGTGAGCTACTTTTTTTATTAAATTCTTCATCACTTTTTCTACATACTATACAATAACTTCTACATATTGTTTGAGACATGCTAGGACTTTTTATCACTTTTTTTAAACATGATATGACTTTTTACAACATACTATACTATGACTTTTCATCACATTTTTACTAACAATTATTTTGACAAACTATACTATGACTTTTTACAACATACTATATACTGTGACTTTTCATTTATCTATTTATACTAACATTTGAATTTTACAAACAAGAGAGGGAGGAATGTCATGCTGCAGGTTACAATCGAACCCCTGGCTGCTGCATTGAGGACTTAGCCTCTGTACATAGGGCCCATGCTAAACCAGGCAAGCTACCCGAGTGCCCCATACTATGACTTTTTTTCAACATACTATCCATCCATCTTCATCTGCTTATCCGGTATTTGTCTGCTGCAGGCTACAGTAGGGAACCCCTGGCTGCTGCATTGAGGACTTAGCCTCTGTAAACCAGGCCAGGTTGGTGATATAATCTCTCCACCTAGTCCTGGGTCTTCTTTTTCAACATACCTAGTCCTGGATCTTCTTTTTCAACATACTCATTCAACTTCATAAAGTTACATCCCTTTTTTGACTTCAATTTTACTTAAGTGGTGATTTGTACAACTTTTCATTGAGACTAACACCACACTTTTCAGGTGAAAACATAGACACTTCAAAGTCTATACCAGGAGTGGGGTTTGAACCCACGTGGACATGAGTCCATTAGATCTTAAGTCCAACGCCTTAACCACTCGGCCATCCTGGTATCTTTTGCCGTTCAGACAAGACAAAAAACAGGTGAACAGATACGCTACACATGCGTTATTACTTGAAGATACCCAAAGGTTTGGTAAAGATCTTTTTGTGTTTCCACATGACAATGTCCCCATGCAAAAAGAATGAAGTGTTTCTTTATGTGTAGAAAAAAAATCTACCTCTGAAGCTTAATAAAGTCTTCACAAAGCCTCTTGGATCCGCTGGAAAATGCTTTGTCACAAAGCTGAAACCATGGCTGTTTTTTTTCTATTGTGCTGTTGCTGTCTAACCAAAGCACTTATTGCTGGCAACAGTGTGGTTCAACCCCACGTTAGTAACTGGCCATTACATCTAACGGCTTAGCCACAGTTCTATTGATTCAGCAAAGCTTGTTTGGTCACAAATATTCGCTCTGTATCTCATTCACTTCAAATGAAGTCCTTACAACAGACACACGCTAGTTCAACAAATAGACACTCTAAATGTAGGATTAGTTGCAGAGCATGTTTTATTAATATTGACCTGTTTCAGAATGTACCAAAGCCAAATAGCAGGAGAGACCTGCAAAGATTTATTTACATTACCAGGAGTGGGGTTCGAACCCACGTGGGTATACACCCATTGGATCTTAAGTCCAACGCCTTAACCACTCGGCCATCCTGGTACAGCTGCTGTTCAGACAGTTTTGTAAAAAATCTTGATTCTGTAAAAATTTCACAACTTTACAGGCAGGGTTGGTAATGTTGACAAGCAGGAAAGATTTGAAAGTAGTGTCTCCTCGGGGCTCCGTCTAACCCCCCCATTAGCCTTGTCCATAGCCCTATTGAATTGCATTAGAGATACAACTATTTTTTGTAGAAAATGGCACACACGCGCACGCACGCACGCACACACACGCACACACACACAGGACAGATGCAATGTTTCCCACAGGTTTCAAGGACTCAAGATTTTCCATTAACAGATGTGCAGCTCTCTTTGAACACTGTGTAATATCATGTTGTTTATTAGTTCTTGGTCTACGTGACCAGTATAAAAACTTTCACTCGGTAACTGTGAGACACTTATCATTTTGGACATTCAGGTAACAACCCCGACTGCACACTTCATCAGTCATACACACAGTGCCAGGGACTTTGGTGACATTTAAAGCCTGAGGCTACATGGCACATTGCCATTTTGTATTCAGAGTAATAAGGATTATATATTTGTGATGATGACAGGCTTTTAAAAAACTAACTTTTATTTGGTGTATTTCCTCTGTGTGAATTATGTTTTCACTTCATCTCTTCATCCTCTCTGGTTCTGTCAGGTCTGTTAGAGCCATGTTGGTTTTCTCCTGGTCTCTCGTCGCCCTGCTGCTGGTATCCTCTTCCTGGGCAGAGGTAAAATATCCCAGAAACCCCCTCATCGCACTGACATAACATGAAGGCATGCATGCAAACATGCCAATCAGAAATCAATATTATAAATGTTACTATGGAAAAAGGAGACACATTCCAAAATCAAGTTACATAACTTATATGTGTATGTGATGTGAATATATATACTGTATAAATTTCCACGACAAGGTAAAGTACTTTAAATAAAACATTAAAGAGCAATTAAAAACATTTTTTCTGTTTTAAAAGCAAGGAAACTTTGAGTAAAACATGTATAAAATATAGGGAAAACACCATCTTAATTAAGAATTCCAATTTGTTATTTCCGTGGCTTGGCAAAGTTCAATCACTTTGTAAAACTGAGCTTACAATTAAATTACAAAGCTCAGCTTCAAATAAGCCAAACTACAATGTGTCACATGAAAAGGACAACATGTAAGAGCAAATCTGGTTTGTAACCATCATCATAGTCAAGTCTAGTCGGAATACAGTGTGTTTTTATTCTGGAGCTGATTCATAGACAATGGGAGACTGACTTTTTAAGACCCAAACGATCTTAATTCTATTGTAGTGTTCTCAGTTCTGAAACAGAAAATGTATCCATGTACTAAGAACATTACCCCGGGTGCTCTCAGTGTGTAGAACATCCCCAACCTTTCCCAATATATTACGGACTTAAGGCAGTGACGGTTAAAAGTACAGCCGCGGTGTTCGAGAAACATTACAATAGTTCCCTGACATTCCACACGGGGGAACGACTGGTTTGCCATGCACCCACTACTACGGTTTCTGGAACACCGGAACTTCATCCCGTCACTGTTTTAAATCAAAGTTCACGTTCACTAATATGTCAGGACTGTCTTAGACCATGGGCATCGTACTTTTTAAATCTTAAAAGGTAAATATTGGCATGTCAACTGGATATTGGGAAGTTCAATTGAAAATGTCAAGCTATAAATTGCCTTGCATAGATTTAAGTCTGACATTGATATAGATTGAGGTTCAATAAAGCTACTCTACAGAGAAAATTTGCAACAATACATGGAAATGAAATCCAACTAATGCTGCACAGCACCAAAACAACAGTAAATCCAGTGGTTTGAGATAGATTACGCACCCAGGCTAAAGTTGATTAAAAAGAGGAATAAAAAACCAGCTTTTGGAAATTGATCTTAATGCCTTAATTAAAAATAATTAGGAAAATCCAACCTTTTAAGGACACCAATTTGGGGCATAATAATGTATTGTAAATAAATACATGTTTTTCCTTAAAATACAGGGGGCATAAGTAGACACAACCCTGTGTTAAATTCCCATAGAGGCAGGCAGATTTTTATTATTAAAGGCCAGTTATTTCATGGATGAGGATACTATGCATCCTGATAAAGTTCCCTGGGCCTTTCAACTTAAAATAACCCCCCATCATCACATACCCTTCACCATACATAGAGATAAGCATGAGGAACCTTTCATAAGATCATCTCTCAATGCAAATCCAACCAAAAATTAAGCTAACTGAAATAACACCATGCCAATGTATCAGTTGCATTTAGTTACAATACATTATTCATTCACAAAGACAATTGGTGTCCTTAAAAGGTTGGATTTTCCAATTTTTTTTCAATCTTTTTTATTCCTCTTTTTAATCAACTTTAGCGTGGGTGTGCAAACTTTCTCAAGCCACTGTAGCAAGCGGAGCTGGTCATTGTGACTGAGCTTGCATAACATTTTGCTCTTCTTTTCCATGTCACTGTGGACGACTACAGGAAGGTAAGAATGAAATGAAAGCCCCTCTTTTTCAATCATCCTCAAGGGTATGGGGGGGACCCAAAGCTGGACAAATCAGTTGAAAAATTAAAAAATTGGAAGCACGAATCCCAACTGAATTGAATTTCATATCCATTAGATCTCCAGCCCTCTCTTACCCATCTAGCCTTTGTTCCAGAATGACATGCACACACACACACGCACGCACCCACCCACCCACACACACACACACACACACACAAACTCAACAACTGACAGACTGACTGTGTGAACACACACAGGCACGCACACACACACACACTCATGCACCCATACACTGATTGTTTAGTTATATTTTTGTTTCTCTTAATGTTAAAAAATATAAAAGTATTTTAAAAATAAGGAATCTTTTTGTGCAGATGTTGCTACCCTTGAGGAAGATTTTTCAAAGGAACTGCCTGTTGGTCAACTGCTGGAGAGAGCCAACAGAGACCGCAGTAAGTCCAGCCTTTCCACAGCCTAACTATTTTATTTTAGTCCCCTAACCTGAAGCAGACCTTAACCACGTTGTAGTGGCCATATTCTATTTTAATTAAAAAATACGTAATATGTATGAATAGGCCTATGTGTATTTATCTGTTATGCTTCACTTACAAGCTCTTTACATATACTTACAGTAAAAAATACAGCATAGAAAATCTGCTTAGAAATATAGGAAATATTGGACAGGATTGAACAACATTATGTAAATAAACCATCACATTCATGATTAGTTTCACTTGTTTTCATGTTAATCAAATTGTATATCTGAATACAATACTGTACATCATATTTGAGATCATATTTCAGGGTTGGCTGGTGCCAACCCATGCCCTCCTTCTAGCCCTGGTCCTGCTCTAAACCAAATGAATCATTTACAACCTGCTGTGTATTTCAAACTCACACCTGTGTTGGTGTTGCAGCCCCTGACCTTGACGAGCCCACCCTGATTGGAGGAGACATCGCTGTGAAGCCCGGGGCCGACAGAAACGCTGACCCCTGCACCTCCAGTGGCTGCCTGTGGCTAAAGAATGCCGATGGGAAAGTCTACATTCCCTACTTCATTGCCAACCACTACTGTAAGCATCCATTGTTTTGTTTAGATTTATTCTCATAGGAACAGATACATTTTACTTCATAGGCAGAGTCACAGCTAATTTAGATGGACTTCATTTGATGGACGGACTTATTATTTTGATTTTCGTACAACCCTGTGAGACTTATTCTTTGTTATTACTTACGTTAAATGCACCGTATGTGTGTAATCGAAAACAGTGAGTTACCCTCAGAATCTAATCTGAGTGTGTAAAATCTACAAATCCAAGACTTTTAATCCAGTATATGATTGTTGAATGCACATTACGATTTGTCCTGCCAGCCTCCCGTGAAATGGCCATCATCACTCGTGGACTGGAGTCTTTCTCTTCAGTTTCCTGCATCCGTTTCAGACCCTACCAGAACGGGGATTATGAGTGGCTGAGCATCGAGTCCAGGAACGGGTAAGGGTCCGGCTCTAGGTTCACAACTCCAAACCATACACGTGGACTGCTTTTTATGTTCTTACTGCAACAATTTGCACCATCAACCAGCCTTGTGCCTGTCGTACATGGATACAACTTCTGTCTAGAAGCCTCTATTGTAAAAGTTCCTTATTGCAGCTTTACAGCATCTCAGTCCTCCCTTTATTCACTTATAATGAAACACAGATTACTTTAAGTTCCGTTGCATGCTTTGAGATGAGTACTTAACCAGGACTTGCTCTGTTAGTCTGAATCAACGGAAGTACATGTCCATGCGTCAGATGTTCCTCACCTTCCGCTCTCCGTGTGTTGCTGTTCTCAAACTCCGTTAGCTTCGGGAAACGACAACAGACTTCGAACTAGCAAGCTACACGCTGAAAATGTTAAAGGTCCCATGACATGAAAATGTAACTTAACAAAAATGTAACCCCCAATAGCATTTAAAGCTAAAGACACAGAAAAAGCACATCCTAAGGAAAGCTGTGGGGACCACTAAGGTCTATATAAAAGAGACTTCAGATACAGTATTAGGGGACCACTAAGGTCTATATAAAAGAGACTTCAGATACAGTATTAGGGGACCACTAAGGTCTATATAAAAGGACTTCAGATACAGTATTAGGGGACCACTAAGGTCTATATAAAAGAGACTTCAGATACAGTATTAGGGGACCACTAAGGTCTATATAAAAGAGACTTCAGATACAGTATTAGGGGACCACTAAGGTCTATATAAAAGGACTTCAGATACAGTATTAGGGGACCACTAAGGTCTATATAAAAGAGACTTCAGATACAGTATTAGGGACCACTAAGGTCTATATAAAAGAGACTTCAGATACAGTATTAGGGACCACTAAGGTCTATATAAAAGGACTTCAGATACAGTATTAGGGGACCACTAAGGTCTATATAAAGAGACTTCAGATACAGTATTACCACTAAGGTCTATATAAAAGGACTTCAGATACATAGGGGACCACTAAGGTCTATATAAAAGAGACTTCAGATACAGGGACCACTAAGGTCTATATAAAAGAGACTTCAGATACAGTATTAGGGGACCACTAAGGTCTATAAAAGAGACTTCAGATACAGTAGGGGACCACTAAGGTCTATATAAAAGAGACTTCAGATACAGTATTAGGGGACCACTAAGGTCTATATAAAAGAGACTTCAGATACAGTATTAGGGGACCACTAAGGTCTATATAAAAGAGACTTCAGATACAGTATTAGGGGACCACTAAGGTCTATATAAAGAGACTTCAGATACAGTATTAGGGGACCACTAAGGTCTATATAAAAGAGACTTCAGATACAATATTAGGGGACCACTAAGGTCTATATAAAAAGACTTCAGAAACAGTATTATGGGACCACTAAGGTCTATATAAAAGAGACTTCAGATACAGTATTATGGGACCACTAAGGTCTATATAAAAGCATCCAAAAAGCCGTATGCCATAGGACCTTTGTGTTTTGAAGAAAAATTGGATTGTGAAACTAAGCAACAAGATAGGTCCGACAATGCAAGAGTGACGTTGGCTTGACCAAAACCATTTTAAGCAGCCACTGATAGTGACCAGTGACTAGTAGAATAAGCAGGGCCGACAGAATATTCATGTTTGAAAAGCAGAGATCTGACAGAATGCAGGACACACTTACACTGTTGTTCTGTGAGGATTGTAGCAGCACTTCCCTTTACACTTCCACATGGTACTATCTTGTATGATTTCTAAAACTGCTGTATGTCTATGTGTCGCCAGCTGCTACTCCTACGTGGGTCGTCAGGGTGGTGGTCAGACTGTGTCTCTGGCCCGTAGTGGATGTCTGTACCACAGCACCGTACAGCACGAGCTGCTCCACGCCCTCGGCTTCAACCATGAACAGACCCGCTCCGACAGGGACAACCACATCAAGGTGTACTGGGAAAACATCCAGGATGGTTAGAAAGTTTCATCATCTACTACATGACTTGTTGTTAGTCTCTCTTAAAATAATAATTATAATACTTTATTAATCCCTCAAGGGAAATTACAACGTTCTTAGAGGCAGAGCTGTAGATGTGTATTAACAACGTGACTGTAAATGCAACTTACTTACTCATCAGAATCTATTAAGTGTTAAGTTACTCGCTCTGTTTTTAAGAGCCACCACCTAGTGGCCATAGGTAGAACTGCAGCTTAAAGCATTTCAGTATGAGCTTCATTATTCAGCTGTGAGAGGTGATTATTACAATATTTATTTGGCATTCTGCAAAACTGCTGGTTCTTTTCAGTCCTCCCTTGAGCAAATGTTTGTGGTTAACTATTAAATGTATATTTGCTCTCATCTCCGCAGGAATGGCGTACAACTTTAACATAATCAACACTCTGAACCAGGGAACTCCTTATGACTACAACTCTGTCATGCAGTATGAGAAGTATGGATAACTTCTCACTTTTTCTTTGTAACTTTCTGACAATTATTATTACACAGGCAGCTTTTGCTCTTATATGAGCTACTGCTCCGAGTAGCAGGACAAACTGGAGGCGGAGCTAAGTCAGACACTTACTGGGTGACTTTAGGGAATTCTACAGTCTGTATAGATGGCCTGTACAAGAGCATGTGTTGTCAGTGACTCTGGAGGAAGCAGTACCAACCTGAATCTGCTTTTAAACTACAGAAAAAATGTCATATGTTAAGTTTGTATTTTTACACATTTTATCTATCAGAATATTTTGATGTTCCTCTGTTCTGTTCAAAACAAACAAATTATTATTATATTATTTTAGTGAGAACTCATAAATAACTACAAATCACTAATGTTAGGGAAATCTGTTTATGTTTTGTAATGCATTTCTAGATTTTAAAAAAACAAATTGGATTTTTAAATAACCAAATATTCGTATCGGTGTTAAAATCGGTCTGGCTCCATCACATCACACATCAAAGAACTAAAGTCACCGCAAGTATCAGGGTCTGTTTCCCATCAAACCCAAGCTCAACCCGCTTTACATTGTGGTATCTGTGATTCTCCAGGTATGCCTTCTCCAAGAACAACCTCCCCACTATGATGCCCATTCCCAACCCTAACGTATCCTTCGGCCAGGCCACCCAGATGAGCAGGAATGACATTGATAGGCTGAACAGGCTGTACAAATGCTGTAAGTATACTGTGGCTTAGCTGGATGTAAGACAGTGTGGTGTGTGATTTGGGGGCAAGGTGGAGGCCGGGGGCCTTGACCAACTGCCACTTTGCTCGTTTGAAAGCCATGATGTTACTCTCTCATGGGTGGGCCAAATTATCTGGGTGGGCAAAGCAGAGAAAGGGGAGGTGACCTCGCCCCTTATGACCTCATAAGGGGTAAGATTCCAGATGATACATCTGAGCTTTCATTTTCTCAAAGGAAAGCGCAGGATACCCAGGGCTCGTTTTACGCATATCACCATTTTTAGCCACTGGGGGACCATAGGCAGGCTGGGGGAACTCATATTAATGTTAAAAAACCTCATAAAGTGACATTTTCATGCCACAGGACCTTTAAACAAAAAAATTTAAATGCTGAATTTTAAATTGTTAGAATCCATCACTTAATCCATTCATTATTATAGTACAATTATTTTAGGAATTATGCATTACATATTTTTCAATTAGCATTTTTGCAAAGGTTTCACGTACCCCCTGCAGTACTACAATGTACCCCTAGGGGTACACGTACCCCCATTTGAGAAACACTGGTCTAGGATGTACGGAGCTCATAAAAGGGACATGGTGATCTATTTTTTTCCTGGTGCGCATAAGAAACTTTCTAATGAGCGCAAGATACTTCCTGTGAGAAACCAATCTAAGGCTAGCAAAAACGTTGCTAACAAAGTACTGCTAACATTATGTGGCTAACGTTAGTATTTCACATTCACAGCATAAAATCGGTTGTCTTTGTCATCTTTAAGTTTGTTAATGACACTATTAGGGAAATTTCTTTGTGTTTTCATGAAGATGAATACCTCGTCCCCGGCAGCCGTTCTGACTGCTACTCAGATTTTTTTGAGTGGGTCTTGAGTCTTTTTATAAAGAAAACAAAGGCTATGCACACAGTTGTCACCTCTGCATTGTTGTCAATCATTTCAGCTGGACTCGTAGCCCATTATGGACCTTTTTTTCCCCAGCAGACATTTTGACTCGTTATAGTTGGAAAAGCAACACGGGAATTGATCACCTTAACGACAGCTTAATTCCATCAAGTATCCCAGTGAGCTATTTCAGTGAGTCAGCATACACAACGCCAGGGCCTCTCCTAAGTGGAATGCAGCCATCATTAATACACCTGTGCTTTTCCTACTATGACATGTCAACATGTCTGCCGTGAAAAAGCTCTATATTGGTGGCTAGTTTCATTTATAAATGTGTTTTATGTGCAAAAATCTTAATGTGGAAGGTAACTAAATCTACTTATGTAGACATTTCATGAAACCTTGGATTTACTTTTTCTGTTGTGTTTTGTCCTTCTGTACCAATTGATTCCACTTTAGCATTGTTCTTCTGAAAAGGCTCCATTATTGACATGCATTTCTTCTACAGGAGCTGCACGTGACCTTTGACCTGGCGCCCTGATGACATCAGAGCATGCTGATGAAGCAGATTAAGGGTGTTTGGGTGGATGGCAGTTTGGGTTGTCCTGTAACAATAAATATGTAATCATCATAAGAACATTGCTTGCTGCCGGACTATTTCATGACAATGGCAAAGACCATATGATGTACATTCTGGGGATGTTATATCCCATGCGATTTTATTTTCATATCACATTAAAAATCAATCATCACAGTGGGTAAGTAGTTTGATGGCTTCTGATCTGAAACTAAAGCAAGTTCCCTTGCAGTATTACAATCCTATTCTAATCCTTTCCTTTCATTTGATTCTTCTCAAAAAACATTGGAATAGTTAGACATTTTGAAAAATATGCTTTCGTGGTAAAAAGAGCCATGACACACATCAGTTGGTTAGCTTAGCACAAAGACTGGAAATGGGTTAGCATCTTAGAATAATAAAAAAAAGACCAAAACGTAAGAAAAAGTTTTAAAAAACATTGATAAAAAGCATCAATAAAAGTGTTGATTTTCAATTTTTTACGGGAAGACAACACAAGGATTAAGGCCTCAAGTAGATCAATAGAATAAATAAAGACACCAAGATTTTGAGGAAGACTACAGAAAAATCCATGCGGTGATTTGATAGCCAAAACATTTGACATTTAGAGATAATACAATTTTTCAGATGGTATTAGAATCAAAGTCAGTTTATTGGTATCGAAACCAGTGCAGCTACTTTGGGGACTAACATAAAAAACTCTTATTGAATCCCAACACATTCTCACTCCCTGTGCGTAAAATACGGACCCTTCGGTGTCGTTATTGACGCTAAAAGTCCCTTTTGGTGTCATATCTAAACGTGCTGGGTTGGGACTATTAGCATCGCCTTTGACACTGTTGGGTTAAGAAAAAGATGGTGGGTGGGCTTATAAAAAGGTACGGTTCATTAACACGCGGGACCAGAACAGGACAGCTAGGTTTAGGAAAAGATAAGATAATACTACTAGCTACCGCTCTTAATACTACGTGGGTTCTACACACACCCTGAAGGGTGCTTTTTGCATCACACACGTATAACACAGAGCCACAAGCGTCCGTATTTCATGAGTTTGGAGTGAGAACGGGTTGTGAATTCACGGGTCTCAATTTTTCCATTCAGACCCAATTTATACAACTCTAAGACTGTTCAGGGGCACCAGTATGCAGAAAAACTCAAATTCACCATTACATATTCAAAATAGGCAGAAGTAAAACCTTTTGTGCCATATGTTACATACATTGCCTCATTTAAAACACGAGTAAATAGCTCAGGAGCACCCAGACACTAGTTGCTAGGCAGCGCAGTTAGGGCTTTAAGAATTACATGGCTTCTTGTTTGTGCAGATTGAGCAGCCGCAAAAGCTGCGCAATGCTTTTGTGAATTTTCCTGTCTGTATCCTCTTCTAAAGATCTTCTTAAAAAGGTCCCATGGCATGAAAATTTTCTTTATGAGTTTTTTTTTTTTTTTACATTAATATGCGTTCCCCCAGCCTGCCTATGGCCCCCCAGTGGCTAGAAATGGCTTTAAGTGTAAACCGAGCCCTGGGTATCCTGCTCTGGCTTTGAGAAAATGAAAGCTCAGATGGGCCGAGCTAGAATCTTGCTCCTTATGAGGTCATAAGGGGCAAGGTTACTCTGCTTTGCCCACCCATAGTATATGGGCCCCCCCATGAGAGAGAGAGACATCATGGCTTTCAAACAAGAAAAGTGGCAGTTGGTCAAGGCCACACCTCCACCGTTTTGGATTGTATCTAGCTCTATTTTTTATTTTAACTGTAAACCACTGCAACTTTGTTTGGAAAGGTGCTTTATAATGCAAATTATTTTTATTATATATGTAATAGTGTCCACCACCACCACCGACAGAAGTCTCCTTTGTAGCAGGATGAATATTTGGCATTTTAATAACTAACTTGGAAAGTTCACCATTTCAAATGATCGTTATTTCATGAATCAGACTGTCACCTGAGTACATTTCTCTGTTTTCATCTTCAGATTAAAAACATGAAATATGACCAATATAAGCCCGCTTTATGACATTCAGAAAGTCAATTTATTGATCAGAAGATAGATGATTTCCCTTGAGCATAACGTTATATTTCTTTGATAGATCATTTCTTTCCTTAAATGTTAATCACAACTCTCATTTCCATTCCCAAAGTGTATCTCAGTCCTATCTGTAAGTGTCCATCAGTATCAGGGGGATGCGAGTCGGTCCTCCACTTTATCAGCGGTCAGGTTGAACTGGCAGGCTCTCAGGGCTTCTATCAGCTGCGCTGTTCGGGCCTCGGCTCCTCGACTCTTCCTCCACTCCTTCAGCAGCTCCCTCGTTGTCTCCTCCAGCTCTGTGGGATGCCTCTTGGAGATGGAGTCCAGCTTTACGTCATTCAAACCCAGCTTACGACCCAGTTTGCGCCAAGACCTTCCCAGATGCTCGGCAATCACCTCTGTGGCAATGTCCAGTTTGGCTGAAAAAAGTAGAAGGAGACATTGCCGGTTTAGAGAAGAAAACATCCTTAGTTGGGAAACAATGGACTCGTTTTTATGCAAAACATTAATGCAACTAATCCAACACCCTCACCAGGACAATGGTGATATTTAGCAGCTTATGGAGACCATTGGGAACTTTTGGGGCTAACTGAAGAAAAAGGTCTGTCCCACTTCTCCTCTACATACGGAGTTAGATGCAAAAGAAAAACCACACACACACACACTTTTTTTGGCGATTGCTGCGGCCCAAAATACCTGATGTTGCGGGTGCTTTTGTAAAAATATTAATAAAAATGTTTTTTGTATGTTTGTTGCAATGAAGTTGCGAGAGACAGAGAAAGTTGCATAACGGCTTGAGTGCTGCACCTTATAAAGCCTTTTGATGGCAGGGAACCCCCTGAAGCAGTTTCCATGTGTACAATTGGGCTTTATGAAACGGAGGACCTTTTTTCAAATGATAAATAAATGAAGCTAACCTAGAAAAACACTGTCCAAATAATCAGTAGATAATTGTTGTCCAGTGCAAAACAGTCCTGACAGTTTAATGTAATGTTGACAGAGAAAGATAAATACTAGCTTCTTTAAGTTTGATAATTAGGTCTGCTATGACATATTTGTAACAGGTTATGTTGTCTAGGTTAATGTCAAGTTGTCATATTACTAAAGTTTTGCTCAATATATCAAAAGGGTAACTACCTTTTTGTTTCAACCTGGACCCTATTTCCCTATGTTTTTGTGGGACTGATAGGAACAACAGTCTTTGACATTGTTCCAGTATTAAACGTGAACGCTGTAACCCTATGAAAATGTTCAGCGTCAGTTTGGTCTACTAAATGTGCTGCTTTACCACTGAAAGGCTTAGATGATTATTATTCTGAGTATCTGACAACATTATGCAAAAGATCCCTACCTACGGAAATAGACCTGTCTTTTTAACCAGAAACAGCTCTTAAGTCGCTTACGCTAAATCCACCAGACTCCATTTAAAGAAACAATACTTTTAGCATGCATAGAGCCAACATATTTTCACATGTAAATCGGTAAACTATGTTTTTTTATTTTAACCAAAGTTAGAGTGTTGATTGGAAAAGTGGAAAGACGACCCAAACCGTCTTTTCAAAGTTTTCTTTTGTTTCTGTTGACTTTTAATGAAGTGTATTTTACGATGCTAAAATTACTATTTATTTACATGGAGTCTGGTGGCTTTAGCAAACGCAATTTCAAGGATGTTTTAAAAAAAAAAAAAGGATCTTACTCTTCAACAGAAAGGTTGACCTCCTTAGAAGTCCTTGCCATTATGTAGTCAAGACACTTAGAATATTAATCTGAGCCTGTCAGTGGCAAAACAAGCACTTTTGTGAAGGTAAATACAAGCTGGAATTGCCCTATGAACTAACACTGGAGCTTGTTTTTCCACTGTCGCCAGCAGCAATCTCACTTAATACTGGACCAAGACAGACTAGTTAGACTGGCATGACTCTCAGTGAATTACATATCAATGACACCAGAAAGTTAATATCCATGAACACACTGAGATTAAGATCACAAGGTTTCATTGACTGTATCAGGTATCAGGGCTAAACAACGTGGAACTACAACTTCATTAATAGATTATGAAATGGGGGTTCAACATTTGCTCAAAGCATTGAGTTCAGTTGAGTTACATGTGAAGGGACAGAAATAATTTTAAAAATTTATATTTAAACTTTTTTTTAGTCTGAAATATTATTAATTTTTCTCTCATAAAATGTTTTTTTTTGCTATCAGTATGATAACATTTCCTCGCAAACTTTTTTTTTCTCATCATTTATTTTCTCGCATGTAATAAAGAAACAAATCTAACTCCATACATTTCAGTCATTTCACTCAAAGAAAATGTAGAAGCCTAGTAGCCTAATAGCAACATACCAGAAGCCTAGTAGCTCTTCAAGCCATTCCTTGAGTCGAAAGAATACAGCTAGCTAGCTAGCTAGCTAGGCTGCTAGCTAGCTAGGTTGCTAGCCAGCTAGGTTGCTAGGTTGGTTTGGTTCAGGGTTATATAACGTTAGGAGGGGGGGGGGGCAGAGTTCAGGGTTATGGGGGCAAAGTTCGACGGGGAAACACAACTCGACACAACACCGGCGCGTGTGGTTCGTAGGCTACATACCTTTCTCGTTGTCGTCCGGTTGGTCGTCGGTGATTTCACACTGGCTTTCAAAATTGTTCAATTTGTATGAGAGGTCGTGTCGATTAATGTGTGTGAGAGAATCGGACAGCCACTTGGTGTTGTCCGCTCCCAGTTTGCCTCTCTCCATCAGAAGCTGGAACAGCTTGACTCCGGTCTTGACATCATCCCGCTGTCTTTTCCCGATGATGTCTATGCACAGAAACTTTAAATCCTCCAGCTCCTTAGCCGACAGCTGGGTAGATATATCCAGTAAAACGGCGTTAAACTGGTAAGAAGTCATGTCTGCAGCTCCACTGAGACGCCGATGTGATCTAAACTAGGAAGCGCTCGAGTTGTACTTTCACTTCCGCCTCTGCTATTGGCAGCTAATCTCCACACAGGCCTACTTCACAGCCTCCTGTGGAATTCTTAACCCTCATGTTGTCCTCGGGTCAAATTCACCCGTTTCCCTGTAACAATGTTCTTTTTAAATATACTAAATAACATGATTGTTTCCACACAGTGCCACCAAGTACAAATATCTACTTTCATTATTTTTGGGGTGTCTTATTCAATTTTATAGCATTTGAAAAACAAATTGAAGTGGTTTTGAAATAGTATTTACATATGTCAACTTTTACTCAATACCTTAAAATACGTAAAATTTTAATAATGATTACTTTTCACCAATTCCTTACTTAACTTAATTATGTAAATACTGTATAATAACATTCCTTTAATTATGTAAATACCTTACATATCCACACTCGTTATATTTCTTTATTTATATTTCTACTCTGATATTTTTACTATTTGTGCAACTGCAACACAAAGTTACCCTTTGGAGATCAATAAAGTATTTCTGATTCTGATTAATAATTCCATCAGTTTCAATAGGGCTTTCACCGCTGTTGGCGCTCAGGCCCTAATAATAATGAGGTGTAAACAATAAATACATAAAAAATTAAACTTTACTGGACTGGGATACAGGTGCACAGCATTGGTGACAGCAACACAGGATATTAAACCTGTTCCTTTGCCCTCTGTCACCAACAGACAAGTTTGCAAAGTCTAAAATTGATTAAAAAAAGTATTTTTATTATAATTTTTAGGGGGGCTTGGATGAAATTTAGGGGGGATTGAGGATTTCTCTACCTACCTTTGTTTCAACATTAGGGCGGACAAATTATAACCCGGGTCTTTAGTGGTCATCCCCCAGAAAATTTTGAGCATTAAATTTTCCTGCATTCTTGTGAATTTTTCAGCAAACTTTCTGGAGAGTCAAAACCTTACACGTATTTTTTTTTTTTTTAGGAATTGTGCACATCTTATACAAATAGTTGGTTCGGCGCAGCATTTAAACTCTTTGAATCCAGTTTGGATTATGGGGGGGGTTGTAACCCCTCCTTCCCCCCCTTCATTTAGGCCTATGTCCTTGTGCAGCCCAGTCTCATGGCAGTTTGTGAAATGGTCATGTTATTTAATCTATTAATCTGTGTACAGGTCATGTTAATGGTATTTTTCGGTGTTGATTACGAATTTTGAAGTAATATATTTCAATGGGAAGTCTATTTCGTGATCACAGAAGGTAGCAAGTAGTAGTGAAAAGCCGAAAATCTGTTCTGCAGTTCATCTCTCATTTATTTACAGTAAGTTCAAACAACAAAAAAGACAGATTATCAGAGACAGACAAATAGATTTTACATGCATTTACACTCACGCATGTTGTGAAATGTGCTTTGACATAAATAAGAATAGATATAAGCATGTCACAACAGGCTTATTGATG
Organism: Percina caprodes; assembly: GCA_013375575.1. Classification (NCBI taxonomy): domain Eukaryota; kingdom Metazoa; phylum Chordata; class Actinopteri; order Perciformes; family Percidae; genus Percina; species Percina caprodes. The sequence goes on along the minus strand of JABXJD010000237.1, from coordinate 794,636 downwards.
CTGTAAATTCAACATGGCAACAGTCAGGCAGGAGGACATCTCAAGAAGGAGAGGGCACATGTGACATCAGGTTATAAGAAATTCAGAGGAAGGAAATATTATAGCTAACACAGGCTCCACACAGCCCAGTGGCAGCATGTAGGGCCTAATCTATCACTGAATATCAACACCAACCCTACTTACATACAGAGTAGTAATAGTATTAAGATTAGCTAGAAATAATATGTGCATTCTTTGCTCAAAAGAGCGAGTCATATCCATTTTTTTGCGGTCAAATGTCTTTGTAGTATGTATTGGAAGAGGTTTCTTTCCAGATACAGCGACATAGGTCCATATCGATGGCTTCTAGAACATTAGATCATGGATTCTAAAATAAAACACTAAGATAAAGTATAGCACTGCTGACAGATCAGTGGTCCCCTGCGGGCTGATAATTCCCTTTCAATATATTAAATGCACTTAGAAATGCATTGTAATGACATTTTTTTTAAAAAAGAAGAAATTTACAACATTTGAAACTACATAAGAACATTTTATAATACATTCTATCAGTCTGGGTTGAGGGCTTAAAGGGGCAGTAGTGGATATTCAGAAAACAAAGTGGTCTGGGATTGCCTCCACAACTCTCACAGACCACCCCCCAACCTGTTAAATACCAACGCTTTAAATACCACGGTCCTCTGCATCTGATATCGACAAACAAGGAATCATAGACTGTCTAAATAATGGACGAAGCTTCTGGGTCTGAAAAGTGAACCCAATGTTGTGCTTTAAACTCACATTCTATCTTATTTCCAGCAGGGGGAGACTCCAAAAATATGTTTCTATAGAAGTCTAGGAGGAAAATACTGTACATGCAGATGAACGGCTACAGTACCCGGAGGTCAGCATTTACCAGCAGGTTATTCTCGCATTGCCAGACTTTCCTCCACAGCGCTGCGGAGGAAAGTCTAGTCCACACAGCATTCCGGGATGGGAGAAAAACATGCTCTGGTTTATTGGCATTTCTTTAAACCAATCCCAATCGTCTTCCGGCGGAAATTCTGGCGGCACCGGAACTGTACCCGGTGTGAAACTTGGACGATATAGACTACCAGACTTGGTTCAGAGGGGTTGGAAATCATCAACGTTCCCTTTTTAGCGTTTAGCAATTGCAACCATAAACAGCCCTCTCCTAAAAAACAGGTCTGGTTACAAAAAGACAAGACAGCGACGTCCGCAACGCCAAACTCATGGCTTCAAAAACAATGTCTGAATATCGAATACAGCTCCTTTAAATCAGGGGGAGTTGAATATATTTACAGCAGGGGGCAGGACTTGACACATGGATGAGTGTAGACTGTACTTGTTAAGCCTTATTTCAGTCCACCCTACATTTACGTTCTTCACTCCCGCATATATTTTTGCAGTTTAATAAATAGAAAACAAAATTATTATTATTATTATTATTTGTGCTTGATTAGTTAAAGAGTTGCAATTTAAGGAAATGCGGAGTGAATTTATTTGGTTAATATAAGGCAAGACAATAGTATAGAAACAGTGTTGCCTTTTCTGGTTAGACCGATACACTGAAATCTCAAATGAGCCAGCGATAGTTTAAGGAGAATATAAGGCAGGGTATGAGTCAGTAAAGCAGTCGTTTTGTCAACAACACTGGGGTGCTCATTCCAGAGTCATTGAGATGCTGAAAATTCCTGTTTTGAGTCCTTTTAAATAAAGAGCTCGCATTGCTATTTATGTGGCGAAATTCCTCAATCCCATTTGTTCCAAGATGCGGTTTTCTGATGTTTTATATGCACTTCCTTGTACCACTACATGTGACTTCAAACATTAGTACATTAATTCCAATTTTAGTGCACAACCTTAAATCTATCAGCACACCTGTCGTTAATTATTGAATAAACACAGCTGAGCATCTCTAACTATAGACAAAGGTGTGAATGGCATTCATGGCTTTAATCAGTGAGACAAATACATTTACTTGTCATCTTCCGGCCTCTTTAAAGCTGCATAAGCCAACATTTGGTGGTTCAAAAGTGACGGATGAGGAATTCTGTCAAGGGTTATTCATTTGGTCTGGAGAAACTCTGTAAGGTGCCATCAGTAAAGGGCACTCTGCCCTGGACTGCACATGATCCAAAAGACACCAAAAGGAACAAGTGAGGCGAAAGACTGAATGCTGGACTCTCTTCCTGTGAACAAAGAGCTTCCTTGCAGATATTGAAACTTGCATTAAGTGATTTTGTCACCGCTGTGGGGCAGCAGAAACGAGCAGAAAACACAACACTGACATATCATTCCTTTCTAAGTTGATATGGGGATCTTTTGCATTTACAGTTGCATTTACAAGTCCAGCAGACACATGTTAATTATTGCAGCTAATCATTAAAAAATATACACTAAAAATACATATTACAATGTGTAGTGTAAAAGGCGTTGCTTGTAGTGACAAACCCACAGAGTGAGAGAATTATCAACAGCCCCCTTTAGCCCTGCAGAGCGTTTTAGCATCTTGCAGCTCATTGTTTTGGTTTTACGGCCCACAAACTTCTTTGCATCGACCTTGTTTCTAGCAGCAGGTAGATGTTTTCTCTGAGAAACCCACTCTGCACCGTACATCTGCTCGACACCACAGAGCAGACAGAGATCAGTTTAGCTTATAACAAGTTAAACAAAAAGCCTGAGAAAAATATCTTAGCTGCTTAAGATAAAATGACGCGAATGGGTGGCCACAAACACTCACAATGAATCCTAACGTTGCTCTGTGTTAAATGTGTAAATAATTGTTTGCCAATTGTCTTTTTATGGCCACAATATGTCAGTGTGTTTTTTTTTTTTTCAGCTTGGTCTGTTGCCCCCAAGCGGCAAATAAAATAAATGTGGTTAATACAGTTTTAAGAAATAGAATGATTTGATGTAATAGCAAATTTGGCAAATGTATCGCTATACTCAACAGCAGAGTTTGGTAAGGTTTAACAGGACATTTACAGGAAGTATCCACAGCATGACATCACTTTGTGTTTTTTTGCTGTAAATCTTTAAGCTTTAAGAATTCCAGTTCATCGTAATGGATAATGTGACCGGTGCTTTATTTAAAAAAAAACATTCTTTTTTTTTTAGGAAAATGCCACTGTTAGGCAGTTTGTTCATACTCAAAATGTAACAAATGTAAAAAGAAACGAGCAAACTGGTGCTCATACAAGAGAATAGTACAAATCAACAGGCCACTGGACAAAACCTTGCTGTTCATCTCCAAAAACCAAAGCACATGTGCTAGACAATGTTGCATATTCAAAAAAGTACATGAATAAATTCCTGCTTTTGTAAATAATTGTACAAAAAAAAAAGAAAGGAAAATCTATCTATCTGAGCTTTACCCATTGATGGCAGGAGGGAGGTCTTCACATCAGGAGGAAAGTCTTCCTAGCAGGACCCTTTGGACAGACACTGTCTTGAATACAAATGCTGCGTTTAGGTCCCGTGGGAGACATGGCAGGTATGAACTGGATGCTTGACAATAGGAATCTTAATAGGTTGCAGGTGGGGTTTGGCACTGTTTTCTTAGGCGTCCTGATTGATGATGTCATTGACAAGAAATTTCCCCAGAGTCAAGTGAAGCTAATGGCTTATTCCCTTCAAATCCAGTACTGTACATCCAATAAATAATGTTTTGTCATGGGTTTGGTCTAACTATTTGCTAGATTAAAAAAAAAAACAGGTAAACAACCAGTTTCTAAAGGTGAAGGAATTCTGATGTGAATGCGTCAGAGTTTTGGTTTTAACCAACAAGACTGTAAATATTCCCAAACATTTAGCTGATTATTAAAAATGTATCATGTCTTAACCTCTAACCTTTAACAGCTAGCTTTATGCAGCTGATTCCATTATAGACCGTTTCTATACAGGTGCTGCGTTTCTTCTTGCAGGTAGCAGTTTAACAGCAGTTGGCGTGTGAGACTGGCCGTGAGCGGGGCCGCGGCGGGCTCTGATTGGCTGATGAGGGGGAGTTGCAGTTGTCCTGGTTTTGGTTGTCCCGCGCTGCTTGCCTTTTGCCCTGCTCCTCCTTCATGAACAGCTCCACCATGAGGATCTTCTCCTTGTGGATCTGGAGGCTGATGTCCTTGGGGATGTCCGGGATCAGCCAGTCCACAAAGTCACTCATAAGCATCACCACGTTCTGCACAGGACAGAGGGGACACAGAGCAAGTGGGGACACCTCAGAAAGGAACATCTCGGGGGTTGTATTCGCTATAACGACCGCCTTGCTCTACATGATCCTGCTCATTACATAGCTGCTTACCAAATAAATGTTGATTAAAACCAGAGTTTAGGGGTGCTCTGGTAGCTCACCTGGTAGGGTGTGCGCCCCATGTACCTTACCGCAGCGGCCCAGGGTTGGACTCTGACCTGTCCCTTTGCTGCATGTTTTCCCCCTTTCCTGTCTACAACTGTCAATTAAATGCTAAAATGCCCACATAATAATGTAAAAAAATAAATAAAATAGGATATATTCAGTATCTCTGTCATAACGAATTAGCAGACAGCAGAATGCCGTCAAATCCAAGCCACGTAATAAATCCTAGTAACATTGAGGCAAGTCTATAGACCCAAACGCAAAACTCCTGCGTCCAGTACAGACAACTTAACGGTGTTGAGCAAACGGGGACGAGAAACAGCTGGATCTACTCTCATTAGCTTCATTTAACCCTTCTGTTGTCCTCGAGTCAAATTTGACCCCTTTAAAAAATGTCTATATCTGAAATATGGGTTTCTTTTTCACCAAATTACCACAAAAAAATGGATCAATTTCGTTCCTGACCAAACTCATCTGTATGTTCCTCTGATCTTAACTATTAGTCAAAATTATTCATAATTTCTGCTTTTTTTTTAAACTCAAATATTAGGTACAATTCTATATAAATGAGGGTTATTGACCAGGAATTCCAAAAAGTAGTAAAACTAGTGGTAGTAAGGTGGTGTTAGTGAAAAATGTCAAATTTTTGTCCATTTTTTAACCCGGGAGGACAACACGAGGGCTACAATGTGTGATGCTTTCATATGTCAACACATACACAAAAGTTGGCTGGGAGAGCTAATTTAACGCTAGATTTGTTTTTTTAAAGACACTATCAAAGCTAGACGGGAGAGGAAATAAGCACAGCAGAGATCAGACGGGTCAGACCCCCGTGTTTATCTATATATCTTTAAACATTACAATTACAGCTGAATATGATGCAAGAAATAAACAAGTTTGCTGATTTTTAATATATCTGCAATTCAAATCGGCAATTTATCTACCCGGCAGGGATTTTTGTGTTAGCGCAACGTCACAATAAAGAGTTTTAAGCCTGGAACCAAGTCAACCAGCTACGAGATGACCGTAAAACATTTGATTCAAGAACATTTGGAAAAAGCCCCAAAAGGCAAAGTTCCAAGACTGTGTTGGGAAACTATTGTAGACTTTAATGATAGAAGCTAGCTCTAGCCGTTGGTAACAGCGAGTTCCACCGATCAGAGACGGCGCTATTGTGCCTAAGGTTGTGGGTAGTGTAGTACTTCTCCATAACATAATAAATAAAACCCATTTTTCTCAAAAGCTTAATATCATACGGACTTCTAGCTTCTGCAGGACATGAACCTTTGTTTTACAGTCTCACAGCTCGTGGTCAGTCTACCTCGGATGGTTTAGACATTATGGTTGATAATAATTATCCTTATGGAGAAAATGAACAGAACTTTTACTTCCAGAACCACACTGTTGAGCTCTATCAGCATTATTTTGCGTTTGAGAAAAAAAACGTAATGAACTGAAAGCCTAACATAGTTAGCTAGCTAAAACCAGATACATTTAGGGTTAACTTTGGACCTCCTGATTGGTCTAACTACGGAGGAGGGGATTGAGCAGTACCCATCTCCGGAGCAGCGGAGGTCTGCCGGGATCCTCAGGTGTTCGCTGCTCCGCTCTGTGCGCTGATGCCATGGAAGGAACCCACAGCGTTCATCTGCCACACTGCCATGACCCAGAGCTGGATCATAATTGGCAAAACAGTCCTTATGTACGCTATATTTAGAGTATTTCCACCGCTGTAAGTGTTGTCGGACAGCACTTCCCAACACGGAACTGAAGCTATATTCAAAGCTGGTCTACCACTGCCTCCATTCAAGAAGATGTAATCCCAATACCATAGTCTTGAGCTATTGCTTAAACACAACGGGAACCAGGAACACACAAATCCATGTGGTTCCATGTAAATTGAGCTTCATTTCATTTTATTAAAGCAGCAGTGATGACTGGATGACTTGTTGACTGGAGAATAATGTTAAATCAATCAAATCGTAAAATTAAAAATGAATGGACAAGAAGCAGAAAGGCTGTTCTTTTCAAAGAGTCACATGCAAGTCTACACAGACTCATTCCTTATGTTTTTACTCAATAAATTACCTTACATTTCCCCCAGAGGCTAAAAATTCATCAAATACGTATGAAATGTTTGCACGTTTGTTTGCTTGGTTCGCATAAAATATGCATGGCAAAGTGAGAGACATGCCTATAAGAAAGCATGTCGAGGCATGCAGTATGTGTGCTTGGATATTAATATCTGTGTGTTGTTCCAAACCTGAAAGCCAACAACGAAGGCGAGCCGAGCGGCCAGAACGACCCAGAACTCCTTGGAGAGTTCATATGGTGTGATGGCCCAGGGAGGCTCTCTGTAGTCCTTATACCTGGAGACAGAAGGACAAACCACTTATTTAAAAACACATTTTAAAAGATTTCATTTTATGCTTTAAACTGAATCTGATTTAGAGCCAAATGTTCAATTAGAATAACACAGCTATCAATGTGGGGAATATTGAAGTTTAACACAGTTTGTCCTTTTTCTCACCTATAAAAACGAAGATTATCTATATCACAAAAGGTAAAAATACAGACGACGACACTGAATGACAGTACATTAAATATAGGCTTATGGCATCTGACAGCTTGGGAGGTTTTGGCGTGAGAATGATACGTGTTTTTTTAAAGATAATTTTTGGGACATTTTAGACCTTTATTTACATAAGACAGCTAAAGACATGAAAGGGTGGGGGTGACATGCAGCAAAGGGCTGCAGGGCGGAGTCCAACCCACAGCAGGTGCGTCGAGGAGTAAACCTCTATATATAGGCGCCTGCTCTACCGGGTGAGATACCCAGGCATCCGAGAAATGAACACGTTGATTAGGAGTTAAAGCAAATTCCTTTTAACGCCACAAATTTTTTTTGACACACAATTAACGCACATGCATTCTGTGATTTGTAGTTTGGTAAATCAGGAAGCGATGCAGGAGTAACGTTGTGGTTGGCTAGCAGAAACAAAGTTCCATGAGCAGAAATTGATACAGAAAAGGGTCTTTTGAATGGCAAGTTGAGTTTCAAAGCCCTTTCAGATGGTCTCCACAAGACTGAAGTTATTTGCATGTATTGTCGATGTGAATTGAGTAATTGAGTCTCAAAACCCACTAAAAACTTGAAAAATATCCCCTTTAAAGTACATCTTGAACAGATAAAAAAGAGAATAATTTGCGATTGATCGCAATTAAATATTTTAAATAGATTGACAGCTATGATTTAAAAATGTATCAGTGATTGTCAAGCACACCAGCAGAACTAAGTGCAGCCGGCTGTAAAGTGGATCCTTACCTGCATATTGCTACCCTGTAGCCCAGGTGCATTGGCTGCAGAGGGTCTGTGCCCGGCTGGAAGTCACTGACGTTGAAGTAAGACAGAGTGTGATTAATGAAGCCGTGCATGGTGCCGTCAACGCTGAACATGTACTGGTAGACCAGCCGTGGGATGAAGTCGGAGGTGAAGGAGATGACAAAGGCCTGCGGGACAGAGAACGTATCTGCTCAGTGTCTTCATGAAATTTAAAAGACCAGGGTAAACTAATGCCTACTATACACTAGAAGACTCTGACAAGACTAGTACTGTTGCCATGTACAAAGACAATAAAGGCTAATATCTTACTACAATGACAGATTGTCTATAGATGTGAAATGTGTCAGAGAGCCCTTCTGTTAAGTGAAAGACAAAACAAAACAAGACATCACATAGGGGATAACATTTAAATAAATGCATACATAAATAAATAAGAAAAAGACTGACTTAAGACTGACTTGGGCTGAGTTTTACGACCACCTTACACCAAATGATTAAGACGACAGGAGCACACCCCATATCTAGCCAAGACTCTCCTGATTTCATTCCGATATTGGAAAGTCTGTGGAAAGAGTCCGCTTGAAAGGGTTGGTGTAAGGTCTGCATAAGACTCCTTCCTGATTTCTAGATTCACAGAATCAAAGCACTCCATAAAGTGACACTATAGACTGTATAGATCTGACACTGACATTTTCATCCATTTTCATTTTGCAGACATGTTATTACGGTGGCCGACAGGGGCGAACGCCCTGCAACTTAAGAAAACACAAGCAAATTAAGAAAACAACTTCATTAATTTGACAACACATGCGCAGCATTCACACAAACACACACAACACATCCAAATACATAAACACGCTGCAAATATAGAAACGATGCAAAAAGAAAAGCACAAAACCATTGAAGTATTTGGTTGTGTTGTATATACAGCACTAAATGCATGTATTGTCAAATTAATGAAGATGTTTTATTAATTTGCTTGTGTTTTGTCTATTCGCATGTGTTTTCTTAACAGTCCTGTTGTCCTCGGGTCAAATTTGGCCCCTCTAAAAATGTCTATATCTGAAATTTCTTTTTAACCAAATTACCACAAAAAATGGATTGGATTCCTTACAACGCTCTATGCAAATACAATTGATCAATATCATTCCTGACTAAACTCATCTGTACGTTCCTCTGATCTTAACTATTAGTCAAAATAATTCATAATTTCTGCTTTTTTAACTCAAATATTAGGTAGAATTCTATATAAATGAGGGTTATTAACCATGAATTCCAAAAAGTAGTGTAAAACTATGGTAGTATGGTGATGTTAGTGAAAACTAAAAAAACAAGTCTGAAAAAGGGACAAAAAATGTTGTCTCTTTTTGACCCGGGACGACAACACAAGGGTTAAGTGGCAGGACATTTGCCGCTGTTGGCCACCATATATGAGTGACTGTAAAGATACAAGACTTACGTTAACGATGACTGCTACCTTGCTGAGGCCTCTCAACAGGTTGTACCAGATACCTGCAGCAGGACAAAGGGACATGTCCACATGTCAACGCTGTATACAGTAGGGTCAGTGACCGCCAGCCACCACTAGATGGGACAAGCGCAGTGGTGGAAAGACTGAACTGTGTGTTGAGTAGTGCTCCAGTTATTTGTGGTTTGAATCCATTTCTATTTGGTTCTGAGACTGATTTCGTACGTAAACACTCCATTATTATTATTATTATTATTATTATTATTATTATTATTATTATTTGGGGTATGTCCACCTTTGATCATTAGGACAGCTTAGATATGAATGGGAAGAGAGAGTGGGAAGACATCCGGGAGTTGTGCAGGTCGGATTCAGAACCCTGAGCTTCTGCGTGGAACAGTAAACCTCTATATAATTTAATAATAATAATAATAATAATAATAATAATAATATATACTGTTTATTGATCCCCAGTGGGGAAATTACAATTTAAGGACCTATTTATGCACAAATGGAGAGAGTGAGTGGGAATCTACAGACAGCAGCTAAAATGCAGCAACTTCAGGTACGGCAAAGGAAGGACAGTCCCAGCTATATTACTTGCAGTGCCTCTGGGTAAATGAACAGTGGGAGAGAGCTGCTGCTGGTTAGAAGCTTTCTACATGACTGGTTAGCATTTGTCAAACAAAATTGTTACTCATCTGGCGATAGTGATGTGCTTTTCTACGATGTGAAAAGAGCGTGTGAATTCAACATTAAAGTTGTTACATTTAACTATTTTAAAGGCTGTGGATGTTGTTTACTTCATTAACCCTCATGTTGTCCTTGAGTCAATCTGACCCATTTTCCTATATCAATGTTCTTTTTAACTACCCAAAATAACATGATTGATTCCACACAACGCTCTTTGGCAAGTACAAGTCTCTACTTTTAATTAAGTGGGTGTCTTATTTAATTTTATAGCATGTGAAAACAAACAGAAGTGGTTTTGAAATAGCATTGAGTAAAAGTTGACATAATCCAGATTATCCATCAACATACATTCCTTTAATTTTAGTCTAAATAATTCCTAATTTCTGCTTTTCTAACTCAAACATGAGGTTTAATTTCCTATAAATAAGGTTTATTGACCATATATTCCAAAAATAACTGTAAAACTAAAGTTAATAAATTAGTGTTACGTAGTGTTAAAAAGGTAAAAAAAAGTGACAAAAGCGTCAAAGGTGTTGAAAAAAGGGACAAAAACTTAAGAAAACGTTAAAAACATTGATTAAAGCGTCAACAAAAGTGTTGATTTTCAATTTTGATGGGAAGACAACACGAGGGTTAATGTGTTTACTGCGTTAATGGACTGAGGATGGGAGGAGGATTTGGTTTCAGATTCGGCAGGATCTTAACCAGTGGATTGGGTATTAGTCCGAAAACACAAAATCTGGATTCAGTGCATCCCTAGTTTTATGTAAAGCGCTTTGAATTATTTTGCTGCTGAAATTTTCTAAATAAAGCTGCCTTGCCTTACTTACCTCAGATCTTGCAGCTAATCAGTGTTAACAGTCAGGGCCCCCAAACTGGATAAACAGACTACTTAAGTGACTTCCTTTAAAACTCAACAAAAAACTTTTTTTTTTATCAACTTGCATTTCTTACTAATTGGTCTTTATGTTCCCTGTCACTTTGAACTTCTTTGCATTGTACCAATCATTTTTTGCTTCAATAATGCTTGTTTTTTTGTGAAGTTCTTTCTAACTTTTTTTTGAAAAGTGTTTTACAAAGGTTGTTATTAGTATGCATTAGTAATTATGTAAAATATACTGGATGTTTGCTACATTTAAAGACGGTCAGAAGTCCAAGAATCACTGCATTCAGACTCCTTAAATTACATGTATGTAATTTATGTATGTCCTTAAGCAACTTTGAGTCTGTGAAAAGCGCTATATAAATTCCATTTTTATTATTATTATTATTATTATTATTTACATCTCAAATACAGAGAGCCCACGTAGAATGAAGTGAAGATATCAAAACCGATTGCATATCTCTTCTTCTTCTTGCACAGGCTTTTCTTTTAGATTTTTTATCCTAATTGAAGCTGAAATATTATTTCAGTTGGGGTGGTGGACACCTACCAATGTCTTTGGCTTTGGCTGCAATCGGCCTGCGCAGCTCCATAACAAACTTCTTGGCATCCAGGCGAATCTCAATGATGTTGTTCAGCAGAGCGAAGAGCGGAGCCAGAGGGAAGGACGCCACAAACAGAGTCACCATCCCAAACTGGATGACTGAAGACAGAAAAAAAATATCAGAAAAAACAAACTTACAAACATACAATAGCTTAGAAAAATAATTTACACTTAAAAGGTCCCATGGCATAAAAATGTCACTTTATGAGTTTTTTAATTAACATTAATATGCATTCCCCTGGCCTACCTATGGTCCCCCAGTTGCTAGAAATGGTGATAGGTGTAAACTGAGCCCTGGGTATCCTGCTCTGCCTTTGAGAAAATGAAAGCTCAGATGGGCCGATCTGGAATCTTGCTCCTTATGAGGTCATAAGGGGCAAGGTTACCTCCCCTTTCTCTGCTTTGTCCACCCAGAGAATTTGGCCCACCCATGAGAGAGAGACATCATGGCTTTCAAACGAGCAAAGTGCCTCCACCTTGCTCCTCCCTAGCCTCCAGCTCTTGACTGCACCCTCTCTACAGTATTCACTCAAAAGACTTCAGATACAGTATTAGAACACTCAGAGACTTCAGATACATTACTAAGGAAAGACTTCAGATTATTGGGACCACTAAGGTCTATACCAAGAGACTTGACATATTTGGTAAAGAGACTTCAGATACAGTATTAAGGGACCACTAAGGTCTATATAAAAGAGACTTCAGATACAGTATTAGGGCAACACTAAGGTCTATATAAAAGAGACTTCAGATATGGTATTAGGGGACCACTAAGGTCTATATAAAAGCATCCAAAGAGCACCATGTCATGGGATCTTTAAAATTTACAGTATGTGTGTGCAAAGTTGCATAGTTTGAGTGGGTGTGTGGGTCATGCCTTGTTGTTTGAGATGTTTATGGTAGTGGGAATGAAGGCGTGTTTGTACGTGTTTTTCTTCACGTGTACATGTTCAGCTGAGTATCTTTAAAGCTGATCTGTTGCAACAGATGGATGGAGTAGCGACCTTTAGAGCTCTACTGATGAGATTTGCAGATTGGAGTTCTGCTGGAGTAGAGGCTTAAATCTTAGTGAAATGAAAGCTGCATTCATTATTATTTTGTCATTCGGGAGCAGCAGAACAAACTTAAAATACAACCTGTGACTATATTCACTTTTTAAAGTTGTTCCAGCCAACACAGAGCAAAATTAGCATTCATTTGGAGTGTCTAGGATTATGATGAAAAATCCCAAGCAGCCAGATATTTCTATGCTTATCATAATGATATGGTTTTATGGGCTAATGAGGTTGTTCAGGCTCTGCCTTGGAAAGGCAATCAAGAAATTAAATAGGTACTGCAGAGAGAGAGAGATCTTGCATTTGTGATGCCGGTACATGACGCCCTCTGGCATTGATGGAGATTTCCTATTAAATGAAACGGATTTTTTTGTTTTATTAGATTTTCTTTTATCTTTTAATTACTTTCAGGAAAATTTGTGTTGCGAGGTCCTACAGCCAGGGGCGTAGCACAAAATTCGGGGCCCTGTAGAAAGGCATTTTCTATGGGCCCCTCCCCGCATCCACAGCTATTCATTCTAGCATCTTTTTGGGCCCTCCACACACGAGGGCTCTGGGTACTCTATCCCCTTTACCCCCAGTCCGACGCCCCTGCCTACACCATTATGATCGTTGTTCCTATTGCTGCCTACATTGTTGGGCTTCATTATGTTATGCAGCTAACACACAGTTTGTACGTTGAGTCGTCTGCACCGTTGGTTGGGTTTCACGTTTGATCCATTGTTAATATAAATGTATTGATGAGTGCAGTCTATTATCCATGACATATTCATGCTCATTTTGTTACTATCTATTACTGGCTGAAATAACGCAAACGGGAGTCAATACTCATCAGTTTGGAAGGTTAAATGATTATTATGGTAATATGCTGTGATGGTCAAATGAAGCTTCATGAACCATTACTTGTAAGTGTGAATACAACTAGTTGGCGCCTTTGGTTCGAAGAAAATTCAGTGTGCTTCCAACCCTTTGTTGAACAGAGAGCGCCATCTACTGGGCTCAGGAAATAAAGACAATGCTTCACAAAGCTTCACTTGGACATCTCTACTGAAATCATGACCACGTAGTGGGGTCGGAAAATAAAGAAAATGAATCACAAAGCTTCATGAGGATTCATTTGGCCATCACTACACATCACTACGCACAGGGACTACTGTTTGTTACACCTGACTGACCAATGTGGCAATTACTACAATCAATCCTGAGTCTTTTGAGAAGTGATTTGTTGTGTTTTGCAGAACTGTCTAAAGAAGAATGTGGGAGCAAGGTTTTGTCATTGTTGGACTACCTTACACACTCTACATCGTGCGCAATGTTCAGTGTGCACTTTATTGATTACATCTCCTTTCCTCATAGGGTGCATGGAATTGCTTAATAATAAAGATCCAAAAAGAGCAATTACACGACCGCAATAGCCACTAACTCGGACATTTAAATCTATTTATCTTCATTTGACACACATACAGTATACAGACATGCACAGAAATCTCTGTGGCAAATGAAGCATGATCTAATCAAGGTTTCACATCACATCTGTGTGCTATGAAATTGGATTTATTTTTCAATACAGTGCACCTCAACATGGCCATTAGTTTGTATGTCAGCTCAGAGGAATGTTTTTGCTAGTTTGCTCACTGAAGCGAACACATTGTGCTGACTTTTGCAATCTGTAAGGTCTGGCACGAAGCAGGAGCAAAGAAACAGCTGAGGGTTTGTTGGCACATACTGTAGAAGCAGAGCATTTAAGTGATTTTATTAGAGTGCTCGCAGCCATTATGCATGTTAGTTTTGCCCTGACATGACAAGCTCTGCACAAGTTAGGGTATTGATATTAACACAGAGCGTTTCTCAGGCATTTACTTTGAATCAGGGTAGAAGACACCGCTGCTACAGAAGAGATCAGGATGTTCAGGCAAGCTGGAAAAGGACTGCATTACTGAGGAGCAGGGCCTGAAATTAACACCCGACCATGTACCAGAAGCAAGTGAATTTTGCCATTAGCTTTGTTATTAGTTGTTTTTCCCACTGCTTTGTCACATTTCAACCATGTCCGCCATTTCCTTGGATCCAAGCTCCAAAATGTGGCAGAACATTACTGGGGTGAAAAGGCTGGCTGAAACAAGGTTTACAAAGTGAAAAAGTCCAAAGTCCACCCCAAAGGGACTTACCAGGCAAAAGAAAAGAGTACGCCAACTCAAACACAGACTAGAAGGAACAAAACGTTTGTGGCAAATGGAAGGGGACGTAATTTAATGTTGGCTACTTTCTTACAACCACATAGCTCAATGTTAAGTTATTTCATGAATGAAATAGACATAATACATACTTGAGGGCCAATTCTGGGATAATCATTTACAATCCCGCATAACTAGCCATATCAGCCATAACTATAATAGATTACTTCTCAAATAAAATTAAAATACAATTAGGCCTACATAATAAAAAGTCTCTTGCCACCCTTTACCTGGCTGGATATTCCCAAGTCTATATCCATATATATATATATATATATATATATATATATATATATATATATATATATATATATATATATTCATTCCACTTTTGGGATTGCTCCGTTGCCGCAGGATATTCTGCTGGATGCATGTCTTTTCGCCAACGTCTGTTTCCTTTGTGTTTGAATTTTAAACTGGATTTATGAGGACTATGCTTAACTGCACCTCAGATCTCTGCAAGGTAAATCCAGACAGCTAGCTGCCTAGCTATCTGTCCAATCTGAGTTTTCTGTTGCACAACTATTTTACAGTGGCTCAGTGTGGAGCTTTGCACCGCCCATGACAATTGTGACTGGTTTAAAGGTCCCATGGCATGAAATTTTGGTTTTTTAACATTAATATGAGTATGATAGGTGTAAACCGAGCCCTGGGCTTCCTGCTCTGCCTTTGAGAAAATGAAAGCTCAGATGGGCCAACCTAGAATCTTCCCCTTATGAGAAGGGAAGGGCTACCTCCCCTTTCTCTTGTTTGCCCACTCAGAGAATTTGGCCCATCCATGAGAGAGAGAAATCACGTCTTTTAAAATCCATCTGCCACAGTGGCTGGTGGCCCTGTTCATGAGGAAGAGCAGCATCAACAAGGACAAAACTTCAGACTGGCTTTGGAAAAACTTACTTACTTAGTAATAGGTAAATGATTGAGGATTTTAGAGAGATCTGGATCTTTCCTGCAATTTATGAAAGACTTAAAGGTTTAGAGGCCTGCGACTAGATAACTGTGCTTTTCCACTCCAACAAACAAAAAAATGGTAAATGTAGGGGAACATAGGATGACTTATTTACTTTTAATTATTATTAACTTATTTTTATTTATTTAATTGTGTTTTTATATGTTTATATGTGTGTGTGTGTGTGTGTGTGTGTGTGTGTGTGTGTATATATAGGCATTTTAGGCCTTTATTTCTGACAGGACAGCTTAGACTTGAAAGGGGGAAAAAAGGATGGGCCACAGGTCGGAGCCGAACAAAGCCTCTCTACATGAGCGCCACTCCACCAGGTGAGCTACCAAAGCGCCCATAAATATATATATTTGTTGTGAAATTCATTATTTGGGCTGAGAATGTTTTATTACATTGTTTGGAGGGGGGTTCAATTAATGTTTGTTCTGTACTTTAAAAGAAAAAATCCAATGAATATGTTTTGGGGACAAAAAAATAAACTCCAAACTGGAGTTGTAGTTGTTATACACGTTCAGGCAGCCGATGAAATAACTAAAGCCAAAAGTCTAATTGACCTGTACAGACCAAAGAAAAGCCAAAGAGCAGCAGCGTGCATGTAGTGTAGACTCACTCATCTCCATGTACTCAGGACTGAGGCCGACGAAGGGACCCAGTATGTGGTCTTTCTCGTGGCGATGCAGAGACCTGTTCAGCTCCTCCTCTTGCTTCGAGTCCAAATCAGACTTCCTCCTCCGGAGCAGCTTCTTCAGCTTCCTAAACATACCAACAATTTCTGATTATGGAAATTACACATTAAGGGCCATATTTTAATGATTTAGTGCACGACATGAAGCGCCAAATTGCCTCTAAACTATATAAGGTGTGTTCAAATCCACTTTTGCTAGTTTAATGGCAGACGGTTCTAAAGGGTTGTACATAGTATCTTCATTAATACATAGGTGTGTTTTGGGCATAACATGCAAGAAACCAATCAGAGTGTCATCTCCCATTCCCTTTAAAAGCCAGGCACGTTTGTACGTTGGCGTATTGCTGTTATGATGGTGGATTTGCACCTTAATATTTTTATTTTCTGGCTAGCTAGTAGCACGGCATGATTACATCTTCTTCGTTGTCTAAATACATACTCAACATTTTTTTCCTTGATTTTTTTTTTTCCTCCATGTCGCCTCGGTACAATACACCGACAGTACAATTCATTTACACATTTCTTTTAAAGTCAATTCGGGGTGCTATGTTTTCTATTCTTTAAATGCTTCAATGCGTCCTAATCTCAGTCACAAAATTATTGGTGGTGCATTGGTGATACATTCATTTAGATGTGTTTCATTGTCAGACTCAGGGTGCAAAATCAGCCAAATGCTGGTAATGTATGTGGCTGGTAGATTTGATTCAATCACCAGCCAAAAAACAATGGTAATCTGGTGAAAGTTGAACATATACTGACCATTGGCCCTGCTTGGACTGTGAACTACATCTGTGACACAGTTAAGAACTGTGCTTAGGGTCAACCATGTGCTGAACGGTACATAGAGTACAACAAACCTACTAATTTCCATTACGGAGTATGGTAAGCAGTAAGCAAGACAAGACAATTGCAGGCTGACAAATTTCAGCAAGGTGTTGTCTAGTTCCCAGGTATGTGTGTCTGAAAACCAGACAGGCATTAAATGATTCATCTCGAGCGCAAGTACAACTTAGTGGGTGTGCATAATTTGTTCTCTGGCTTGCTGAACCCACGTATTATGATCAATGCTGCGGTTCAGCTAATGTGTGTTAGTGTCATGGGAAGTGTATGTTCTGCACTCACGGTATGCCAATCTCAAACAGGTTGTTCTGGATGAGCTGCTTGCCCAGCATAGTGATGCACAGCTGAATGCACAGCTCCATTAGACAGCCTGCATGGGCACACTGGGGGGAGGGAGAGAGAGAGAGAGAGAGAGAGAGAGAGAGAGAGAGAGAGAGAGAGAGAGAGAGAGAGAGAGAACACAAGTGTAAGAAAGTAAACACCAAATTGAGGCAGAACAGCATGGAGAGAAATACGGGGGAGGAAAGTACGTAGTGGGGTAAGTAGGGAGACAGTAGTGTGTAGTTTCTGTCTCCCCCATGAGAAAAAAAAAAAAAGACAACAAAGTTGGAGCATCAACATGATACAGCACCCCCACCCCCACCCCCACCCCTCCTCCACACAGCTGCTAGTAGCGTGTATCCCTTCAAATCAAGGATGACATACAGTGGTGCTCAAAAGTTTACATACACATGCTTAAGTTGACTAAAAAGAGGAATAAAAAAATCATGTTTTGGAAATTTATTTTAATACCTAAATTAAAAAATGAGGTAAAATCCAACCTTTAAGGACACCAATTTTCTTTGTGAATGAATAACGTATTGTAAATAAATAAATGTTCTTATTTAAAATAGGTCATAAGTATACATACCCTATGTTAAATTCCCATAGAGGCAGGCAGATTTTATTATTAAAGGCCAGTTATTTCCTGGATTCAGGATATTATGCATCCTGATAAAGTTCCCTTGGCCTTTAGAATTAAAATAGCCCCACATCATCACATCTTCACCATGCTTAGAGATAGGCATGGTTTTATTTCAGTTAGACTAATACCTGGTTTGATTTGCATTGAGAGATGATTTTATAGAAAGTATCCCATGCCTATCTCTAAGCATGGTGAAGAGTATGTGATGATGTGGGGCTATTTTAATTCTAAAGGCCAAGGGAACTTTATCAGGATGCATAATATCCTGAATCCAGGAAATAACTGGCCTTTAATAATAAAAATCTGCCTGCCTCACATAGGGTATGTATACTTATGACCCTGTATTTTAAATAAGAACATTTATTTATTTACAATACGTTATTCATTCACAAAGAAAATTGGTGTCCTTAAAGGTTGGATTTTACCTCATTTTTAATTTAGGTATTAAAATAAATTTCCAAAACATGATTTTTATTCCTCTAGTCAACAAACTTTGAGCACCACTGTAGATGACTAAAAAAGCATGGTCTCTCAGTAGAGGATAATAATCTTGTATGTCCTCTTTGTCTCCAAAGCAGAACACTGCTATTTCACTCCAGCGCGTGTACTACCAAATTAAAAGAGATTAAAAGAGTACTTTATTTTGACTTAATCCCACCCACACCATCCAGCTGCAACAAATACACACTAAAGCAGTGGTTCCCAAAATGGGGTCCTTAAGGAGGTTCTAGGGGTTCTCCAAAAAAAGGGAAAACCTTTTTTCACTAAAATATCACCATAATTCCAGCCATACAGTAAGTAACATGATAACAGAATGCATGACTATTTTGGTCATGGGTTTCATACATTTAAAAAGCACAACTATAAGGGGCAAAATCAAAATCTTTCAGTTTAGGGGTCATTCATATTAAAGGCACTGCACCAAATGCAGGTTAATCAGCTGCTAAAAATAGTCCCAAATAATTTCCTCCTCTTTGAGTTACATTTGGTTAAGAACTGCAGTATTGTATGGTTGTGTATATGCAGTATTCTTTCCATAGTCTTCAGCAGAAAACAGTTGGTGTGAAGCCACAGCCAGGGCAGGACGGTGAGTGGGAGACACAGACTAATGCAGTTAGTCTTTTCCTGGAATTTATTGACATATAAAAATATGGAATAACAACAGCAGTAACCTTTAAAGGTCCCATGACATGGTGCTCTTTGGATGCTTTTATATAGACCTTAGTGGTCCCCTAATACCATAACTGACATGTCTTTCCCAAAATTCAGCCTTGGTGCAGAATTACAGTCACTAGAGCCAGTCCCACAATGAGCTTTCCTTAGTATGTGCCATTTCTGAGTCTGTAGCTTTTGAGGAGGAGAGAGGGGGGGCAAGGTGGAAGCTGGGGGTGTGGCTTTGACAAACTGCCACTTTGCTCATTTGAAAGCCATGATGTCTCTTTATCATGGGGAGGCTAAATTCTCTGGGCAGGCAAAGCAGAGAAAGGGGAGATAACCTTGCTCATTATGACCTCATAAGGGGCAAGATTGGCCCATCTGAGCTTTCATTTTC